>WPIO01000099.1:990000-1534925 GCA_009760855.2 Cristatella mucedo | reverse complement strand
TTCAAGAAAGCTTTAACCTGAATTAGTAGACTAATCATGGTATTTCTTTTTCCCGATGTATAAATAAATGGTTAATTAATGTAATTCAAATCTTGCGTATTGCGACGAATAATTTTCGTTTTGAAGCACCAGAACGCTCGTATTTTCCTTTTCCAGCTACATGAAGGATTTTACTAACTTCTGTGGTGATTGATATGCTAATGAATATACGATTTAGTACAACCATAGTATGTATCTGTGAGTCTCAGCCTGTAATAAATAAAAATTTTCTACTGTCTAAAACAGTTTTCTGTACTTTTTATACCTCGTTACTAATGAAACGTGATCTAAAATCTGGTATATGCTAGTAATTGGTGAGAGCCTACCGATTACTCGAGAAACTGCCACTTTGGCACCGGGCGAGCCTCTCAATCGTTGTACTGATTAGAGTGTGCCTCCCTTTTTACAGTTCTCTTTTTCAGCGACCCACATCACACACACTTAGCTCTCTTCTTGCAAGGCATGTCCTAGGGTTTGAACTTGACTGCTTGAAGTGCAGACTTAAAACCGACCACGTAGAGCACCAGTAACTTCCCGCCGAATTCTTAGCCAAATGACTTTTATATTTTCGATGAACTTTCTACTGCCCTAACGTGATCTAGAAAAGCCATTTTAAAGTCAGTTAAATCTTAAAGTAATTCAATCAGGTAAATTTAGTTTGTTAGAGTTTTGCTATTGGTTTCTCAAGGATCTCCCAAGTGTAAGGGAACTCTTCGGAACGGGCCCAAGAAAACGCTATTCGTCGGCACCTATTACTGGACCTACCTGTGCTACAGGCCAGTAATCGCCGGCCCACTCCCAATGCAAAACGTCCCTGGCAAAACCCCATAGCTTCTTCCATGTTCCATGCCCTTAATAGTTGTAGTTGCAACCTGCTGTTATGTGTCCTAACACGACGTTTCCTCCCCAATAAAGCGTGAAATGACTGTAAGAGTCATTTTCTAGATTTGATTAATTAATTTATATCCTAGCTGCTATTACACCGCCCCTCGTTTTGTATAGCGCCAGAAGAGTCCTTTACGGCTTAAAATCAACAACCGCTTGCGTGGCGAATACAGGCTCGCCCACTGCAGCAATCGAACCCACGGCGGAACTAGCAGGTCGTGAACAGCCGACCACCTTACCCGAGTGGTGGCCATCACGGCTCCACCACTATTTTAACCAATATCACGGTTTGCCCTCACTCCCTTTACCTCCAATCACCCTGCCTAATCCGGGACCCAAAACTGACGCCCGCCGTCGGTGTTGCTTGTTTACACAACGCCCTTTTACATAACACCCCATAACTACTCAATGCGGGGTTGTGAAAACAACATGGAAATAATCTGAATAGGCCCTGCCGATTACAGGAAGCTGCAGATGTGCACCTTGCTTTCCGGCCCTCGAGCTTCGCAAAAGTACTGTTTAAGTCAACCTCTGCGAGGAGTGAGTGTGGCACTATTTCCCTGTCATAAATGAAATTTTACTACACACTTTCTGATTCCACTGAACGGTTGCGTCGTGCTTTTCAGGTTGTGCGATTGCATAAATTTTCGGGACCAGCTTATGATAAGCATAGCCGCTAGTGAGCTAATGCCATTTCGGCCTTTCTCTTGAAAGGGTTTGGGCAACCGCCCTAGAGCGTCTCAACTCGTCTTTGGATTTTCCGGGCTAATAATACATCATTGATCATAGTAGATAATATTTAGTCATGACTAGCACCAAGAGTAGGTGGTTTCCTTATAAATATTTTTCTATCCCATTTGGTGGTTACATTTTTGTTGCTCGGAAATAGAGTCATATACTCAAATGGTGTGGGTTAAAGGCACTTTCTCAAGCCCGCTTTACCCAATGTCCATGGTTACCTATATTGTGCTTTTGCATACTAGTAGCAGGGTTCGTTGTTAAATCAGCCTTGCTTTGTGATGCATGGGCATATATGAGAGCTAAAACCTCCCAGGGGAAGGGTGATGCCTCTGATGCGATTCTTGATGATGGGCCTTCCAACATATGGAATCAAACTCTGTTGGACTACGGCAGATGGAGAGAGATTCTATTATTAATCAATCAAGATACTATAACTCATTTAAAAAATACAAATAATACGGTGCAGATGCTATGCACTTTAAGCGAGTCAGATTTGCACCCAGGTTTGAAAAACGTGAATGATAGCAACAAAGAATTAGACATAGTCGGTTCCTCAGGGATGGAATCTCTTCTGGCAAGTTACATATGCGGCAATGGAAGTGACCGATTGGTAGTGGCCAATGCCCTGCCAGTAATTAAATGCCTAGTCAATGTGACACAGTCCTCACACGTACTATCAGCAGGGAGATGTCAAGAACCACTGAGCAAACAGAATGGCATAGTTTTGCTCACTGTGATAAGAATCCTCAAGTCAAGGGATGTCTCTTATGTCAGTTGTGATGTGAGGTACATGCTTTTAGCGAGCACAACGATTGTCGCGGTCTTCAAATCATTTATGGTTATTTCAGAGGCATAGATATAAACGACAGTAATAAGAGCGAATTGGTGGGATGCCTAGCCTCTTTTCATCAAGCCATTCTGAAGTTTCCCTTCTCGTCGTGTTCCGAATTCTCTTCCGAAAAAAACCGGTTTGCCTGCAAACAGTTGCCTGCGGCATCCCTTTGCAGCTAAGACCGGTCTGGAGCGTTATTCCGCTTGTTTTTTGGGACCGTAGCTGTCCTACGAAATTACCGCCTAAGGACATCTAAATGCTCACCTCCCTTCGGAGCTGGCACTTAAGCTAGCACCATGCTGCACTGCACCCCCACGGGCGGGCGATGGCTAGAGATACATTACCAGGGTATAGACCTGCTTATTAGATATGATCGTTCCATAACCTTACTATGCCTCGCTAGTCCTCGTTCGAATTACACTCATATATGTTGTTTTTGTGGTTGCTAAAGATCGCGCGGATTATGCCAAATAACGTGACAAAAGCACCAGGCGCCTATGCTTGGGGGGCAACGAGCTGAGAGCCTACTCGGTGTGGCGGAAAAACTGCCATCTGCGTTGCCAGCTCTAGTTCTGATATCCTAACTTTGTCTCGACACGCTTAGCTCATTCTCACCTCAAGAGTTTAGTGTCAATGCCCGACTGCCGTACAATCAGCCGCAGTAGCAACAGAGACAGATGGTGGCCATCTGAAAGTTAAGTGCTGCGTTCAGCGTGAACGAACGGATGCGTTCCCCGGTGGAACACCGTAGGATTAGCCTTGAGCTCTACAACACCTGACATTTGCAGATCAGGTTTCAGCTGCCCTCTTAAAGTGACAGTTAAGTGTGTTTGTATTTCTTTATGTTTCCTTAAATGCCTTGGTTAAAGCTTTGGCTGAGCGTGCAGCAGAAGAGTAGGAAGTATAAAAAGAGCCGAACAAAACGGGAGCCCCGGACTTCTCCTCAGGTGAGTATATTTTTTTTCCAGGGAGGCTAATCTGCCCACTTAGAACGACGATTTAGCTCATTATCAAGGTTAGAAATATGACTATTTCATTCACACCTACATATACAATATATCTATGTGTGTATTATTCTATGTGTGTGTGTGCGGGTGTGAGTGTATATTTTACTAGCCCGATCTTAGTGATAGGTATCCTCTAAAGGCGGGATTAAGACGTCACCGTGTGTAGTAAAAGTTGCGGTGATCTAAAAGAATGTTGCAATTAGCTGCCCAAGAAAATTTCTACACCTCTGCATTAAACAAGGTAACTCAGAGGGTTTCTCGACGCTGAAACGCATTGCAGTCAAGGCATTTCATATCGGGAATCGGCCATCTTCTAAACAGTGGAGTCCAACTGGGTGTTTGTTTATTTCTATAGATTTTGTTACCTCGTATAATCAAAAAATGTAGCATTGGATAGTTTCGATATGACGAAAAGCAATAATTTCCGCCGTCCTCTGAACGCCAGTTTCTTTGTATGATAGTAATGTAACTCATTGCCGGTGGATTGGAACGTATCGTCACCTCTATGGTGTTTAAAACAATGCCGCAGGCAAACGTTAAGGAGCCCATTTGATGGATCTTCCGAATCTTTATTCCAAGACCTCTTCTCGTTTTTCATCGTATTCTGAAAAGTGAGAAGTGATGGAACCTAAGTATTAATCACCAAGTAAACATCGCACACGAACGTGTAAAAGGGAAGAGCTGCAGCGGGGAGGTTGCAGCTGATCTCGCGTTCGATGTAAGTTTATCCTCTAAAGCCTATTACCATTTCAGCAAGCCGCTCTTGGGCTCTCAGGTCAGTTGTTTCCTCAAAACTCTGTAAATAAGGAATGTCATACAAAACTAAGTACTGCTCTGAGCTGACCAAACTATTGAAATTGAAATGGAAAAATAACTTGAATGCTTTTGTTTTTTGGTTCGGTAAGTTATTGATATTTTGATAGCCCACGTAGCTTACTACAAGCTAAGCAAAATATCCTAGTGTCAGAGTCAAACGTGTTTTAAGTTCAAACCTGTGCTGACTTTAACTTCACCGCAGACTTTACCAGGCTGATCATTAGTACGGCCAATGATGACGAAAAGCGATAGTCTTCATTTTTCTGAAATTTATATCGTATTATTAAGATAAAATCAGGTTTTATGTGAGCATTCGCTACTAAGTATCTGATAAAAATTCGTCTTTAGCTCTTTGGTCGGTTAGCCATCTACCCCGGAAAGCCACGGTGCTAGGACTATTAAAAGACTCTTTTACTTGCTATTTCTATCAGATAGCCAGGCGCCTGCAGATATACGTAGACGTGTGCTTTATTTACTCAGATAATTTTGAAATGCGGGTTTTATCCATGAACGTGACGCAGCCATCTGCAACCCTTGGAACTTTTGAAAAGTAGTATTTTTACGGCGAAATTGTGGACGGCTCTGGTGCAGGGATTTGCGTGCTCGCCTTCAATTGCCGAGGTCAGGGTGCTCATCTATACGGCCTCGGTCATCGGCTCGAGCGCAGTGGCAAATGAGAAGAACCTAGATAGACATTCTCTTTGGTTAGTCGTTATTTAATTTAAAAGTGTCTGTCGTGAGCGTCGGAGTTGCCACTTGCCACCATTTATCGCCGACTTGCTGTGGTTCTTAGTCAAACGACATCCCTATTGAAAGAGCAAAGCTTTCAAATCCAGCTACTCCCGTATGGTCTCCTATGAGCAGCAGCTCGGTTTTGTCGTCATTTAGTTTCAAGAAGTTTTCTGACATCCGCGGTCGAATTTCGGCAGGGCAAGCATTCAGTTTCTCAGTTGCTGCAGCAGGTTCCGATGGTCAGAATGACAAATAAAGCTGAGTATCGTCAGTATTAAAGTGATATCCTATTCCATAGACCTTAATCTCTTTTTCCAGAGGTTGAGGAAAAATGAAGGACTGCAAGGGACTGAGTACGGACCCTTGAGAGACTCGACAGATTTTTTCACACAGGTTACCCGTTTCGTGTGTGAAAATAGACCCTCACACTGCACGGATTGAACACGATCAGACAAGTTCGATTTAATTCAAGCCACTGCCTCGTCTGCAAGACCACTGTTCTTAGTCGTTCAAGTAGAACATCGTTATCAATGGCGTCAAAGGCAGCTGACAGATCTAGCAGTACTAAGGCAGTGACATTCTCGTCGTCGTTGCCACGTAGAATTGTATTGTTAACATGGTGGAGACCGATGTCGGTGGATTGCCGCCTCTTGAAACTTTATTGAAATATATCTGATATTTCATTCTTTTCAAAACGTTCGACATGCTGCCTTAAAGCCAGTTTTTCAACAATAGTCCGGCGAATAAGTTAGTACCTGCAAGTGAAAACCGTAGTACGTTTGTAAGTATTTGAACGATTAAACAACCAAATAGCGAAAACCTATTTTCCAAATTATCTTCGCAACAAACTGCTGGAAAATATTTAGCTTTACAGTTTTGGAATTTGAATATCGGGTTCCTAAAGCAGTTAGTTGCGACCATCTTTAAGAGCTTCGGCCCTAGGTCTACGTGCATGACGTAATTCGCTGCATTTCACGACCCGATTTGCGGGTTTGAGTCGTACTGTATGCAATCCTGGGTCTTACAATACAAACAGTGAAGGGAGCCGTTAGGGCTCTTTATAAATGGCACTGCTAAATCAGTGAACCCCGATGTTTTATTTGCAGTTTCTGAATGAACAAGAACCATGACTTTTATCAATTGAGTGAATGTCTGCAAAAAGTAAATTTGATTCGTCGAAAGTATTTAGATGGTGGAGTGCTCTGGAACCCGTCCAATCTTAAGCCTAGTCCTTATGCTCTGCTACTTTGTTTTAAGTAGCATAATTTAATTGCATCCGTTTATTTTATGATGAACTTAAATTTGATGATAACGCTTTTACGTGGTACTCTTGAAAGCATTTTTTCCTGAGTCTTATTTCTGGTTAGCATGCTTACTAAAATGTAAATTAAATATATAAAACATAAATATAAATGTAAAATGTAGATTAAAATGTAACGTAATTGCAATTAAAATATACATAACTCACGAAGTAACTTAATCTACCATCACCACTGAGTATAAGCTTGCAGAGCATATTCTAGGCTATCAAATATGAGGTTCAACGTAAATACTAGTATAATCTTTCGAGATAACTTAAAGCCTTGATTGATTCTTTAAGGTCTCAACGCCTGTGTCTGATTACCAATATTCTGAGCTACGTTTATGGCTTTTCTATGAATAGCGAGATTCTGATTGATCATTGTGCTGAATATAGCCAGACCTCAATACATTCCTAGAAGCACATCCCACACGTCTAGAAATAACGTTACTATTTTGATCTAGCAGTCTGATTACTAAATTCGACTTCAACGCATATTTATCTCAGTGCTACAAGGCGGGTTTTGTTTAGATAGAGATACCACATATATGACATCCGTCCATTTGTAACATCCCGTACTGACTTCTTTAATTTACTGCTTAGAAACCTACCGGTATATGCAATCAATCACTTATAGCCGGTGCAAAACCCTCCATCTTTGTTGTCTGTGGTATGGGTCGCAGTTGCAGCATCACAACATTTTTCGCCAAATTGAACTGGCTACTGGTCACCCAACTGATCACTGCAAGGTTTTGTCACTCACTTTTAGGTCCCTCCATTCTTTGTATCCTCATAAATAATTGCCACTGGTATTTAACCTAGAAGCTAAACTAATCTGCAACAGCTTAGCTACCTCATTCTACCATGTCTGTCTTATTTTCAAATTCCTCTCTGAAAAACGTAAAGTTAGCTTAGATTTACTCTCTAAGGCCTGCAGACAAAGATAATAGCTTTATATTTATTATTTACAGACGGCAGATTCCTATACAGATTCTACACTAGGTAAAGTGGTAGCTTTCACGACCTTGTTTCCGAGGTCGTGCATTCGATTGCTGCACTGGGCGATCCTTTATCGCCACTGTACACTGTGGTGATAGCAGTAAAGGCTCTATAGTCGCTATGCAAAAATAGGATGTTTAATCAGGTACAATTTATTTTATTTATTAAACAGATTACTTTACTCTCCTGCTGATAATTGTATTCGCTTGCATCAACACGATCGCTATCTGACGACATCTTTGAAGGTAAACAATCAGAAAAATCCCCTGTGGTAGTCAAACGACGTACTTTAATATTTTTCTCTGATCAATTCTTGGTTTCGTGTTCCAACATTTCTATCAAGCTATTTTGTATTTGCTATACCACTAATTTTGATCAGATCTGATGTAATATTATAGTTTTTTAAGTTAGCAGATACATTACGTGTAAACATCTGGTTATGATCATTTTTAGGATAACTATTATCAGAAAAAGTATGCCGGATTCTAATGAATCTACCGTGTTTTCAAGATTTATTATTCTGACTGATTAAGATCTAGCGTTCCTTGCATATCTAATGACGTTCCAGTCAAAATTTATTTTATTGCTACATATACACTAATACTTATTTGCTTGTCAAATAGATCTGATCCTCATATGAAAAATGTACCAGGCATTGGTTTTTTATTTGCATCTAGTGTATAACCGCCAAATGACTGACCCTGTAATCCTACTAACGTAGATGGTAAAGGTATAAGTAGTTTTGTTCCAATACCTGGAATTACATATGTTGCTCCAACTATAGATATTCCTATAGGAACAAAAAAAAGCCTAAACTAATAATCCATCTTCCACTATGGGTATTTCTATATGTGACTGTGGTATTTGAACTATCCATCATTCTAGTAAATGTTAAATTGGCAACATTTCCGTCAGGTACTTTATTTAGATAGTCTAGATTAACCAGGCCATTGGGATTAACAGGATCATTCAGAATGTAAGTATTATTATTTTCTGCCATATTTAAAAAATCGTTGATAGTACCTCCGCTTAATTTAACAGCACTATCTAAGTAAGCTTTATTTAGAACGACATTTTCTGAGTAGGGCGGATTACTAATATTGATTAAACCATTTGCAGTTAAAGTTAAGACAATTTATTCGCCAAACAATTGGTAACTTAGTTTCAGCATAATCTATTGTTGCTGCACCATTAGAATTAACAGGATTAGTGAGATTCATCAAACAAAAGTTGTTTGTATCTACATCTCCATCCGCTGATGTTCTTCTTGAAAGTTTAGTAAGAAAATTTGTACCTATGTACTTTTGGTTTACTGTATCTCCTGGACCAACCGGATCACCAAGATTCTTTATTATTTTTTAATTCATATTCAGTGAACAAGCAGCCCAGCTGAACACATATATTAAAGCCTTGCTCCAAAGTTCCAGTCTGGCTTAAGAGCTAATCACTCAGGAATGCAGACATAGGTAGAGTGTCTCTGCTTGTTTTGCTCGATCTTTCGGCCGCTTTTGATACCATCGATCACAAAGTACTTCTAGAGCGCCTCTCATCTCGCCAGGGCATCACTGGAACTGCTCTGCAATGGTTCATATCCTATCTCAGTGGGAGACTCCAGAGTATTGACGTACCATTCAACTGCATTTCCCTTTGCAGCAAATGTAAAGTGCCTAGAAAGAGAGTAAGTTCTCTGAGGGCGCTTTATCAAGTACATTATTATTGTTAATATTATTATTAAGGACCAAGATAATCTGAGGTACCTCTGAAATATGGGGTACCTCAGGGCTCCGTACTAGGTGCAGTTTTTTAACGGTTTATACTCTGCCTCTTGCTGATGTGATTGCCAAGTATAATCTATGCTTTAACTTCTATGCGGAGGACACTTATTTGAACCTTTGCTTCGATCCCTCCCAGCCTTCGAGCACCTCAAATTCTCTCAAGACACTTGCTGCATGTATTAATGATATCCGCACATGGATGGTAGCAAATTTTCTAAAACTAAACGATGATAGAACTAACTTGCTAGTTATGGGCAAACCCAGTGTGATTCACAAATTGATAAGGCTGACGCTCAAAATTGGCTATTCTAGCATATCTCCAGTTGAATCAGCTCGAAATCTAGGTATCATATTCCAAAGTAACCTCTCGTTAGACGACCATATCAGCTCGGCAGTCAAATCTGCCTATTTTCAGCTTCACAACATTGCTCGATCTCTCAGAAACAGTACAAAGCTCAGAAGTGAATCACAGAATGGTTCATTTAAAGAAAGGAATGAAACTCGATAAAGAATCTGAAGCATCTCACTTGGATGAACTGAAGCGAGACACAGAAGATGTAAAGTAGAAGCATCGCGAATAAGAGAAAAGAAAACTTGAGATTACAATGCAGACTCAGCAATGCTATTAGTGAATCTTTTTGCACTGGGAAATTCCCAAGAAGAAACAGTTAAATGTTAAAAATAAGAGATGAATTACAGAAACAATGTGGAAATTAGAAATCTGTGTGTCTAACTAATGGCTTATCTTCGGTCGCGAAACTTTTAAAATTAAGTTTTGCGATTCCCAGGTGCAAGCGAATAGCATCCGTATCGCCCACAGTGGCTACTTGCTATGGATCTGGGCAATAACCAAGATGGTATCTAATTCATATACTTGTATATGTGACTTCCACTTATCTTAAACTTAAACAAACAAAATCATAGCCAGTAGTATTCTTTATTCGTCTTCTATATTTTTTTTATATCTGAGCAAGTAGCAATCCATCGATTATGAACTGTATTATTGAGCTTAGCGTTATCTGCATGATCTATCTTACGAATAGAAAATTCCCCAGTCATAATTAACACAGCAATTCGATGTGAAAGATATGTTTTTTCATCAATTGATAATATTTGTTTGTAACCAGAAGAACCATTAGAGCCCGCTTCAGCATTAAAATGACATGTAACTCGACGATTAGCTTTCCATGGAAATAAAAATGATCTGGCTCCTAGTGTCAAAAGTTCCATAAAGCGATCTGTCAAAGTATCTCGATTCATTTTTTAATATGCATGAGTGTACTTAGGCTTTAAGCCGGGATTAGATACAGAGGTCCTTGCTAACTATCAAGCAGTTTTCCTCCTTTTTTTCTTGTCAAAGGATGTGGAAAACATTGTTGTTAAGCAGTTGGTTGAACGTATTGAAAAGAATCAAATACCAGAAACATTTCAACCTGGGTTCGAGAGGAATCACTCCACTGAAACCACTCTCCTCCGTGTTAACAACGACATTCTACATGGCAAAGATGGTGGAAATATCACTGCCCTAGCTTTGTCTGTCTGCTGCCTTCGACATCATTGATCACGACGTTCTACTTGAACGATTGACAACAACGATCGATCTGGCAGACGAAGCAGCGTTCAGTGGGCCATCCCATGATTCGTCCTCTGTATGCTTATGCCTCCTTACAGCTATGGATTCGATCACTAAGCACACTCGTAGGTTTGCCCTGTGCAAGTCACTATAAGCACATTATGCTTGCTATCATTGAGCTTGCTAGTACTAAACTTGTGATAGTCGTACTTCTTCTCCAGTTAACGTGAAGTGCGTAATAAGAGACTAGGCTCCCCGAGGGTACTGTATCAAGTGTATTATTCTTTTCGATTGTTAGGATCTACCGTAGTCAACGTATGCCTATCAATTAACAATCAGTCCTTACATTTTTTTATACTTTTTTTTTTAATTTTTGGCTTAGTAGACCTAGTTAGCTTAACATCTGCTGTTAACCATTGGCCGTCAGGGTTAGGGCACACCGTGTGCTTAGTCAGAGAAGCAAACTAGTAGGGCACGTCTGCGAGTGTGACGTGAGGGCAATCATTTAAAGGCCTCAGGTCGGGAAGGTGGATTGAGCAGTGGAGGCACAGTGCACATTTTCGCAAGGATAGCATAGACATCAAGGTAATTAAGGTATTCTTTTAATTCGCATGTATTTTTAGACAAGAAAGAGGTTCGCACAAAGAATAGACTGAATGTGTATGCCTGCATGCTGGCTAGGAATAAGACACTTAAAAATCTCGATTTCGGAGACAAATCAATACAAGTTATGTAGACTGACTGCTGGCGAACAGCATGATGGTTACTTGTAGACATGCGGAATTTCAGTATCGAAGCATTTCAATCGCACGATTGGTCGAAATCGATACGATGTTAGGAATCCTAAGACATTAATTGTGGAACAGACTCCAACTCGGTTTTCAAGACAGCTTCAACCTGAATTTGTATGACTAATATTGTATTTCTTTCCCGATGTATGAAATAAATGGTTAATTAATGTAATTCAAATCTTGCATATAGTAAAGAATAATTGCGTTGGAAGCACCAGAACGCTCGTATTTTTTCCCCAGCTACATGAAGGATTTTACTAAGTTCTGTAGTTATTGTTATGCCAATGAATATACGATTTAGTACAACCATAGCATGTATCTGTGAGTCTCATCCTGTAATGAATAAATTTCTAATGTATAAACAGTTTCTGTACTTTTATACACTCGTTACTTAATGAAACGTGATCTAAAATCTGGTATATGCTAGTAATTGAAGAGAGCCTACCCCGATTACTCGAGGAACTGCCACTTTGGCACGGCGAGCCCTCTCAATCGTTGTACTGATAAGAGTGTGCCTCCCTTATTACAGTACTCTTTTTCATCGACCACATCACACACACACTTAGCTCTCTTCTTGCAAGCATGTCCTAGGGTTGAACTTGCTGCTGAAGTGTAGACTTAACCGACCACGTAGAGCACCAATAACTTCCCGCCGAATTCTTAGCAAATGACTTTATATTTCGATGCACTTTCTTTTTTTACTGCCCTAACGTGATCTAGAAAAGTGATTAAGTCAGTTAAATCTTAAAAAAATTTAATCGGGTAAATTAGTTTCGATTTGCTATGTTCTCAAGAACTCCCAAGTTTTTTTCAAGGGAACTCTGAAAGGGACAAGAAACGCTATTAGTCCTGGCACCTATTACTTGGAACTACCTGTGTAAGCCAGTAATCGCCGGCCACTCATGCAAAACTGCAAAACCCAATAGCTCTTCCATTCAATCCTTAATAGTTTAGTTGCAACCTGATGTCTATTTTGTCCTAACACTACTTTCTCCAAATCAAGCTGTGAAATGACTTTAAGATCATTTTTTTAATATTAATTAATTAATTAATCCTAGCTGCTTAAACAGCCTCGTTTTGTATAGCGACAGAAAAGCCTTTACGGCTATCACCACCGCTTGCAGTGGCGATAAAGGATCGCCCACTGCAGGAATCGAACCCACGACCCCGGAACAGAGGTCGTGAAAGCGACCACCTTACCTAGTGTGCCATCACGGCTCACCAATATTACCAATATTACAGGTTGCCTCACTCCTTTACCTCAATCAACCTGCCTATCGGACAAACTGACGCCGTCGGTGTGCTTTTACACAACGTGCCCTTAAATAACACCCATACTACCTTCAATGACATTGAAATCTGAATAGGCCTGCCGATTACAAGAGCTGCAGATGTGCACCTTGCTTCCGGCTCGAGCTCGCAAAAGTACTTTAAGTAACCTCTGCGAGTAGTGAGTGTGCACTATCTCATAATGAAATTTTACTACATTTCTGATTCACTTTGACGGTTGAGTCTGCTTTCAGCTGTGCCCTTTGCATAAATTCGGACTAGCTTAGGTAAGCATACCGCTAGTGAGCTTTTTATGCATTCCCTGGCTTCTCTTGAAGGGTTTTGCAACCGTCTAGCTTCTCACTAGTCTTGATTTCCGGGCTATAATAATCATGATAATAGTAATAGTATTAGTCATACTAGCACCAAGAGTTATGTGGTTTTCTATAAATTATTTTCTATCCATGTGGTTACATTTGACTGAAATAGAGTCAATAACTAAATGTTTGGTGAAGGCACTTTATCAAGCCCGCTTTACCATTCATTTTAACTATATTTGTATACTAGTTAGGAAGTGTCGTTTAAATATCCTCATCTAGTGAATATTTGCTTTTGAATGGTGGGCATATATTATGAGCTAACCTCAGTGGAGTGATGCCATCTGATGCAATCTTGAAGGATGGGTCTTCCAACATATGGATCAAACTCTGTTTGCCTACGAAGATGGCGGGAGATTCTATTATCATCTAACTCAAGATACTATAACTCATCAAAATACAAATAACTACGGTGCAGATGCTATGCACTTTAAGCGAGTCAGATTTGCACCCAGGTTTGGAAACGTTGAATGATAGCAACAAAGAATTAGTACATTTAGTCGGTTCCCTCAGAGGACTGAATCTCTTTCTAGGCAAGTTACATATGCTGCAATGGAAGCTGACCGATTGGTTAGTGGCCAATGCCCTGCCAGTAATTAAATGCTGGTCAATGTACACAGTCTCACAACGTATCAGCAGGAAGATGTCAAGAACCACTGAGAAACAGATGGGCATAGTTTTGCTCCTGTGATAAAATCCTCAAGTCAAGGGATGTCCTTATGTGAGTTGGGAGTGAGGTACATGCTTTAGGAGCACACGATTGGCGCGGTCTTCAAAGCATTTATGGTTATTTCGAGGCATAGATAAACGACAGTAATAAGAGCGAATGGTGGGATGCCTAGCCTCTTTTCATCAAGCCATTCTGAAGTTTCTCGTCGTTTCCGAATTCTCTTCCGAAAACCGGTGCCTGCAAACATTGCATGCGGAATCCTTTGCAGCTAAGACCTGTCTGGAGCTTATCCGCTTGTTTTTGGACCGTAGCCTGTACGAAATTACCTGCCTACGGACTTCTAAATGCTCACCCCTTCGGGCTGGCACTAAGCTAGCACCATGCTGCACCACACTGGCGGCGATGGCTAGAGATACATTACCAGGTATAGACCTGCTTATTAGATATGATCGTTCATACCTTACTATTGCTCGCTATCCTCGTTCGAATACACTCATGTATGTTGTTGTGGTTGCTAAGATCCGCGGATTATGCAATAACGTGACAAAAGCACCAGGGCCTATGCCGGGGCAACGAGCTGAGAGCCTACTCGTGTGGCGGAAACTGCCATCTGCGTGCCAGCTCGTCTGATATTCCTAACATTGTCTCGACACGCTTAGCTCATTCTCCCTCAAGAGCTAGTGTCAATGCCGACTGCCGCACAATCAGCCTCAGTAGCAACAGAGACAGATGGTGGCCAGAAAGTAAGTGCTCGGCAGGTAAAGAACGGATGCCTTCCTGTGAAACCGTAGGATTAGCTGAGCTCTACAACCTGAAATTTGCAGATAAAGTTAACTGCTCTTAAAGTGACAGTAAGTGTGTTGTATTTCTTATTTTCCTTAAATCCTTGGTTGAAGCTTTGGCTGAGCGTGCAGCAGAAGAGTAGAAGTATAAAAAAGAGCAGAACAACGGAGCCCCGACTTCTCTCAGGTGAGTATTTTTCCAGGAGCTAATCTGCCCCTAGAACGACGATTTAGCTCATTTATCAGGTTAGAAATATGAATATTCCATTCACACATACATATACATATATATATGTGTGTATATATATATGTGTGTGTGTGCGTGTGTGAGTGTATATTTTAATAGCCAGATCTTAGTGATAGTATCCTCTAAAGGAGGGATTAAGACGTCACCGTGTGTAGTAAAGTTGCTGTTATCTAAAAGAATGTTGCAATTAGCTGCAAGAAATTTCTACACCTCTGCATTAACAGGTAACTCAGAGGTGTTCTCGACGCTGAACGCATTACAGTCAAGTGCATTTCATAAACGGCCATCTTCTAAACGGAGATTCTGACTGGTTTTGTTTTTCTGTAGATTTTTTACCTCGTATAATCAAAACATGTAGCATTGGATATTTAGATATGCCGAAAAGCATAATTCCGCGTCATCTGAACGACAGTTTATTTGTATTGATAGCACTGTAACTCATTGACGGTGATTGGACGTATCGTCACCTACTGGTGTTAAAACAATGCGCCGGCAACTTTAGGAGCCCATTGCAATATCCTCTGCAGAAGCTTTCCCAAAAGCCTCTTCTCGTTTTCATCGTATTCTGAAAAGTGAGAAGTGACGGAACCTCATTAATCACCAAGTAAACATCGCGCACGAAAGTTTAAAGGAAAGAGCTGCAGCGAGTGCAGCTGATCTCGCGTTCGATGTAAGTTTACCTCTAAAAGCCTCTTCCATTTCAGCAAGCTGCTCTGGGCTCAGGTCAGTTGTTTCCTCAAAACTCTGAAATAAGGATGTCATACAAAACTAAGTTACTGCTCTGCGCGACAAAACTATTTAAATTGAAATGAAAAATAGCTTGAATGCTTTTGTTTTTTGGTTTGGTAAAGTTTAGATTTTGTAGCTCACGTAGCTTACTACAAGCTAAGCAAAATATCCTAGTGTCAGTAGTCAACGTGTTTAGTTCACCTGTGCTGACTTTAACTTACCGCAGACTTTACCAGGCCGATCATTAGTACGGCCATGATGACGAAAGCGATAGTCTTCATTTTTCTGAAATTATATCGTATTAATAAGATAAAATCCAGGTTATGTGAGCATCGCCACTAAGTATCTGATAAAAATTAGTCAGGCTAATTTAAGTTAGCAATTTCTGTTCTGCAGATTACTTAATCAAAGGCCAAGGAATCCATTATCATGCAGGTTCTCGGGGAAGGGCTGCGAATAAGGAAATGCAATTATCATCACACACGTTTTAACCGCTATCAAGATTGCGAAAGCGTTCGAATTTTACTTAAAGTACTAAAGTACAGCTTAAGAGCCGTGTTGGCTATCATTATCGCATGCAAATACCTGATTATGACATGTGATGCCACAAAGCCACAGAGACTAAATAAGGTTTACGAAGGCGAGTTTTAAGCAGCTAGGTTCAAAGCCTAGACGGTTCCGGCAGTGACGCTCCAGGCCACCTCGTGGTTACTGAGGGGACTCGACTGGCTGGTGGCTGCCATATTGGCAGCATCCTTCCTTGCTTGCAGCCCTCGACCGTATACGCGATGGAACCACGACGGCCACTCAGCAGTTCACGAACCCTCAGGCTGGCAGCCTTGCGACCGAGACACAAGGTACGCTATCTAACCGAAAAAATGGAGACGTACAGCAGAACCGAGGCCTGCAGGAGCCCTGGGACTGGTACAACAACTGCTACATACGCGAGCGCAACAAGGGTAAGCACTGCTACGGATTTCTGCTTTCTGGATGCCTTGCTTTGTTGCCCGTGTTGCAAATGTATTGTGCCGATTTCTAGACATGACTGGGACGGAAGTGCAATGCTTTTAATGGTGCTAGCCTCAGCTGACATGCTGCAAATGCAGGTGACACCCGAAGATTTTATCACGGCTAGCGACTTCTAGGCTAGCACGAGGAGGAGGGTACAACAGTTGCCTTGAAGTATGGTACCTTTTTATAGTAACAAGTCCTTATCAATAACTTAGACGTTCTGTTTGATGGCAAAGAACTGCTACAGAGGTTTAACGATCGCCATGAAGTATACACCGATAGCCCTGTGGCTGAGAGGCTGTTTCAGCACTCATGCCAGTGCCAACTTCGGAAGTACAGCTGACTGCCTATCTCACGTTGACGGCTCTTTGCCTGGTCTCAACTATCGATCCTCCCATTAGTGGTTCCAAGCCGTTACTATTTGGGAACCAGGTAGCAAATGTATAGCGCCTAGAAAGAGATTAAGTTCTCCGAGGGCGCTTTATCAAGTGCATTATTATTATTACTGACTATCAGTCGCAATCCGTCTGATGTAGCTCACTGCCGTTTCACCGGCTACCATCTGCCCCTGCAGCAAAGGGGCATTCCGAAGCCAGTGGCCACCAGCTGCTGCCGCCGCCTCATACCCGGACCGAAATTTCTCAAGTAGGGGAGTAGCGTTGTCTTCCATCGACCATTATAGCTGAGCTGTGCTGGCTGTGCTGTCTGGTCGAAGTCGTGTGAGCCGCGAACCTGAATGTTCGACAGCCTCGAGATGATCGAGGCTTCGGCTGCAACAAAAGGTCTGGTCAAAAGGGGCAGCTTTGAAAGAGGCAGCGATTTCTTGGCGATCGACAGTTTTCTTCTGTGGGTCAGGCATTACAACTTGTTTTTTGCCAGCGATGCCCTTCGAGATCTCTACGTCAGTCAATCGCTACGCACCCCAAAGCAGGGCGCTCATCACGGACTGGGAGCCCTGCAGGTCCATGGCTATGGAGAATAAAGCTCCACGACGTTTGATGACGTATACAGCAAGTGCATCCGTCCGAATTCCGAGATCGTTCTAGAATGAATCGCATTTAACAGCAGAGCCGATCTCGCATTTCAAATTTCACTCTGATACGTGAAGTAACAGCTGATTATGGATTTTATAAGCCGAAAACCAACACCGGAAACAAAGCTGTACACAAGCCACAAGAATGCTGCTCTTCAACTTGCTTCATGCATGCACCTCGCTCTACCAAGGTTTGACAAGTTGGGACGCAAGTCGCATATGATTCAGGGATCGGTAAATTTGTCATTTTTCAGATATCTGCTTCCGGTTTACATCCAAGTTAGCCGTGCTTTGCATGATAATTTTACTTTTATGTGAAAGTCGCCAGAGCTTTCGATACCAGTTCTAACATATTTGTCTTTCGAAAGGTACCCTAAGCAAATATTCGATTGTCGGACCAATGTCACGTGTATTCCCTTGACATTCCCTCTCAAAGACAAACTTGCATCACATTATATGACCCCAATTCTCAGGGCCGTCTCTTCGGTGGGACGGATAAGCCCTTTGTCTGACATTTTCGCGAAACATGCCACACAACAGGGTGCTGTTCTGTCATCCAGCACCGAAACAAGTGCTGCGACATCTACTCTCGTGTGGGAAACCGTGGCACATCCTTTCCAGCCGACCCGAGCAGCTAGTTCCATGCAGGTCGTTTTTTTCGGCTGCCCACCTGATGTATCTATGTTTTGCAGTATCTCGATGATGCCTGAGGTGTAGTCTATTGGCTAGCGTATGCGTACAAATATACTGTGTGCGTGTGTGTGTGTGCATGTGTGACTGTGTTCTTGTGTGTTTGTGATGCATGTATGTGTTAGTGTGTGTGTGTGTGTGTGCTTGTGTGTGTGTGTGTGTGTGTGTGTGTGTGTGTGTGTGTGTGTGTATGTGTGCTTGTGTGTGTGCTTGTGTGTGTGCTGTGTGTGTGTGTGTGTGTGTGTGTGTGTGTGTGTGTGTGTGTGTGTGTGTGTGTGTGTGTATGTGTGCATGTGTGCTTGTGTGTGTGTATGTATGTATGTGTGTGTGTGTGTGTGTGTGCTTGTGTGTGTGTGCGTGTGTGTGTGTTTGTGTGTGTGTGTGTGTGTGTGTGTGTGTGTGTGTGTGTGTGTGCATGTGTGCATGTGTGTGTGTGTGTGCGCCGGCTTGTGCATGTGCGCCGGCTTGTGAGTGAGTTAAGTATGCCTCCACCTGTTCCAAGCTGCTGTGCTTTTACTATGTGCAATAAACACCCCTAGCCTCTGGTTGAGCTATCTGAGAGGGAGACTCTTTTAATCTAATGAAAAATCCCAAGGCCACTTTCAAACAGAGTACATCCTTCAGCACGTAAATCATTGAGAATATATTCTCTGTGGGCTGGAGTCAATAACTTTAGCTGTAGGCGATCTGACATTTAGCCTGGCTGAAATATTGGTTGCTACGTGGAGGCTCATACAAGCAGCACCACTGAGGGGTATTCCAATAACATTTCACAATCTTCCCAAGATAACACGTATAACTTATCAAAAGAGAAACCCTTAAGTATACTTACACAAGCGATCGGCATATCTAGTGGTGTGTAACTAGTGGCTAATGTCATTAGAACAATAGTGAGCCAACCGGTCCGGGTATCTCCCTTTCGATTGTGGTGGTGGTTTAGTTTGTTATCACCCATCATTTTAATGCTGATTCAGTTTTGCCTTTAAGTGCTGGCGTCCTGGTTGATACGATACTTCCATCATACAAACTATAATAAATTATTTCCAACAGTAATTGGGAAATGTCGGTTTTGATCTCTAATCTGACCCATATTCATGCCTAAAGTCGTGCAACAGACGTCCTCAGCCTCAATTATTTTTGTAACCGTACACAGCCAACGTGTTCAACCTGTGAGATAGCTGTGCTATCACTGAGAGAGAGAGAGAGAGAGAGAGAGAGAGAGAGAGAGAGAGAGAGAGAGAGAGAGAGAGAGAGAGAGAGAGAGAGAGAACGGAGCCGGACTTAAAAAGATAACCATCTTTCGGCAACCATTTTCAGTTGTACTTCATTCTGCTCGTACTCTTATAGCTCACTGCTGCCCGCTGCTAGCAGTTACTAGCGCTAGAGCAGCTACAGTAAAACTTACTTTCTACCAATATCGTTCCACCGGCTCAGTTCAGTTGTCTGTCTGTCTGTCTGTCTGATGTCGGTCTCGTTCTCAGCTGCTTATCAGCAATGATGAGCATAGAGCTGATTTTGGTAGAGTCTGGTATGAATACGCCGTCGGCAGCTTCCAAAGCTGAAAGCCAGTGGCTGCAGCAGAAGTACTAATGGTTGTTGCTTGGCGCCCTAAGGGAGCTAAATTTCCTTGTTATAAGTGATACTATTAACTGATCTGCATAGCACCCTTAGAGAACTATTTGTTCTAGGCACTTTACAGTTGCTATAAAGGAAGCATGACCGTATGTTCATTGGTAACATGTGCAGTATCAATTTGCATAATATGATTAGCCCTTACCCACAGAGTGGCAGCAGGCATAAACACGCAAAAAGCAAATGCAAGTACCCGCAAAGGCTGCGAGGAATATGTGCATTTGCAGCTTCCTGTTTAATGTTTTCAAGTCAAGGGAAGCCGTGATGTCAGTGGTCAGTGAATTCTAGGCTTTAGAAGCATGCGAACTAAAAGCACGGTCTCAAAAGGATTTGTGGTTCGTTCGAGGTATGGCTAAGCGATTTGAGTCACAAAACCAGGCAGTATGATACCTAGCCTCGTGAGAAGAGGTTCTGATGGTTAGGCTGGAGCCAGAGAATTAAGGGACCTACAATTAAGTGACACAACTTCGAAATCGATGCACTTCTTGATTGCGAGCTAGCTCAGTTCAACGTGACTTGGTGTGATCCGGCAATGATTTTCGTATCTAGCTGTTTAACTATACCTGTTGCAAACCTCAAATTCTCTGGAGATCGTTCCTTTAGTTCCTATGATCCCAAAGCCTAGAACTCACTCCCGACCAGCATCACTACGTCTCCTGACTCGTCCACATTTAAAAAGAAACTAAAAACACATCTATGACAGAATTTAGTGGGTTCCTGTGATTCATCCTTTATGTGCTTATACTTGCTGACACTGTGGCATACTGTCACTAACACTCTTGCATGCTGACCATGTGCATGTCACCCCTAACCATGTTAGGTTTGTTGTCATTGAGCATTGCTACTGCTAACCATTCGATAGTGCTCCATTTGCAGCAATTGTAAAGTGCCTAGAAAGAGATTGAGTTCTCAGAGGGTACCTTATCAAATCTATTATTATTATTATTATTATTATTGTCAATGCTGACGATATACAGGCTTAGCTTTGGAGCCTTGCACCAACTGTAAGCAGCTGATTGCAATGGCCAGGTGGCCAGTAAGCACCCAAGCCTGGAACTCCCTCCCGACCGGCGTCAGAACATCTCCTTACTTGACAACATTTAAAAAGAACTTAAAACACACACCTATTTAGGACAGCATTTAGTGGGTCCCGGTGATTCGTTCTTCATGTGCTTATGCGTGCTGACACTGCATGATGCCACTAACCACATTTGCATGCTGACCCTGTGCATGTCACCCCTAATCATGTTGTTCATGTTGTTTATCAAGCATGATATTACTCACGATTTAAAATCGAGCTTCCCTTGCAGCAAATGTAAAGCGCCTAGAAAGAGATTGAGTTCTTTGAGGGTGCTTTATCAAGTGCATTATTATTATTATTACATTTTTAAAAATTTTGCATAACTGAAGTAGGCAGGCTTGACTGTAGAGCTGAAGTGGTCATCTAGTGATAGGTCACTTTGGAAAATGGGCACCTAGATTTTGTGCAGCTGCTAGTGGATATAATATAGTCGAGCCGATTTTGAGCATTAGGCTTTACAATATCCTAGTCGCTTGGGTTGCTCACAACTAGTAAGCTGGGTTTATCGTCATTCAATTTGAGATGGCTACTGCTATCCCTAAGCAGGAGCCATCGATATGCAGCAACGCAGTTGAGAATTGTACTTGCACGAAGCCTAGGAAAGATCAATACATAGTTACATCTTAGTGTCATCGCCATAAAAGTAAACGCCTAGATTGGGCTTCGCGTTTACTCTTCCGAAAAAGAGAGAGAGAAAGAGAGTGAGAGAGAGAGTATTAACTGTGAGAAGAAGCGGACCAAGGGCACAGCCGAATGGTATCTCGTTCAGTAGTGGCTCGTCAGATCTTTGCGCGTTTTCCTTCTTGTCACTACTCTAGAGTCTGCCACTTAGATGGGACCAAAATCATTGCAGTGAACTGCCGATGATGCCCAGGCGAGATGAGACACTCAGCATAAGGACTTGGCGATCCATAGTATTAAATTTTGTGAGGTAGCTACAGATACACACACACACACACACACACACACACACACACACCACACACACACACACACACACACACACACACACACACACACACACACACACACACACACACACACACACACACACACACACATACACACGCACACACACGTAAACGCAGACACGTACACTCACACACACTTACACACACTTACAGACACGCACACAAGTGCACTGACACTCACAGACACACACACACTCATACAGGCATGCACGCCCACACTCACGTGCACACACACACAAACCCACTCGTACGCAAACACACACAGACATTAGTAAGCATACATAAACACGGCACAGACACACGCACACACACACACACACACACACACACACACACACACACACACACACACACACTATTGCACAGACACAAAAATATTTGCAGTTTCTGAATGAACAAGAACCATGACTTTTATTAATTGAGTGAATGTCTGCAAAAAGTAAATTTGATTCGTCGAAAGTATTTAGATGGTGGAGTGCTCTGGAACCCGTCCAATCTTGAGCCTAGTCCTTATGCTCTGCTACTTTGTTTTAAGTAGCATAATTTAATTGCATTCGTTTATTTTATGATGAACTTAAATTTGATGATAACGCTTTTACGTGGTACTCTTTGAAAGCATTTTTTCCTGAGTCTTATTTCTGGTTAGCATGCTTACTAAAATGTAAATTAAATATAAAACATAAATATAAATGTAAAATGTAGATTAAAATGTAACGTAACTTCAATTAAAATATACATAACTCACGAAGTAACTTAAATCTACCATCACCACTGAGTATAAGCTTGCAGAGCATATTCTAGGCTATCAAATATGAGGTTCAACGTAAATACTAGTATAATCTTTCGAGATAACTTAAAGCCTTGATTGATTCTTTAAGGTCTCAACGCTTGTGTCTGATTACCAATATTCAGAGCTACGTTTATGGCTTTTCTATGAATAGCGAGATTCTGATTGATCATTGTGCTGAATATTGCCAGACCTCAAAACATTCCTAGAAGCACATCCCACACGTCTAGAAATAACGTTACTATTTTGATCTAGCAGTCTGATTACTAAATTCGACTTCAACGCATATTTATCTCAGTGCTACAAGGCGGGTTTGTTTAGATAGAGATACCACATATATGACATCCGTCCATTTGTAACATCCCGTACTGACTTCTTTAATTTACTGCTTAGAAACCTACCGGTATATGCAATCAATCACTTATAGCCGGTGCAAAACCCTCCATCTTTGTTGTCTGTGGTATGGGTCGCAGTTGCAGCATCACAACATTTTTCGCCAAATTGAACTGGCTACTGGTCACCCAACTGATCACTGCAAGGTTTTGTCACTCACTTTTAGGTCCCTCCATTCTTTGTATCCTCATAAATAATTGCCACTGGTATTTAACCTAGAAGCTAAACTAATCTGCAACAGCTTAGCTACCTCATTCTACCATGTCTGTCTTATTTTCAAATTCCTCTCTGAAAAACGTAAAATTAGCTTAGATTTACTCTCTAAGGCCTGCAGACAAAGATTATAGCTTTATATTTATTATTTACAGACGACAGATTCATATACAGATTCTACACTAGGTAAAGTGGTAGCTTTCACGACCTTGTTTCCGAGGTCGTGCATTCGATTGCTGCACTGGGCGATCCTTTATCGCCACTGTACACTGTGGTGATAGCAGTAAAGGCTCTATAGTCGCTATGCAAAAATAGGATGTTTAATCAGGTAAAATTTATTTTATTTATTAAACAGATTACTTTACTCTCCTGCTGATAATTGTATTCGCTTGCATCAACACGATCGCTATCTGACGACATCTTTTCCAGCTTTCTACCCCCCCCCCCGTTAACTCGTCTACTTCTGGTATTTCCTCAAACTCAACATATTCCCATCGCTATATGACCTCTATTTGAAGGGAAATTAATATATTCAATATCATTTTGCGCCCCTAGTCTCTTTTCGCAATGAAATTACGCAAATTTTGTGTCAGTGAAAAAAGTCTATATCCAGATCAAATCAAATTTTTCATTCGTAAACTCCAGTGGATATAGGTATTCATATTAAGTTCTACCGTCCGTTGCATAATCTCATCTATGGAATCCACAAAAAGTCACTTAAAGAAAGCCCGAATACAAGCGAAAGCAGCTCAGCAAAAGATGGCAATTTCAATGTGGCTATTTCAAGATCAGTAGGGTTAATGCTTAAGAAAAGTGACATATTACTTCACATGGCTACATTGAAGCGTCTGAATTAGGAGCTCTTACTGAGACAGAAATTAGACGGTTGGTCTGAAACGTATGTTCAAGCTTTAAAGTACTCCACAAAGCCCTGAGTTTTTTAGTTCCGTCAATACCGAACCATTTAGTATGCATATATTTGCTTACTGATATGAAATTAGGGTTTCAATGCACGGCCTAACAGTGGT
Source organism: Cristatella mucedo (assembly GCA_009760855.2). NCBI lineage: Eukaryota > Metazoa > Bryozoa > Phylactolaemata > Cristatellidae > Cristatella > Cristatella mucedo. The sequence continues at coordinate 1,510,522 of WPIO01000099.1, read as the reverse complement.
GTGAACTTAATTATGCGTTTTTTAGCACTGAACTCTAGGGGCTGTAGGGATGACAAGACACTGCTTGGGAGGCTTGTAGCTGGACGATTACTCTTGATTTGGCAGGGTCCTTCCTGAGATGTAACCGAATGAACTTATTACATTAACACGGAGAGCTATCAATAAATAGCTATCTACATGTTGACTATTCTGATCGCTTTGTTACCTTAGCTCATAAAAACACGAAACGCTAATGAAAACGACTTCCAGATTTCAATTAAGATAAAGACCACGAACCAAATGTAGAAAGGGCAAATGTTTGAATGCTTGGGACACATTTATTTAAAGGCTAAAATAATCTTTACCAGTGTTACTACTCCTAAATATTGATTTTTGCAGTAAGATTAATAATTCTAGTTCAATGGTCGAAAGATCGTAAGATTAGAGGAGCAAGCTAATTCTATTGAAAACGTTTGCTGAATTAATAATAAATCAAAGCAACTGCAGATCAACGGGAAATTTTCACATTTCGAGAAAAATAAATTATGTCTTCTAATGCTGAATCCTTAAAATCTGAAAGTAAAGAAGTTACCAGCCTAAAGAAAGTGAAATCTGAAAGTGGTTGATAGGTCTAAATAGATTAAAAAACGAGGATACAACAATATTTTTCACCGGATAAGCCATTCTGAAATTAATTTATTGCTTAACCGATGATATATTGTGAGTACTCCATTTAACTTTAAATGCAAATATTTTAATTGGGAAGAATAATCTATTCAAAATAATAACACCTCAGCCTTTTATCGTTACCAGCTTGCTAGCAATAAGGGTAATACATAGGTTCTCCAAAACTGCCTAAGTTTTGAACCCCAGTTAAGACTAGCAATGGCTTTCACCTTCGGGTGAAATAGCAGGATAGTCAAACATACGATCGGCTAAAGTGATCCTTGACCACCCAATATTATTTTGAGATTACGACAAGCGAATCGACTTCTTAGGCTTTGGCTTTTACAAGCCGAGTTTTAGGGAGCCTTTCACGAAAGTTGATACACCTATTAATTAAAGAAGATGCACCCTGACGGGAAAGTGTGCCTACCAAATACCAGATCAGTGGTTCACATGATGAGGACATTAACGTAATAATAGTTGAATATTTGTTTAGATTACCTTTCAAAGACAAATATGTTACAGCTGGGGTAGGAAGTTCTGAGTACTTCCGGATGAAAGAAAAGATGGCTATGCCAACCAAAGTTAAACTGGATGTAAACCGGAAGCAGCAGATCTACAAAGAAAAAAATTACTAATTTTTGCATCATATGCGACTTGTGTCCCATCTTGTAAAACCTTGTAGATCGCGATACTTGCATAAAGCAGGTTGAGGTGCATTCTTTTGACCCATAGATCTTTAATTCCAGGGTCGGCTGGTTTCCTGTAAACTCTTTAACTTGGGTAATTCTTATTGCATCGGAATGAACTTTGAACGAATGCTCAGCGTTTCTAGTTTATAACTAGGCAAAAATAAATTCAGATTTTGGCTGAATACATTACTTATTATGCGTGATCAAACGTTCCGGACCTTTATTTTCCGAAATCATTGACGCACACACACACACACACACACACACACACACACACACACACACACACACACACACACACACACACACACACACACACATATATAAATATATATATATATAAATATATGATCTCAAAGCGGTGAGTCTGCTTATGATATGGCCATTGGTGCACGAAATTGCCAAAGAGTAAATGCTGTGATTCGGCGGAGAAACTGTTCGTGCTTATGAGGTAAGTAGAACTACTAATTCATCGTTTCAACTAATTCTGGCTGCAAGATCTTTTTGGATAACTCGGCAGTGTTTTTTTCCAGGCGTTGCTCATCTCGTTTGCATATCTTTTCAAAATTATTTTAAACACGTTATTTGCATTAACCGTTGCTTATGGTGGCGTAGCGAACAATAAGGTTGGGTGTGCACGCTCTGTGCTGCCCTCAGTTACCCAAAAGCTGGCGAAAATTAAAGTCAAACTTGGCTCCTGTTATCATCAGTCTCTGAATGTGCAACTGAGCTATTAATATCAATTGCTTCTTAATTTATCTGATCGATATTGCCCTTGAAAAGATTGGGCATGAGAGTCTTTACAGGAAAAATACGAAAACGGCTATGCTTAATTTAGTGCTTACTACCCATTGCTTGTGCTAGCACACGACGAGCTGCCACGGTGGTCGCCCGCACCTGACTGAACCTTGGCGCGAGGTGCGACCGTGCAGTGCCATGCAGTACCGTACAATGCCAAGCAGTACCCCTTAGCTGCTGCTCATAACGAACAGTTAATTGCTGAGCACGTCGGCGAAGTGCAGTGCAGTTGATGTTGCCCTATTCACAGATTTGCTTAGGGTTTGGATTGATGATTATACGGCCCAACGGCTGATAACGCGGTTTAACGACACAATAGTGGAGACTTCGGTGAGCATACGCCCAGCCGATCCGGGTAAGTAAACACCGGAATCTCAGCGACAGCGAGTTGGCTCGAGAAAGCGCTCACTCGGATTGTTCCACAAACTCGGCGCTCGGATTTGGTAGAGTGACCAACGTGCTGTTAGAGCCTTCGTCAAACCCCAGTGAACACGTGGGCGTGCGCTCGTGCATGTCAAGGGTATCTGTGAGTATGCACACATGGCGTGGGCATGGTTCACTGAATACCCATCGGCCAAACGTTCGCCAAATAGCACAGTCAAGAATTGACGTCTTGTTAATCACTGTAGTGAGTAAGAACCTAACAGCTAATAAAAATATCGCCTTTTGCTAGCTAAGAGTGCTAGTTAATTGCCACTTAAATGGGTTCGGAAAAAATAGACGTTCTCTTTTGAAGAGGTCACCAAAATGTTATCAATGATGCTTTCATTATTGTTTCGATTGACCGTAATCAGCAAGAACCTAACAAGTAATACTAGATCACAGGGTTTCTTAACTAAAATTCCATAAAATTTCAAGTGGATTCGAAAAAGAGTTAACTTTCTTTTTGAGGAGGCCACTAAAAGTTACCTGCTATCGTTATTTTTTACAGTGTAATCCGACGTTTAATAATAATAATAGTAATAATATTGCACTTGATAAAGCACCCCCAGAGAACTTAATCTCTTTCTAGGCGCTTTAAATTTGCTGCAAAATGATATGCAATTGAATAGTAAGTAAAATCATGCTTGAAAAACAAACAACATAAATAATATGGTTAGGGGTGACATGCACAGGGTCAGCATGCAAATGTGGTTAGTGGCAGCATGCACAGTGTCAGCACGCTTAAGCACATCAAGGACAAATCACAGGGACCCACTAAATGCTGTCCTAAATAGGTGTGTTTTTAAGTTTCTTTTAAATATGGTCAGGTCAAGGGATGTTCTGACGTAGGTCGGGAGGGAGTTCCAGGCTTTGGGAGCATTTGAGCTGAATGCACGGTCTCCAAAGGATTTAAGGTTTGTACGAGGTATTTCCAGACTGTTGGATTCCGAAAAGCGGGTGGTTCGATGCTTGGTCTGATGGGGTAGTATATCTGAAAGATAGGCTGGAGCCATAGAATGAAGAGACCTAAAAGTGAGCGACAAATCCTTGAATTCAATCCGTTGCTTGGCTGGTAGCCAGTACAGGTCGTTTGACGTTTGCAATATGAATTATGCTAGTTTAAGTGTTCACCGTAGTCCTTTGAGTAATCTCTCATGTAACCGTTGAATATTGCAACTTCGGCACCTAGGATGTTAACTTTAAGGCAACATTTGGTATCCCATTTTTCATGTCTTTTTTACGAGAGCCAACATGATTTCAGGTTTTGGATAGCCCAGAAAGCCGTAATCACTGCAGTGACACTTCACATCAAAATTATTCGTCATGCAAAGGTTATTGGGAGCTTGGTCGCCAATTTTAAGCATCTTTATCAGTCCTTCGAAGAACGTAAAAGCTTCAGCGATTTCCTCAAACAGCATCTGTGGAGAAAAAAAAATGAAATCCTTTAAAACCGCTGCCCCTTAGTGTAGAGACACGTTAAAGACACAATCGGAACTGAAATCTTCTTTTTCTTTATCACTAGTCACCCCTAACCATGTTACGCTTGTTGCCATTGAGCATTCTACCACTTACTATTTGATGGTATTTCCTTTGGAGCAAACGTTAAGTGCCCAGAAGTGACGGAGTTCTCTGAAAATGCAATGTCAAATGGATTGTTATCATTATTATTATTAATCAGAAGTAGTGACAAAATTAATGTTATCACACGTTCAACCTTCAATTTCAAGCCTTTTCCAGTCTCCTCAAAGCAGTCTTCTCTATAGTTATTGTTCTGAGTTCATCCGATGACAAGCTCCTTATGGTTGCTGCAGTCTATTGCGCCTAAGTCCTCATTAATCAACGATTTCTCTGATGTTATTTCCATTCTATGCGCATTAAATTAGTTCTTTCCTCTCATTGTGTGCGATTTTAACATCCATTTTGATCACGTACCTGTCACTGTCAGTACAGAGTGTCGTGCAATGGCTAACTCATTTTCTCGTGGCTAATTAACGTTTCTACTCATAACAAGAGTCGTAATCTCGACCGATTTTCACACTACAAATGCCTGCATTCATGGCCTATTTTTACCGAATTATGTTATAAATTACCTCAAGCGAATGTGATTCAATCCTCAGTGTGTGCCTTTCTCATGCTCTTCTAAAGTCACGTGTGAATCACCAAACCGCAAATCCACCGTCATGCTTCTACGTTGCATAGATCTATGGCTGCTATGCTTAACAAACTTAATAAATATGCCTATATATATATATATATATATATATGTAAGTATATATATATATATATATATATATATATATATATGTAAGTATATATATATTTATGTAAGTATATATATATATTTATTTATATAGGCATTTAAATATTTTTCGCATCGACTAGGTGACTTCTTGATCTTATAGATACTTTCGTCAAAGATAAACATTCAAATCAAATCCTCTGGAGACCGTGCATTGAGTTCGTATGCTCCCACAGCCTGGAACTCCCTCCCGACTTGCATCAGAGCATCCCCTGACCTGACCACATTTAAAAAAACTTAAAGCACACCTATTTAGGACAGCATTTAGTGGGTCCATGTGATTCGTCTTTCATGTGCTTATGCGTGCTGACACTGTGCATTCAGCCACTAACCACATGAGCATGCTGACCCTGTGCATGTCACCTCTAACCATGTTATTCATTTTGTTTGTTTATCAAGCATGATTTTACCTACCATTCAATTGCATTTCCCTTTGCAGCAAATATAAAGCGTCTAGAGAGAGAGAGAGAGAGAGAGAGAGAGAGTAAGTTCTCTGACGGCGCTTTATCAAGTGCATTTTTATTATCATTATTATTAAATGTTTTTCCTGAACCTCGCACAATTTCTGATGTTCTGCATTGGAACACATTCGCTTCATCAGGTCAAAGACATGCCATCAAAGTTTTCGCTGAAAGGATCTGTAGAACCACCTGATAGAATACTCGCGCTTGAACATTTGTTGGCATGGTGAGCATGTAAAGGATGGAAGATTAGCTCTAGGAGTAGGCCAACTCGCGGGGTCGTTCATTGGCTATGTTAACCAGAATGGTGTTGTGCCCTTTACACATAGCGAGACTTTTTAAATAACACTGCCAGTAGAATAGCGGAAAAAAAATAATACTAAACAAAACAATTCCTGCCACACTGCCGATAGAGGAGAGCTGTGTTTAAATATACTTATTGTGGGTACAGTTAGTTGCCATTGCAGATTTATTATCAAGTAGTCTCAGAGTATTTCTTTTCTTCGAATGCCAACCATAGCTCATACTTTCTATAAGTTTGCCTGGTCTCCTACCTGCAGGGGGGGGGGGGCTTGGCCACATCCACAACTCCATCACTGGACTAAACTACGCTTGCTCACTTGAGGGCCACAGCCTAGGGCGAACTTGTTAAGCACATGCTCCGGCTTCTGATTGGAGATGGTCTTGAAGCGATGCGGATCTCAACGAGATAAATCCCAGCATTTAGCCATTACCCAGTTGCTTGTGCACATAATGGCCACCAACTTAAAATGACGTCTACAATAATTCCTTGTAATGGACAATAAAGTACCTAACCAACTTTTGCACTGATTTGGTCACCGATATTGTTTTCTAACCAATAAAACCATTAATTACAAGCTCCGAAGTTTTTTTTTATTGGTCGTCTACCAGGGTGTAACTCCAGCTTGGACCTCAAAGCAACTACGAAGACACCACTACTGGGTTTCTAGATAATTTCTTTCGCCATAACTACCACCTTAAATATATTCTCATCAAATTTAAAAAAATTTTGTACCGGCGAAGTCCGAATGGCAGCAGTGTATGCGTTAAGATAAAACTGCATTTTTAATGTGCTTTCTAGAGATCGTTCGAAGATTGAGGCTGCGAATGAACGTTATCAGGCAATGTCATCCAATGGCTAAGCCCAGTGACCCCGCCTTAATTTTACGAAGAGCAATATACTGTTGCGTCCCTTGTCACAGTAAAAATTAGCTTTACTATGGTTCTGAGTGCACTTTTCACAAAAAATTAATATCAGTTTACCAGTTAAATGACTACATTGGCTGCTATTGGGCATTCACACTGTAATAAAATAGCCACCCTGTGGTTGGCCCAGCAAGCTGCCTGCTATTTCCGAATAAAATTTCCCTAAAATGTTCTTTGAAGCAATAATTACAGAACTTACCAATTCAAAGTAGCCAAAGAAGTTTGAATGCCGCTCAGTGTTAATGTTCCACGGACCATTCGGTGCAACAGCAAGTGAATCCCTTGACCGAAAGTTTTTCTTCTCTCTGGAATTAACCGGTGCCTTAAAGATAGGTGCCAAGACGATCACTCTTTATTTACCTATCCCTAGCAACTCAAATGCTATTTACATTTTACATAATTGTAGTTAAAATGAAATGTTTAATTTAGACATTTTCCTCATGCAGCCAAATATGTACACAAGTTTCTTCATTTATTCAGCCCAGCTTTAAAAAATGAGAAAGTACGATGTAATTCCTTGAAATGGGTGTGTTTTTACTTGCTAGGACATGTTAGCTAGAATAGCTGGCGTCGATGCTGAGAGTTGTTTCGCTCACATCAACAAGAGCCTTGCTGGCTTCGCCACCTCAATCTTGGTAAGATTAATTCGCAACATGGCCATGTTCCCGTCGTGTGCTGCTGGCTGAGGTGAGCTTTGCGAGTGAGTTTAGTCATTATGGGCAAAGCTCAATCGACGCTAAAGTTCAGCAGATGCGACCGGTATGGCGGCTGTCAGATGAGCCTCGTGGGATATTCGGGGGCAGCATGTGCAGGTGAGCTCATCTGTTACGAGAAGAGAAGCTCAACGTTGATATGCAGCACCCGAGCAGGAGGCAGAGCCAGTAGCGGTGGCTTAAAACAAGAACTCCGTCGCTTCATTTTGGACAACTGCTCGCACTTGGACCCTATCACCATTTTCGTCACGGCCACGATGACGCTCGCGGCCGCGTCCTTAAACTCGATCGCACTGGTAGCCACCTGCAGCCGGCACGTAAAGATGAAGCCACATCAGTGGCTCATCGTCAACCTGATCGTCACCGACCTGCTCATTGCCATTCACAGTGCCACGATGGTTGCCTTTCTGTATGAGTCTATCCACGACCAGTGCAAGGAACGTGTGGTGAAGAAGGGAGAGGAGGGAGAGGAAATACTCAAATTGCTGCTCGTGAGCTTATCTGATGTTCTGCTCTTATCTAACTTGTTCACGTTGCTACTGCTCACGGACGAGCACTTTTTCGGCTGCCGTTGGCTCATCTGGCACAAGATTGCCTTCACACGGCGAAAGATGGTGGTGGCAGTCGTCGCCTGCTGGGTCGCCTCGTGCCTGCCATGTCTTATGTCCTTCACGGTGTCATTGCAAATACCGCTGCATTATTTTGATCAGAATTTGGGAATCTTCTCGCAAGTCTTTGCCTCGTCATGCGTAATTCTGATAAGTTCCGTGCTCGTCACGATGCTCGGCACTTACGGCTACATACTCTGTCTCATACATGGAGGCAGTATCGGCAATATTGAGGCCGTAAAGAAGCGTCGATCAGTGGTGACTTCGCTGCTGCTGCTGCTCGCATTCGTCGTCTCTTATCTGTGGTCCTACATTTGGAGCGTCTTCCTTGTTATTGACAGCACTTCCGATTCTTCATTCGAACTGTATGGCCAGGTGAAGAAAGGCAGCTTCCCAACATCCTGCTTCTCAACTTCGTTTTGACGGGCGTGCTCGGGGGGCCTTGGCCCTTGACCCGCTCATCTACTGCTGGCGCACCAAGAAGGTTAGGCTCTTCCTGCTCAGGCTGTGTGCCGAAAATGCTTTCCAGCCTCGCCCAGTCGTCTAATCTTTCAACTACGTTAATGATCATGGTGACTGGAGGCTCCCGCAGGGTGGCAACAGCCTCCGACTAGCAACTGAACCTAGATGTGCAACAGCTCCTGCCAGCAGATTGTTTCAGCGTTCGACTGGAAGGATTCGTCTACGCTTCCTCAGGCAACCGAGATTGTAACGTTTTCCGTCGCATAGCCCTGGACTGCCGACTATGGCACATCTTTTTCAGCGGTCCTGAACTGCTACTTCTATGCTACTCACTACCTCAACTGCTCTCCTAACTGCTATGCTTCCCACTTTCTCTTTGTTGCGTGAGCCGAAGTCTGTTGGCTACCGAATGCGTACCGAAAGCCGCTTAGGCTGTGAGTGGGCTATACAAAACTCTCCTGCGTAACACCCAAATGGTCTTTATGACTTTGTGGAGTTACTGCCGGAGATACACACACACACACACACACACACACACACACACACACACACACACACACACACACACACACACACACACACACACACACACACACACACACACACACACACACACACACACACACACACACACACACACACACACACACACACACACACATATATATATATATATATATATATATATATATACATATATACATATATATATATATATATATATACATATATTAATGCGAAAGTCTCACAATTACATGGCGAACTGTACATGATGCGACTGCTTGAGAGAAGTACGTATTCCATTTTTTTTTACATCAACCCGGCGCGTCCAACAGATATTGGAGCGACAACGTGCCACAACCAGTGGCTAACATACCAGCTGCTCAAATGCGCCATAGGGGCAACCTGATGGCTTCCAGAGACGGCGGTAGACTCCAAAGTCACCTGTCATAGAAGCTGCTGACGCCCAATATAGGCCATGCAGCCCCGAGCCGCATGACCAAGCAAGCCCAGTCGTTGAACGGCACACTCGCAGCTTAGCACAACGAATGTCTCCATCGAATTGATCTGTGTGCTTGCAGCTCTGCCTTCAGCTGTGAAGCCTTATTTCGAATGACGATGTGCCTTTGCGATGACGTGACTAGTTTTGAAGGCCGATGCAATGGCAAGGCTGCAGCTGATAGATAGATAGTCGCGTTAAGCTATGCTTTCTCTGGGTCTCTGGCCTCATTTTCGTGCCGCCGTTGCATGGAATTCACAAGGATGAAAGCAATCTATATCCGACCTGTCATGCTTTTATGTGGCCTAAGCAAAGCTGTGTCCTAAAGTCGCTTGCCCCATTTATGCTGACGGTATAATAATAACGCACTTGATAAAGCAGATAACCCAGAGAACTCAATCTCTTTCGTGGTGCTTTTCATTTGCCGCAAAGGGAAACACGATTGAATGGTGAGTAATATCATGCTTGATAAACAACGTGAAAAACATGGTTAGGGCTGCCATGCACGGAGTCAGCATGCAAGTGTGGTTACTGGCAGCATGCACAGTTTCAGCACACATAAGCACATGAAGGACGAACCACAGAAAAATACCAAATGCTGACCGAAATAGGTGTTTTTAAGTTCTTTTTAAATTTGGTCAAGTCAGAGGATGTTGTGACACAAGTCAGGAGAGAGTTCCAGGCTTTGGGTTCATGCCAGCAAAATGCACGGTCTCCAAGGGCTTTGAGGTCTGTACCATGTATTGGTAAACTGTCCGATTACGAAAAGCTGGTGCTACTATGCTCGGCCTTGTGGGGGAGTAGGTCTGAGTGATAGGCTGGAGCCAAAGAATGAAGTGACCTAAAAGTGAGCGACAAAACGCTAGTCCAGTCATAGGTTAGAGATGATCAACGGGATAGTATTATGGTGTCTGTATATTATTAGATTATTTTCCAATGATGCTTAGTAATCACGTGAGTAACCACGGGCAACCCTTAGATATTCTCATGTTAATTGTCTGTGGACTTAGCATGTTAATTTGTAGATGGACCACTTCTTAAGTTTTAAACCGAAGCAGCACAATACAAGAGCTTGAGAAAGTTTTGGAACAGGGCCACAATTGGGTGCCACACGTCCGACTAGGCTGATAAGTTATCTATAGAAGCAGAGCAGTGGTCGAATCCTGTCGTAGGCAGACTACACCAGCAAAGTGTGCTGCTGCGGTGCCCATGTTACGATATTCGTCGTTTTTCCCACATATGTGATAGCCTTAGTTGCTTGTCGCTTGGCATTCGACAGCCGTGTGTGGGCGTATGCATGAGTGCGTGCTGCTGCTTTGTATTCTGTGGCTCGTTTATCCACTTCTCACGCCATCGCCTGTATCTAGCTGCACAGTAGTTGATGTCAGATGAGCAACAAGCATTACGAAAATCCACGCGTCTTCACACGTTTCCTTTGCATTTCTTTTGAGCACTCAGGTACACCTCTTTTCCTAAATCAGTCTTTTGGGGGTTGAGTATGCGAAAACTGGGTGTGTAAGACAAAGTATGTTCATTAAAATCGCGAAGGAACAACACGCAAGCATTAACCTTGTAAGTGAGTGCATGCCCATGCACTTTGATTGTCAATGTCACCGATTGTTTCGTCGTTCCGACTATATCGCCAAGACAGATTCTTGTTACCAAAAACAACACACGAGCGCCTGCCGGTCTTACGATGTCTACAATCAAGTACTAACAGTTGGTGCAAAACTCGGCAGCTAGGCTTGTCGGTCACGAGCTTGGCAGTTTCCACACGAAATTACTTCTTGCCAACTTGCACTGGCGCCCAGTCCTACAGCACAACGACTTCAAAGTTCTGTCGCTCACTGATCGGTCCTTTCATCCTTTGGGTACAGTCTACATTTCACATACAACTTCACCACGAGGCTAAGCGTCATACCAGAAGCTTTTGTGAATCTAGTCGTTTACCTGCACTTGAACGAAACTCATAGCAATATATGGCAATAGTTTGGCATTGATTGCAATATAGGTTTTACTTTATGTATAAAATGGCACGTTTTTAAAGTGCAGTGTAATACCTGATTTGTATTTTAGCTTTGCACAGCCTCATGTGCAGTCGATATGCAACAGTTTGAAGAAGCTTGCTGTGTTGGCAAGTGCCATTGCCGTTTAATGCTATACAGCGACCGGGAAGTAGCATTAACCACGGTATTTTCTGGGACGTTGCTACGTGAGTCTTTACTGTGTTGTAGGCTACGGGAGCATGGGAACTAAAGGCACAGTCTTTAACGGCTTTTGAGAGATATGGCTAAACGGTTCGAGTCATAAGGGTGGGTTGTTTGATTCTTTGCCTGTTGGGTGAGAATCTCCGATCGGTAGGCAGGAGTTAGAGAATAAAGGGACCTATAAGTAAGTGACATAATCTTGATGTCGATGTGCTGCATGATTGAAGCTTATTGGACATGAATTGCAGAAGGAAGACACGATTGGGTCTTTTAACTACTATATTGAGCTAGGGTGGGCTTTACAATTGCTGGCCTGACCACGGTTGTTTTCAAAGTTAAAGGAATTTTCCGGTAGTAGTAAGTCAGAAACGGTGACGAGCTCAATCAGCATAGTTGCTTGTCGCTTGGCATGTTGATTTGGGTGTTTTCTATATGCTGAACGCATGGCAGTCAAGTACTTTTTTATTTCCAGCCATCTTTTAAGCAGTGATTCTTGCTGGTGTTGTTTTTTTCACCAGATTTGTTACCTAGTCTAATCAAAAAATGTAGCCTTGAACATTATGGCCTAGTTGCTTTTTTTGGTAGCCCAGCCAAAAGTAAATTACTGTAATCAAGCCGAAACAGAACTAAGGATCTAGCTACATTGTATGCCTGCCATCTTCGAAGAAAGCTCTTAGTCCTTCAGATGAATTGGATGTGATGGCTAGCTGGAGAAGCATTCTCCTGAATGAAGCTTTAAAAAATCGATTTAGCTTTCGAAAATGACACCTAAACTTCGAGCTCGTAGCGATGGTCGCACAACAGTATCACCTATTAGAAGAGCAAAGCCATTCAATCCAGCCACACATTTATGGTGTCCTACGAGCAGCAGTTCAGTTTTATCTTCATTTAGTTGCCAGAAGTTTTTCGACATCCAGGATCGAACTTCGGCTAGGCAAGCATTCAGTTTCTCGGTTGCAGCAGCATATTCCGATGGTTTTATTGACCAATATAGCCGAGTATCGTCAGTATAAAAGTGATATCTTATTCAATGGGCCTTAATCACTTTTCCCAGAAGATGAGGATAAATAGAGAACAGCAAGGGACCGAGTACGGACCGTTGAGGGACTCCAAAGATTTTGTCGCACAGGTTATCCGTTTCGTGTGTGAACAATGACATCACACTGCACGGATTGAACACGATCAGACAAGTTCGAATAAAACCAAGCCAGTGCCTCGTCCACCAAACCAATTTTTGTTCTCATTCGTTCAAATAGAACATCGTGATCTATGGTGCTGAAGCAGCTGACAGATCTAGCAGAGCTAGGGCAGTGACATTCTCGTCGTTGTTGCCACGTAGATTGTGATAATTAACACGGTGGAGACCGGTTTCAGTGGATTGCTGCCTCTTGAACCTTGATTAAAATGTTTCTGACAATGTATTCGTATCAATAGGTTAAACAAGCTGGTTAACAGCAATTGTTTCAAGAATAGACCAGCGAATAAGTTAGTACATGCATGTGAAAACCGTCGTATGTTTGTAAGTACTTGAACGATTAAACAACCAAATAGTGAAAACGTATTTCATAAATTGTCCTCGCAGCAAATGGCTGGAACCTATTTAGCTTTAGGGTTTTGGAATCTGAATATCGGGTACCTAAAAACACTTAGTTGCAACCAGCTTTAAGAGCCTTTTCCCTAGGTCTACATGCATGACGTAATTTGCTGTCTTTCACGACCCGATTTGCGGGTTGAGTCGGGCTGTAAGCAGTCCTTAGTCTTACACTACAAACAGTCGTGGGAGCCGTTAGGGCTTTTTATAAATGATGCTGCTAAATAGGTGAACCACAATGTCTTTAGTTTTAGTTTCCGAATGAATAGGAACCACGATTTTTATTAACTATGTGAATGTCTGCGAAAAGTGAAAACGATGCGTCCATACAAATTAGGAGGTGCAATGCCTTGGAACCAAGCCCTCCGTCATTAGCTCAGTCCTTATGCTCTGCTACTCTGTTTGAAGTAGCATAAAGTTATTGCATCCGTTTATTTTCTGATGCAACTTTAATTTAATGTTATTGCTTTTATCCGGTACTCTTTAGAAGCGTGAATTATTTCATCTCATTTCTGGTTAGTATGCTGACCCGAATGTACATAAAATATATAGTCCAAAATGTAAATGTAAAACTTTGACGTAAATGGAAATTAAATGTAATTAAAATGCAAGCATATCTATTTCAGTGATACAAGGCGGGTTTGTTTACAAAGGGATACCACATCTAAGACAATCCGTACATTTGTGACATCCCGTACTGACCTCTTTAAGTTACTGCCGTAAAACCTACCGGCATATGCAATCACGGGCTTACAGCTGGTGCAAAACTATCCATCTTGATTGTCTGTCGTAAGCCTCACAGTTTCTGCAATACAGCATTTCTCGCTAACGTGAACTGGCTACTGGTCACCCAACGGATCGACTGCAAGGTGTTTTCACTCACTTTCAAGTGTCTAGATTCTTTTTATCCTCATAACAAATGGCGACTGGTAATAAACCTAAAAGCTAAAATCATCTGCTGCCAACAATTTAGCAACCTATTTCTATTATTTCTGTAATATTTTCAACGGCCGTCTCTAAAAATCCTAAAATTAGCTCCGATTTACTCTCTGCATTCCAATTTACTCCGATTTACTCTGGCCTGCAGTATAGTTAGTGGCAGCCTGCACAGTGTTAGCAAACACAAACACGTAAAGGAAGAATCACAGTAGTGCACCAAATTCTTTCCTAAATAAATGGGCATTAGTTTCTTTTTAAATGTTTTCAAGTCAGGAGATGCCGTGCAACAAGTCGTCAGTGAGTTCCATGCGTTTGACCTAATAAACTAAAGGCAAGGTCGCCAAAAGATTTGAGATTCGTCCGAGTTATGGTTAAACAGGTAGATCCAGAAAAGTAGGTGGTACGATGCTAAGGCAGGTTATGAGTAAAACTGATAGATAGACTTGAGAAATACAATGATACGACCAAAAATTGGGTGACGTAACTTTGAAGTCGATGCATGGTTTGACTAAGAGCCACACAAGTTGGCGATTTATGGTGGCAACTGGCAACTGCGATGCTCACCACAGACATTTTTAATTTAAATAACGACAAATCAAAGTGAATTGCTATTGAGGCTCTTCTCATTTGCCACGGCACAGGAGTTGATGACTAAGGTCGAATAGATAAGCACCCTGACCTCGGTCATTAAAGGCGAGTACCCGAGTCCATGCACCAGAGCCATCCATTACTTCGCTGTAAAAGAACAAATTTTTGCGAAGTTCTAAGGTTTGCAGATGGCTGGGTCACGTTCACGGACAAATCCCGCATTTCAAAATAATCTGAGTAAATAAAGTGCACGTATGCCTACATCTGCAGGCGCCTGGCTATGTGATAGAAATAGCAAGTAAAAGAATTGTTTGATTGTCCTAGCAGCTTGGCTTCCTGGGAAGATGGCTAACCGGCCAAAGAACATAAAGACGTATTAAAATTAACTACCCGTATGGTCCGTGTTATATTAGCTACAACAAAATTCTCGATTAATTCAGTTCCGGCTTGCTACTCAAGTAAAGTGTGAATACAGCTAAAGAAGAACCTACTCGTCTGGACAAAAGTTTCTTAGTTGGCCGTTCTTCGGCATATCCTTGGGGATCTGCTGCCTGTTAGCCTCTGAACGGTGCTCCATAATGATATGTGTCTTTAATGTCTCTAGCTAACCACACAGCTGCACACTCTGCTGCGATGAAAATCATTGTTTAAGGACCATCCTACTTGCAGTCAGCTTTTACTTTTTATCCCCTGTTGCTATCCTCTTCAACGAATCATAGACTTATGCATTTATCCGAAGGAGATTTTCTAAACGCCTGAATGAGCTCCCTTCGAATATGCAGGTTCCAATAGTTCAAATCAGCTGTTATCAGGGATGGTACTTAAAGGTTAATTCAAACGCGTTGGTAATCTTGAGAGCCCTAAAACACTCCTGAGACGATACTTGTTTTTCCTTATTTTCTAGGTGTCATATTCCAAAGCGACCTCTGGTTATACTACCATATCAGCTCCACGGTCAAATCTGCCTATTTTCAGCATCATAACATTGCTAAAAATCGGGGCTTGTTTAAATAAGGATACCACGTCTAAGTTAGTTGATGCATTCGTGACATCTCGCCTCGACTTCTGAAGCTCACTGCTTACTGGCCTACCAGCATGTGCGATCAGGCGATTGCAGCTGGTGCAAAACTCGGCAGCTAGGCTTGCCTGTCGTGAGCTTCGCAGTTGCCACATTACTCCACTTCTCGCCGACCTGCACTGGCTACCAGTCAAGCAACGGATTGACTTCAAGGTTATGTCGCTCAATTTTAGGTCCTTTTATTCTATGGCTCCAACCTATCTCTCCGACATACTCCTTCATCAGGCCAAGCTTCGCATCACCCGCTTTTCGGAATCCAACAGTCTAGAAATACCTCGTACAAAACCTTAAATCCTTTGGAGACCGTGCATTTAGTTCGTATGCTCCCAAACCCTGGCACTCCCTCCCGACCTGCGTCAGAACATACCTTGACCTGACCACATTTAAAAGGAACTTAAAAACGCACCTATTTATGACAGCATTTAGTGGGTCCCCGTGATTCGTCCTTCAAGTGCTTATGCTTGCTGACACTGTGCATGCTGCCACTAACCACATTTGCATGCTGACCCTGTTCATGCCACCCCTAACCATTTTATTCATTTTATTCGTTTGTCAAGCTTGATTTTACTTACCATTCAATCGCATTTCCCTTTGCAGCAAACGCCTAGAAAGAGATTAAGTTCTCTCAAGGAGGTGTATCAAGTATAATAATAATAATATTATTATTATTATTTGAAGTCCTTTCTCAAGAGTTTGCAGCATAACGATTCTTTGTCCTTCGACTGAGAAATCTGTGGAAAAGAAATCGCTAACTTAAACTAGCCTGCTTAATTGTTATCTGAATTGTGGTGTGGATGCTTACATAACATGAATTATATCTAATTACTACGATATAATTTAAGAAAATGAAAACTATCGCTTTTGTCATTATGGCTATACTGATGATCAGCTTGGTACAGTCTGAGCTAAGCTAACATCGGCACGGGCGAACCAAACACGATGATAACCGACACTATGATATATTGCCTTGCTTGCAGTTAGAGACCTGATAAGCAAAATCTAAACTTTTCAAACACAAGAAACTAAAGCATTCTATTTTCATGTTATCGCAATTTCAATAGCTTTGAACCACTAAGCTGTGATTCACTTGTGTACTGCATCTACATTTCAGAGTTTTGAGGAAACAACTGACCCGAGCCCAGAGCAGCTTGCTGAAATGGAAGAGGCTTTTAGAGGTAACTTTACCTCGAACGCGAGATCGAATGCATTTGCAGCAGCTGTCTTCTTTAAATTTTGTGACGTAGAGTTGGCTTGATAGATAATGTGGTTACGCCACTTCTCACTTTTCAGAATTCGATGAAAACGAGATTTTGAGGTCTTGTTGCGACAAGCGTTTCGTCAAGGCGGCTCCAATGCTTCTCACGTCACTTCTATATATTGCTTACGTAGTGAAACGACGATAGATGACGATACATCTAATAACCAATGATGAGTTTCAGAGCTATTATTACAAATATAGCAACAACAACTACTCTCCTATTGCCGGCTATGGCACATCCTTTTCAGCGGTCCTGAGCTGCTACTTCTTTGCTACTCACTACCTCAACTGCTCTCCTGACTCTGCTATGCTTCCCACTTTTTCTTTGTTGTGTGAGACGAAGGCTGTTGGCTACCGAATGCCTACCGAAAGCCGCATAGGCTGTGAGTGGGCTATTCAAAACTCTCCTTCGTAACAGCCACATGGTCTTTAAGACTTTGTTGAGTTACAGACGGAGATACATTGTCGTTCAGATGAAGCATAAATCTACGTTTTTGTCATATCGGAATATCCAAAGCTACATATTTTTATTACACGAGGTAATTAACCTTGAGATAAACAAAAAAGCAAGAATAATTGTTTAGACGATGGCTGGTTATAAAAATGAACTTGACTGCAATACTTTCAGCATAGAGAACACCTATGATTACTTGTTACTGCAACAGGGTAGAAATTGATTGCAACTATACGCAATAATCTTTTAGAGAAGAGCAGCTTTACGGCACCGGGTGACCTGTTAATCCCTCCTTTAGAGGATACTATCACAAAGATCTTAGTATATATATATATATACATATATATATACATATATATATATATATATATATATATATATATATATATATATATATATATATATATATATATATATATATACTTACATACATTTGTGTACATTTTCTTATTTCTAAACGTTGCCACTATGTTCAAACCTAATATTAGTCGATCTTAGTCATTACTGATCCGTCGATATGTACGACGGTTTTTGGTTTCTTTTAAATAATTGATGAAACTTTCAAGACCGTTAAATGTATTCTACCAAAACTGTGAAGCACTGAGACTGTTTTAGACTCAGTGAATGTTTTTAACAAAGGGCTCTAGTGTAGCCTTATAATCTGTGGCTTACTCTGCCCCGAACAGTTAGAGACCTGTGTAGGTCTCCCAATCTCAAAACGCACAGACTTTCATGGGAGCGTTTTGTTGCTCTCGATATATCACCCGATCGTGTTTAAGCATTAAGCAGTTAAACTCTGCCAAATTAAAGTAAGCAGTAAGTAACTAGCAGTAAGCAATAAGACGAAACTAAGCAGTTAGACTAGCTTGAGGCAACACATATGAGTAGTTAGCAATTGTCGTCGAATTGAATTCCTCAATCAAAATTTCACACAAATTGTGTGTTGCTTGACCTTGCTGGTAATCTAGGCCCTTAAAATGCTCTCAAAATGTAAAAATTCAGCAGATTTTAGAGGAATTCTGGCAATGCCCACTCCTCGTTTCCATTCTAGCAGCTGGTATGTGTGCATCAGCACTACGAATATTAATTCCCACAGAACCAGGAAGGGAAAAGATAGATATGAAAAGCGCAAGCATTGTTACATATCAAGACCATATTCATAAAGTATAAGCGTATGCCTTAAAATGTTGAGCACCTGGCAGGAAATATACAAATGACTTCATGGCCTATGGCTTAATGCCACAGCCGATTGCAGACGAAAGTCTACCAATCAAACTGATAACATCGGTTCTTCTTTGGGAAATAACTATCTCTAATTGCATCTCAGCAATCACTACTAAGGAACTGCGAAGAATAAATATCAGTTGGAATCTTATTGATATAACTTGCAGCCTCTTAGGAAAGGATTAGAATTTAATGGATTCTACTCTTCCTCGAAGGTTTAGCCTTAACAGTTATTTAGTTTAGACGGCAGGTAGCAGAAGAATTTCACTGAGTAAACATCGACTTGTTGTGATTGCAGCCTAGTCCCAGGACCATGCATCCCGGATGACCTTAAGCATAAAGTGATTTTTTGTAATTAAAGCTTGACATTCTCAAACTTAAACTAAATACGGGAATATGAGATTTAGCGCATTTACGTTTTAAGTAGAGCTTCTTTGTTGCAGCGATCGCTTTCTCCTTTTCTGTAGGAATACCTAATCAAAGCAAAAGACTTGGGAATTCAGTTTCCACCGTTATCGTTTCAGCAGTTTTTCCTAAGGTCGACTCCTGGCTTTTCTGTATCGTGCATTTTACAGCTGGCTGAGAGATTGGGCATTAAGTTTGACACATCTTTCATGCATTTCGAACACAACTCCACGAATTTGGATTAAATGGATTATATGGATTATGGATTAAATAGATTATGCTCAGTGGATTATAACAGCCTAATCACATTCAAAACTTTGAAAATAACGAAGTAGTTCAGGATTACTTTTGATGGTAAAATGAAACCCGAGCATATATAAGGCTTGTGCTGCATAACAATAATAATCATAATAATGCATTTTATGAAGCGACCTCAGTGAACTGAATCTCTTTCAAGGAAATTTACATTTGCTGCAAAGGGAAATGCAATTAAATGGTGAGTAATAACATGCTTGATAAACAGCATGAAGAACGTGGTTAGGGATGACATGCACACGGTCAGCATGCATGTGTGGTTAGTGGCAGCATGCACACTGTTAGCACGCATAACCACATCAAAGACGATTTACAGGGACCCACTAAATGCTTTGATAAAAAGGTGTGTTTTACGTTCTTTTTAAATGTGGTCAAATCGGAGGATGTTCTAACCCAAGTCGGGAGGGAGTTCCAGGCTTTGGGAGCATACCAACTAAATGTGCAGTCTCCAAATGATTTAAGGTTTGTACGTGGTACTGGTAGACTGTTGGATTCAGAAAAGCAGGTGGTACGATGCTTGGCCTGGTGAGGGAGTAGATCTGAGAGATAGTCTGGAGCCACGAAATGAAGTGACCTAGAAGTGAGTGACAAAACATTTAATTCAATCCGTTGCTTGACTGGTAGCCAGTATTGGTCGGCGAGAAGTGGTGTGATGTGGCAACTGCGACTGTCACGACAGACAGGCCTAGCTCCAGAGTTGGCGACCAGCTGCAATCGCCTGATTTCACATTCTAGTCGGCCAGTAAGCAATGAGTTGCAGAATTCGAGACGGGATGTCATGAATTCATGGACCAACTTGGACGTGGTATCCTTATCCACACTCCCCTGAGTCAGCGTTGCTTAGGGTATACAACGATCTACTTAGGAATGCAGACAAGGGTAAAGTATCTCAGCTTGTTTTGCTCGATCTTTCGGCAGCTTTTAATGCCGTCGATCACAAAGTTCTTCTAGAGATCCTCTCAACTCGCCTGGCCACCACTGGCACTGCTCTGCATTGGTTCAGGTCCTATGTCAGTGGGAGACTCTAGAGTATTGACGAGAATGGACAAAGATCATCCGAGGTACCACTGAATCATGAGGTAACTCAGGGCTCCGTGCTAGGTCCATTTCTTTTCACTGATTATACTCTCCTTCTTACTGATGTGATTGTCAGGCACAATCTAGACTTTCTCTTACATGCGGATGGCACTCAGTTGTACATTTGTTTTGATCTCTCCCTGCCTTCGAGCACCTCAAATTCTCTCTACTTACTTGCAGAATTTATTGATGACATCTGCACATGACTGGCAGCACATTTTCTAAAACTAAACTTGATAAAACTAACTTACAGGTTCTGGGCATACCCAGTGTGATTCAAAAGTAGGAGTGGCTGACGCTCAAAAGTGGCTCTACCAGCATATCTCATGTAGAATCGGCTCGAAATCTAGGTGTCATGGTTCAAAGCGACCTCTCGTTAGACGTCCATATCAGCTCCATTGTCAATTCTGCTTATTTTTAGCTTCATACATTTGCTAAAATTAGGGCTTGTTTAGATAAGGATACCACATCTAAGTTGGTCCATGCATTCGTGACATCCCGTCTCGATATCTGCAACTCACTGCTTACTGGCCTACCAGCTCGTGCGATCAGGCTATTGCAGCTGGCGCACAACTCCTCAGCTAAGCTAACGAAACGATCATTAGCTAAAAAACAGGTCAAAATGCAATTGTGCGTATTTAAATACAAACCGGTTGCAAATGCATTTTTATTTTTGTGATAAATAAATGTCCGGAATATGGTAAATTAATCAGGTAAGACCTGTTCACACCAGGTGTAGTGCATCCCGATCAAGAATACGAGTTTTTGCGATTACAATGCAAAATTAGTGGTATGATTTAGGGCTAACTTTGCAACACAAAATGGTACTTCGCCCTCAACAGACGACCATACTGTTGTTTAAAATAACTTCGTCTGTGACCAGTTGCTTGACATAAGCCACAAGGTTCAAGCGCACAGCCTTGGTTAATTATTAAGCCTTTATATTATTAGGAAAACATCCATATTAATCATTAAATAATAAAAATGTAAATATGCCATGCAATTAATTTACCTGCAAGACCATGCAAGTGCAGTTCTATGAACACAGCTTCGGCAGTTAAAGATTTTCAATTGCATTTCACTTTACAGCAAATGTAAAGCGCCTAGAGAGAAATTAAGTTCTCTGAGGGCGCTTTATCAAGTGAATTATTATAATATTATTATTATTAAAGAGCGGAAAAGTAGCTGCAAAACCCGATATTCGTTTTTCTGCTTAGGATTAACTTCTACTCGCTTAAGAATTCATTAAAGCAATGAGGAAGGTCTCAAATTAGCTGCTGGTGTCCTAAAATATCTACGTGCAGTTCAAAGACTACCACCCACAAAACTATGATTCCCGATCGGCATGTGCCCTCAATGAAGTTCTCACAGGAAAGAGGAATCCTAAGCATGATGCTTGTCAAGGTATTACCACTCATGGGAAACTACCTGTTGAAAATCCATACTAAGTCGGTATGTTTCGAAGTGATACAATTCCATCAAATTTCAGCTGAGTAAATAGCTTCAGCAACTTTCTCGGTGCTTTTCACATAGCCTTTGCCAAGGTTTCATTTTAGTAAGAAACTCTGCAACAACTTTGTGTTGATTTACAACAATTCTCCGCTTTCTTGGTATTTACGGCGAAGGCGAGCTATTGACAGGTTGAGTTATCGTTGTTTGTCAAAGCTAAGGCGTTTCAGCTTCTATCACTGCTCATTCATATATTGCTGCTGCACGTGCAAGCTGCTAGTGTGATATAAAGTATAGCCCTACTACCAGTAAGAGCACCAACTAGGAAGTACAGTAGCCCTATAAAGTAGACTCTGCAGATTGTGCCTAGAAGGATGCCTGCCTATTATATTGCCTAAAAACCTTCACATTCTGATTCTATTTATAATCTAAATAGCCCAGATGTGAAGCCGTTAAGAAAAAGCTCAAATACCTTCGTCTGCATTAGTGCGACTGAATTACCTTCACAAGCCGTTTCCTTTGGAGAGCCGTAGAATACTTGAAAGCTTGAGTCCCCGATATTAAGCAGAGATAAATTACTTGATGACTCATGAATAATCACTTTATTTGCTTTCATGATAAATCTGTATCTATAGAGTGACTCCCAGGCGTCCCGATTGTCATTAGAAGTAATTCCGACTTGCTGTCATTCTAGCTACGCCCACTTTGCAGCATGCTAGGATCTGCAAAATTATGCTAAAGATAATGCTGATGCAACAGCGTGAATTTAAACATGAAACTTTTAGGTATTACTGAATGCTTGCAATACATTTCAATCAATGGGCACCCAACAGATTGGGCCAGATATTCCTTCATTCATGAATAGAAACGTGCTGGATAGGGCCAGAGTCGGGCAATTTTTCAATTCAATATTACAGTGAGGTAGGCAAGGATTTGTTTCTCAATTATGTTTCAACAACTAGAGGTGCTAATCAAAGGACGGTGCATAGCTTCCAGGCTTATTTTCTGCAGCACACACCTAATATATATACGGGCTTCGTTTTACCGATTAAATTACTGTTAAACTAATGGTTATTTTCAAATATCGAAATAAATAAGACAGTTATAATTCATCGAGCTGTGTACGATGTGCATGATAACAGATTTTTGAAACTAATTGCAAAATCTCTCAGCCAGCTGTAAAATGCAAGTCAAGGTCTAAGGAAAAACGGCAGATACTATTTACTGAATTCCCAAGTCTTTCGGGTTAATTAAGTTTTTTTACGAAAAAAAAGCTATCGCAGCAAAAAAAAGCTCTTCTTAACATTTACATGCGGGAAATCTCATTTTCATGTAACCAGTTTAAGTTTCAGAACTTCTAGCTTTGATCATACAATATCTTCTATAGCTCAATTGTCAACTAAATAGACAATATCAGTGATTCCCTCCATGGGATGGAACCATCCCTGCTGGAATCATATCCCTCAATTCTATGACTCTGCTCAATGTCTAAATTAAAGGATAATATTAGTGACCTCGCCCTGAAGATCATATTCCAATGAAAGAAGGCAACTAGTTTTCTAGACCATATTCCCTTTGTCCAGCTCATATTGTGCATAGACCTGCTTCTGCCATGCATAACAAGCATCATTCTAATCATTTACCTATAAATAATACGAACCTCAATCTTTGGAGAACGAGCCAAATGTTCGTATGCTCCCAGAGCCGGGAACTCACTTCCAACTTGCGTCACAATATTCACTGACTTGATCACATTTAGGAAAAGAAATAAAAACGCTTCCATGTATTACAGCATTTAGTGACTTCATGTGATTCGTTCTTTACAGGCTTATGCCTATACGGGCTGACACTAACCGTATTTGCATGCTGCGCGTGTGCATGTCACCCCTAACCAGGTGATGCTTGCTGTCATTGAGCATGGTAGCACTAACCATTCGATCGTGCTTTATTCGCAGCAAATGTAACGTGCCTAGAAATAAATTCAGTTAGCTGAGGGTGCTATATCAAATGTAGTAGTGTTATTATCATTAGTATCGGGTGATGTCCCAGCACCTTTGAAAAGGCTAATGAAAGGCGGCTACTATAAAAAAAATATTAGATCTAGAAAACGTATGCAGCTTACGCCCAGCCTCCCATCTGCCGTTACTATCGAAGACACTGGAAACATCCTTTAAGACCACATGAACTATTATGTTGACGCTTTAAATCTTTTTAGTACGTTTCGGTCTAGTTTTAGAGCTAATCACTTCACAGAGTTAACATTGTTTTGCTCACCAAACGAACAAATTAGGAGTGCAGACTGTGGAGGAGCATTTCTTTCACTTTTTCTTGATTTCTTGGCACTTTTTGATACTATCGATCCTCAAGTCCTTCTCGAGTGCCTCATCTCGCTTGAGCATCACTAGCAACTCACTGCTCTATGTTTCGGCATACAAATTAACTTTTGGCTAAGACAACATTTAAGGGGCTGGATTCTCATTACTGGGTCATAGTTAAAGTCCTGCAGTGTTCTATACTTAATTGCCGACGATAAGCCACAGCAAAGGTGGTTAGGGCTCTTCGGCTGCTGCATAAAGAAGAATGTCAAGCGGCTGGGCCTTTTAGCTAATTGAAAGGCGAGAAGACAATTTCAGTAGCTTGACACTTGATAAATCGAAAGTTGTGCGAAATAATGCATACAGCCATCAGTGGCCTGAAAAAAAACTAGCAATCACCCTGTTGTTGAAGACGACTTCGAGTTCCAAGAATAATGTCGGAGAAAAACAGACAGCAGCACCGATCAGTGAGGTCATAGCTGCTGAATAGAAGCCCTTTTTTAAACGGGCACAAGATGAATACAATTCCTACTATTAATATAAGGACGACAGTCACTCTACAACTCCTACTTGTCCTAAACTTTTCCTTGTTTCTCTTCATATCGTACTCAATATAGTTACACAATAGGATTATTTCATGAATACTCATGGGCTGTTTGCTGTGTATGCTTACACCCTTTAAAAGTGACATTATTTTCGGATGGCTTACTAATCCAGCCGGAATTCGTTTACTTATTGAGCCCAAGGTAAATGTACTTTAAGCTACACAAGTCAAAAGGAAACATTGATGTTATATTGCTGTTTAAATCACCAAGTTTACTAAAGTAATGGCATTTGAGTCTAAATATAGATTACATTCAAGAAACCCGTGGCTTTGATCTGACCACGGTCCCAGAAACAGTGCCCTCGATTCTCGGTATCCTGCGTAGTGACTGTTATATTTTTAGGTAGACCTGCATAGGCAGAATTCAGTCTGCATAAATTCGTAAGATCGTCGCACATTTCTGAAGATACTTCCTGCATGTCTATATACAATTTTCTGATTGTCTGACAGATTCAAGATGTATTAAAGGTGACTTCCCAGTAATTTGGATAACTAGCTTATTACCAGAGGCAATTTCCGAGAATCTGTGGTTCTAAATTAAGACTAAGAAATAAAGCATAACATATCTGAAGCATCTTCAGAAATTAAACTGACAAAATCTAATTCTGCTAAACAAAACTGATTATGATAACTTAACTTATCTTAACATAACTAATTATGATAACTTGATAAAGATAACTTAAGGGAATCAGTGAGAATCGCCAGAGCTAGACTTTTCTGAGTCTTTGACATCTATCATATTTTTTAGTAGGTATTACATCCAAGAAACGTAGTCGCGTAGGCATGCATGAACAAATCCTAATTAGATGTGTGACACACCAAGATAGCAGCTTTAATAATATTATTGATAATAATGCCCTTGATACAGCCCCTTGAGGGAACATAATCTCTTTCTAGGCGCTTTAAATTTGCTGCAAAGGGAAATGCAATTGAATGGTAAGTAAAATCAAGCTTGACAAACAAACAAAATGAATAACGCGGTTAGGGGTGACATGCACAGGGTTAGCATGCAAATGTGGTAAGTGGCAGCATGCACAGTGTCAGCACGCATAAGCACATCAAGGACGAATCACAGGGACCTGCTAAATGCTGTCCTGAATAGGCGTTTTTTTAGGTTCCTTTTAAATGTGGTCAGGTCAGGGGATGTTCTGTTGCAAGTCCGGAGGTAGTTCCAGGCATTGGGCGCATACGAACTAAATGCAGGGTCTTCAAAGGATTTGAGGTTTGTACGAGGTATTGATAGACTGTTGGATTCCGAAAGCTGGTGGTACGGTGCTTGGCCTGGTGGGCGAGGAGATCTGAGAGATAGGCTAGAGCTTAAGAATGAAAGCTTTCCTAAGATGTCTAGAGGATCATAAAGCTTTCTTAAGATATCTAGAGGATCATAAATTTACTGTAGCAGATGGAAGTGATATAAGTGTCTCTTTCAAAGCAAAAGGGCACAGTATTTTATATCATAGTGCAGGTAAATCAGCTAAGTCTGAGGGAACAGTGATTGTTGCGATGGTGCAGTATGACTTATGAGAGAGATCCTAATTATCTGGTATGCTATGCTGCTAACTCACTACACTGTTTTTCCACAAAAAAGTAATCACTGCAGACCAGCTGAACAATATTACGTTAATTCAATTACTCCACAGGGCGTATCTTGATTGTTTCTGCTCCCTCATTTTGACTAACTCTTTCCTGATATTTATTTGATTTCCTTATAATTTTGTGAATTTAAGAAAAGATGCAGTACGGTTGATATGTCAGGACAGTCAAATTACAAGAATAATAAAAATTGTACCCACACACAACTTCTCCTTGTCATAACATAAGCACCAAAGACAGCTATTTTAAAACAAAGAACCAAATTATTATTAATAATAATACATTTTATATACCGTCCTCAGTGAGCTCAATATCTTTCTAGGTAGTTTACAAAAGCTGCAAAGCAGCCACGATCAAATGATTACAGGTAGCAGGTTTATTAAACAACATGAATAAAATGGCTGGTGGTCACAGGTACAGAGTATGAATGCAAGTATGGTTATTTGCAGCATGCACAATGTCAGCATGCATGATTAATAAAAGAAAAATCTGGTTTCTAGGTTTTAATTGACTTCTTTACGCTGCCTTAAATTTTTACTCAAAGTTTCTAAAATTTTAATTAATTTACTGATTATGGCTAATTAAATTATTTTCTGATCGAAATCGTCTATAAAGTAGATGATTCAGAAATACTTTAAACCCCATAGTTTTAGACATTTGAAATCTGGCAAGAAAAAAGCTCAATCGCAGCGTGTTTTTGTAGTAATTTCAGAATGAAGGATGAGTGAAATAAAATTAGGAGGTATTAATTAACACGTCATAATTGAATGACCCGTTTACAATGGTTATGGAACATATAATTGTTCTCAATTTAGAATTGCCGATTTCTTATGAGAATCCCCAACGGTATTACGTTTGTTCAATATCCTGGTACTGACTTTGTAAGTTTAGTGTATCCGGAAAAAGCTCACTAGTTGTTTCGTCACCTTTTTTTCATGGTGAGCCTGAAGTGGCGCCTAGTCTTTAAGGAACGTCCCGCGTTCCCATTTGCTAACCTGCTTATGGAAGCGTGAAGCAGCTGCATAAAGTGTCTCACCTAGCAATAGCTAGCCAAGCAGCGAATCGCTATTACACATTATTATCGTTTTCGCTGCTTTCTCCATTTTTTCCAGCCTATTTGTCACACTATATGACCTGCAGTATCCTTAGTGTGAAAACATGTAATGTAAAGTATCTCCCTCTGTAACTGCTCAAAGTGGCAAAGAACTATTTTGGTGTTACACAGGAGAGTTTTGTACAGCACACATCAAAGCCAACGAGGCTTACAAGTTGCATTCGGTGGCACAGGCTTTATCTCCCGCAACAAAGAGGAAATTGGAAACATAGCTCAGTCAGATAAGCGATTCAGGTAATGTATAACATGGAAGTAGTAGGACGGCAGTAAAGAATGTGCTATTGACGGCAGCAGGAGAATAGTTGTCGTTGTGTAAGAATTGTGTAAGGCAGCTCCGCTGTCTAGTACCTGCAGGACGTGAATTTCTGTCACGGTCGGTCTTTAATTGGAGAAAGACAGTTGCACAAGCCATTTCTCTTGGAAAACAGTAAAAAGTCACTTCGGAGCTAATTTAAAGCTGCTGAGTCATGGTCTTAAGCAATTACAGCTTACTCAAGGAGGCTAGACTAATCACCCAATTTTCTTTAATGATGCCTTTATAGTCCTCCTACTTAAGAATCAGATACCTTTTTTTGCGTTGCAGCATTACAAGCTGAGATTCACAGATACATACCATGGTTGTGCTAAGTTGTATGCTCATTGGCATATCTTTAAGTACAATAGTTAGTAGAATCCTTAATGCAGCTGAAAAAAGGAATAAGAGCGTTCTGGTGCTTCAAACAAAACCAGTCTTCAATATATGCAAAATTTGCGTTAAATTAATTTACCATTTATTTAGTATATCGCAAATGAAATTCAATATTAGTCACACGAATTCTGGGTGAAGTTGACTTAAAAATCTAGTGGGAGTCTATTGTACAATAATCTCTTAGAATTTCTGAGCTTCCTTAACTGCATCTCTATTAAAATACACCATACCCTAATAGGCTTGAAAGAAATTTTCTCACTTTATTTCTCATCTTCTTTAGAACTAAATCAATCTTTACTGAGTAAATAGTAAGGAGGAGAAAATTTGCGATACCAAAATGAGTTCAAAGCTGTTCAATATGCATGTTCCTCTTCTGCCTAAAAAACGCACGTTTCGCCAAATAAGCCTTGTTAATTTATAGGGTCAAAGCCTGCGAATAAAACTAGGAACTTTAATTGAACACGAAATGTGTTCGAAATTTTGAAATCAAACAGAGCCATTTGTTCAACGTTCAGTTTAGGTATATTTTACTAATCACATTTTACTATTTTCCTAAAGCTGGTCCAATCGGCAGAGGAGATAATTTTATTTCAATCGGAAGAGCGTTGGCTGCCACCTCTCCAATCTTTTTAAAGACGCCCCTCTTCGCTTGAACGTATTCTAGAAATTGAATATGAATATATGTCATAGCTTTATGGAGCATCCTGCGAAACAAAATGTAGGTCAACAATCAGCCGAGATGGTTCATACAGTCGTAAACCTTACCTTTACAAATCTCTTTCATTTCAGCCTCTAACTCAGGGGTCACTAAAAAGTTGTCTACTATTTCCTAAAATGAAGCCACTGCCTAACCATCTTTGTTCGGTAGTGTCTGCCTATCAGTCAGCTCAACAACACAAACGTAGCAGGTTTAGCTGTGCCATGCAGTGTCAACAGAAGTTTCCACTGATTTGATTCAAAATTGATTCAGCATGCGAACATCAAATCTATTCTGCCATCGTACCTTACTTTTTTTCAGGTTAGACAAGCATGGTAATACTCACCTCAGACATTACGACGTGTAACAGCAGCCCAATGACGACACGTAATAATAGAGACTTCGTTTATTTATAAAAACAAACATAATTTACCTAGGTGCACTCTCGTTATTTAAGAGGAAAGAAAGAAGCGTTTGCATAAAATAATGCAAGCTGAATTGCCGAATATTTAAAAGAAGAGTTAAATATTCTTTCTCAAGCACAAGTAGAGGCACGCTAAAATGCACACACATACATAAATACACTCGCATGCACACACTCAAGCTCATACACTAATGGTACAATGCTCAATTAAAGCTAAGTAAAGATATTATTATTCATAGCAACTCACAGTAAAATATGACAGCAACACAAAACTCCGCACCAACTCCGGCTGCTTTGTTGTTTATATAGTTTCGAAAATGCTGGTGTTGACACCCCGATCTAGCCACTTGACTCATTGGCTAGTCGGGTTTTCGGACCGCCCCGATGCTCCCGGATGGGCTACACGTTTGATGTGGCATAATCTTCTAGTCATTAAGCCGTCTGATATTTTCAGTCAACATTACTTAACTTCTACTTCTACTCTTCTACTACTTCTACTACTACTACTACTACTACTTCTTCTTCTACTTCTACTTAACTTCTAAGGAATGCTGACGTAGAGAGAGTCGCTCGAGGAAGTATTCACGTAAAATCTCCCCTATAAAATGCCTCATTTATAAAGTGGCAGAAAGGCTTATCAGCTTTCACGGAATTAGGATGTCTGCTATAAAAGATGGGTTGCAGCATTAATCACATTCAGAATGGGTATCCTGTGACATGAGCATGGTAACCTATGGCAATCTCGCGTTTCTAAAATCAATGGTTAAAAAAATGTAATTTGAAAAGCTACCAGTTCACTTTCAGTAGCACACCAGGAATTATCAGAAGTGTCGGAGCTAATTCGACTTTAAATTTAAATTGAGAAGTCTGCTAAAACAGCGAAAACTATTGAATTTAGGCTTGGTTTAAAAATAATTAATTAAATACAACTTTACCATGGGCTTTGGTATACTTCACCAATCCTGTGCTAAAAAACAGCAACGGCGTCAGCATAATCGTTTACATAACATTTATCCTGACAACTATACTGTTTCTTAAATGGTTCCTGAAACAGCTACTTTGCTTAAATTCTGAAAATAGAATAAATGTATTGCATTTGGCTTACCATTTAATTGCAAATATTTCTTAGATAATCACGCTTGTTATCAATTAAGGAGAAGCAGGAGTGATTGTAACTGGTGAGGCAAATATGTATCTATAAAAAGTCGGTGACACAACTTTGAAGTCGATGCCCTGCTCGATCGGGAGCCAGTGCATGTCGACGACAAGTAATGTGATGAAACAATTTTTAGCTTACGGCAGAGAGCTTTGCTGCCGAGTGTTGCACCAACTGTAAGCACCCGATTGCACACACAAGGAGTCCAGAAAGCGGTGTTTTACAGAAATCAAGACGGGATGTCACGAATTCATGGACCTATTTGGATATAGTATCAGTGTGCACGTACGCCCAAATTTCGGCAATGTTATGTGGCTGAAAGTAGGCGGACGCTATCGTGAAGCTGAAGTAGTAGTCTAATGAATGGCCACTTTGGAGCATCTGACACGATTAGAGAGACTCAACTATTTCTCAGTGCCAACTCAGCTTGCTCCATAGCCTTTTGACCTCGCCCCGTAGCCTATTTTTCAACACTGGCAGCAGTAGGAAAGGCGTCGGATATTATTGGGGTTCTCTCACTCTGTTGCCTTTAGATCCACAAAATCATTCTCTGCTAGTGACTCTGCGTGCACCTTGCTTCTGATGAAGAGCTTATCATGCGACCATGAGTGCAAGCATTGCTTGGCCATCGGCTTAGCCAACAGGAAATCCTTGCATTGACGATTATAATGCCTGCTTTTTATCTCCAGTCGTAAAATGGCCCTATAGGCATAGTGTCAGTATACACTCAGTGAAATCTTACTTAAATCAAGCTATTCTGGCTCCAGCTTAGCTATCAGAACTACTCCACCACCAGGCGAAGAATCGTACAATGAGCTATTCTGACTACAATTTAGTAGCAACACATACCTCTTACCAACCTCAAAACCGTTGGAGACTGTCCCTTAACCTTATACTCTCCCAAGGCTCCGGAACTCACTTAGAACGAACCTCACAACATCCATTGACATTAAGACTTTTTGAAAGAAGCTTCACACGCACCTTTTTATCACACCATTATTTCGTATGCGTTTGCCTGCTTACAATAGGGCTGCTACTTGAGGATGTCATCACAAAACACTTGTCAACGCTTTCTATGAGGCATCCGTAACCTGTCTAGAAAGAGAGAGATCTAGTTCTCTGAGGGCGCTATGCAAACGTGTCATTGCCATTGTATGCATTGCTGCTAAAGGGTTTGCACGAGATGCCCCAAAAAAAACAAAAAACCTAGGGAGAAATCCCTCTTGCTGATGCCTCTCACATATTTTGTCCAGCCGGTCACCGATGTCGGCGAATGTCTGCCACGTGCATACTCGCACTGTCAACCTCCTTCCCCCGAATCTCGTCTCGCCTCGTTACTACGAGTCACACTACGCCTCGCACTCCGCTCCGGCTGCTTCTTGCTCTTCAAGAAAATGGCTGCTGCACGGTTGAAAAAGGTTCCTTTTTCCGTCGGCAGAATTGGAAACGACTTGCAGACTTTTGTAAACATCCTATTGTGGAGACGCTTTTGTGATGGTACTCATTGCTTTTCTGAATTTCATTTGAGCAATAAATCGGAAAACCTTGATAGAAAGAATACCGTCACTTTTGACATGCAACTGCTGTGCTTGTACTTTACTTTCACCGCTGGGCTGCTAGTTTCCAAATAGAAAAGCTGAGAATCGATCCGGTTCACTCGTTAATTGAGATTCGAGAGATTCATTGATCGCCCACGATCCGCAGCTTGTAAATAGAATGAGAAGTGACTCACACAAAATGCCCACAAGCATTCTTAGGCGAGCCACACAAGGATAGGTAGGTAAAACCAATGAAATACGTAGTCTTTTTTTGTGAGAGTCCCAAAGTAAACCGATTGAAAAGATGGTTCCACAGTTGAACTAACCTCCGTAATTCCTACAGCAGCTACTGCTGGCTGTGGCACATCCTTTCTAACCATTCTGAAAAGCCTCTCCAATCCTACTCACTTCTTTGAATGCCCACCGGATTCAGATAAACCTAGAACTTTATCTTTTGTGAATGCGATGAAGTATCTTTACTGCAGCCTTCTTATCGAAAGCCGTTAAGGCTTTGAAAGCTATTTATGCAACTCTGCTGCATAAAACCAACGTTTTCATCATGGAGCGGCAGACAGTGATTCTTTAAAATAATAATAATCATATTAATTATATGCCACTTAACTTTGCCAACGACCCGATCAGAAGTTGACATGGGTGCACTTACAAGGAACGACTGTGAGACCATCTCCAGCCACTGGAGTACAGTGTATAAGACTTAAGGCTGCACCAAGAACAATTTGCTGGCCCACAGACTGCTTCAGGTATACGGTGCATTCGCTCGTGAACTAGCTCTGGCAAGGGACGAGTCGAAAGTGTACAGCACAACGATGACGACTTCAGACATTGGCTGGCAATATCCCTTGATTACGTACTGAGCTTTGCTGAGGTTAGCTAGACGCTGAAAAAAGTGCAAGGCAGCAATTCACCTAAAATTGTATAGGTTATCCGCCCAAATGATTGCCAGGGTAGATGCAGGATAGATAAATATTGCGACCTACTTCCCAAAGAAGGTCTGCGAGCAAAATGCTTCTATCTGCTGCATGCCACTTTATGGTAAGTAAGTCCCATTTTAAACTGCAAAGCCTAGTACAGGTCAACCACAGACACGTAGCAGGTGCCCTATGAAAACCTTGACATCACGTTATTGAGAAGAAGTTAATATTGAATGTCAATGTCTGACAGACATGGTTACTTTCTTACACCAGTTACGTTCGCCTAAGATTGGACATTGTTTCATATTTCTAATACTTACTTACCATATATTATAGAATTGTATAATATACCATTAAACTATTATAATGCTTATACTATATACCATTAATAGTTTAGAGGTTTCTAATATTATTAATTACTATTTCTAGTACTAAATACTATAACTACTGCTAATGCTGTAAGGCGTGAAGTTTCAAACGTCTAACTTGTCTCGTAAGGCTGCAGTATAAATAATAAATAAAAAAGCCTAGCTGACTAAACGGCCTCTTTTTGTATTTCAACAGAAGAGCCTTTACGGCTATCACCATCACTTGCAGTGGCGGTGAAGGATCGAACACCAAAACAATCGAACCCACGACCTCGGGACTTAGGTCATGAAAGCAAGCATCTTACCTACTGTGCTCTCTACCTTGATCACACTATAATCATCTGTCCTGAAATGGGGGCTATCTTTAACATATTATCATCATCATCATTGTTATTGTATACTTTATCATCGCCTCGGCCTTGATCGCGCTGCACATTGCACAGCACGGCTCATGAACCAGCGACCGTCGAACCTGTTGACGAAGAATCGAAGACTGTGTCTCGTTGCACGCAGCGACGAATCGCAGTGACCGCCGCTGCCACACAATGTAGCACCACCCGCTGCCACATAAGCAAAGCAGCATGCCGACGGATATGAGGCAGCCAAGCAGCCGAGCAGCCGAACAGCAGCAGCCGCAGCCAGTAGCAGCGAGAAGCAGCAGCAGCAGCCAGCACCGGCAGCAAGTAATAGCAGCAGCAGCCAGTAGCAGCCAGCAGCCAGTAGCAGCCAGCAGCCAGCAGCCAGCAGCCAGCAGCCAGCAGCCAGCAGCAGCAGCATCAGCCAGCAGCAGTAGCATCCAGTAGTTGCAGCAGCAGCCAGTAGCAGCAGTAGCATCCAGTAGTAGCAGCAGCAGCCAGTTGTAGCTGCAGCAGCAGCAGCCAGCTGCACGGCCAGCAGTCGCATCAAGTCTGCGAGACACGGAGAAGGAGCGAGGTGAGGAAACGTCAGCTCGGGTAGCAGCAAGGGGTAGGACGGCGAGGTGGCAAGGATTGGGTATTGGTAGTACGAATCGGTGTGGTTAGGATCTGGCTTCCAGGATAAATCGTTCTGGCTCGAAGTGCTATCAAAATGCATCGCTATCAAAATGCAAAGGCATCGAATCAACACGAGCTCACGAAGCGGCCTGAAGTGGGGTTCAGTCGTTCGCGTGTTTGCATGAGGCTGAGTACAATTTGAGCTGAGCTAACACAGTACACTGCGACCGGTGAAAATCTGCACGGAGATACGTCAGAGTTAGGTGATATAAATAAGGATAGCGAGAAGTTGTAGAAGTAATGCTTTTCAATTGAGTGACTGCTGAATTGAGTAGGGTCATGCACAGGAGCCATAGCAGAAAATGAGTCAGTCAGCTTGTAAAATGCTTAAGGAGTCAGGTAATTTATCAAAATAAATGCTGAAATCTCTCATAATGTGGAATGAATGACTTCTCCTTTACTGGATAGAAATGAGATGAGTGGCAGCTTAGTTTTGGGGGAAGTGAAGAAAAGACTTATAAGAATGAGTGCTGAGATGGTACTGCAAACGGCTTAAAATTGAAGGATGAGCATTCGATAATGGCGATTCTTCTCCGATTTTAAAGGATCGTGAGGTATGAAAGAAAGACAAACTGGTTTAGATGGGCCGTTGGGGCTTGAGCATGCCTGATGAACACAAAGTGAGAGTGATGAACTGCATCGCCTTAGGTAAATCACAAAGGGCTGCAGGAAAAAAATGCAGAACAAAGCAAGGTTGAGGCAGTTTCGGCCTAATTATCTGGGGCTAGGTGGCAGTGGCCACTGCAGGGCGGCCAACTCTGGTTGATTATCAATTCACTTACAGAAGCAACAGTAAATACATCTAGCAATGCATTTTCAAGAAGATTGCACCGCAGTAATAGAAAAACACGATCGTACCAAACGAGCAGATTACTAAACTTGGTGAACCCAGAAGCCGAGGGTGGCCTGGTGAGGTAGGCTGTGGAGCTTTGGAACTCAGTTGGAAAAAGTAAGGGTTTAGATGTCATTAGCCATGTAATTTCTTATGAACTATGTTTACAAAATGAGCAGATATGCTTGAAACAGGTCATAGATATTCTGATGGCTGACGAGAAATCGGATAATTATATCTGGAAATGCAGGAAGTGCTTCAAGATCGCTATCAGTTGGATGGAAAGTTAGTTCATAGAGAATTGTTTTGCATAGAAACGCCACAATCGCAGATCAGGCGATACAGGATCGGACGAAATGGCTTTAACTCTCATGAAAAGTACTAGGCTCTAAACTTCTTAAGCAGAATATATTGATTATTTGTTTAGCTTTATCTTTGATAACCTTCAACATTTCTCGCAAGCCTTATTTTTACGCTAGTGGTAATGGAGTTAAGTAACTATAGAGCTAAAGCTATCCAGACTGACTGCTGGCGACCAAACAGGGTATTAAATATAGACGTATGAGAAGAGCTTGTCGGAGTGTTTCTATCACGAGGAATATGCTAGAAACGATGTATCGGGGCTGCATTTTTTTAGGAAAGACCACAATCCTAGCTCGGACTATCGGGAATCTTTCAGAAGTGTTCCGACACTAACAGAACACATCAAGGCAGGCCATTTTCTCTACAAAGTTTATTAGGAATCACGTTCAACTTCATCACTAATAGCCTGGTTTATTCCTTGCTACCTAGTATCTAGTGATTTTTAAAGAGAAGAGAAACTTTGTTAGCTAGCTGCATTTTGTGCCACATGGTAACACCAGCCTAAGAAAAGATCAGAAAATCCACGGTAATTAAAATAACACTCAGTGTTCAGGATCAGGCCCTTTCATTTAACGTTAATACTCTTCCTCTCGCCGGGGTTGTTTCGAGGCACAATATAGGCTTTCACTTATGCTGAGGACACTCAGCCGTACCTTTCCTTTTTGACCCCTCCCAGTCATCCAGCACGTCGATTTCTCTCCCTTGCTGCATGTATTGATGAATTTGCTCATGGATGGCAGCAAACTTTATAAAATTCAATGATGATAAAACCAACTTACTAGCTATGGGAAAACCAAATGTGATTCAGAAATTGGATAGGCTAACACTCATAATCGGCTCTTCCAGTGTATCTTCTATTAAATCTGCACAAAATCTCGGTGTCAAGATTCGAAGTGACGTTTTGTTAGACAACCACATCAGCTCCTGAATCAAGTCTGCCTACGTTCTGCTACATAATGTTGCTAGAATTTGAGCTTCTTTGGACAGGGATGCGATATATATATATATATATATATATACAGGTCCATGCATTTGTAAAATCTTTTCTTGACTTGTGCAACTCTCTGTTTTCAGATCTACTGGCCTGTGCCATCAGACGCCGACAGTTGGTGAAAAACTCAGAAGATAAGATCGTCTCTCATGAGCTTCTCAGCTGAAAAATCACAGCACTTTTCACTGGCCTGCACTGGCTTCCTGTCAAGCAACGCACTGACTTCAAGATTGTATCAGTCACTTTTAGGTCCCTTCATTCTGTGGCTTCAGCCTAATTGTCAGATCTACTCCACCTAGGCTAAGCATAGTATCGCCTATGTTCTGAATCTAATAGGTTACCTTTACGTGGTACGAGCCTGAAATCTTTTTTGCGATGTGCTAGTAGTTTGTATGCTCCCAAAGCCCGGAACTCACTTTTGATTTG
The DNA here is from genome assembly GCA_009760855.2 of Cristatella mucedo. Classification (NCBI taxonomy): domain Eukaryota; kingdom Metazoa; phylum Bryozoa; class Phylactolaemata; family Cristatellidae; genus Cristatella; species Cristatella mucedo. The sequence continues at coordinate 1,473,534 of WPIO01000099.1, read as the reverse complement.
TGTCATGACATAGCCGACTTGACCATATTTGAAAAGAAGCTACCAAAGCATGCATTTGTCACAGAACTGTGTTGGTCCGTGTCATTCGTCCTTTATGTGCTTGCGTGTGCCGACACTGTGCATGCTGCCACTAGCTGTATATGCACGCCGATCCTGTGCACTTCACCTTTAGCAATGTTATGCTTGGTCTTCATTGAGCATGTTTCCACTAACCACTCGTCCGTGTGCTTTTCGAAGTAAATGTAAAGTGCCTAGAAAGAGATCGATTTCTCTGAGGGCACTATGTAAAATGCATTCCTACCATTATTATTAAGCAGTTGGATTTTAGTTAAAGTTTCATCTGCAGATAGACGAATGCCAATAATGATGCTACTTCATATGTTCATAAACTTACAGAGCATCAGGACTATGTTACAACCCAAATCCTCAGGTCATAGAGCTTTGCACCTTTGAAGACTGTCAGATGCATCGTATTCTCTTATCCTAGACCTGCACACACTTACTAAGTTGTGTGGTAATAATTCATTAAGAATCTTCAAAATTTAAAATTCTATAGGCTTGCTGATTGAACATTATCATTCATTATCCTTTATGTAGCTGCACAATAGCCTTAACGATTACTGCCACTGCTTGCAATGGACTCTATAGGATTGCCTAATGCAGGACACTAACCGGCAACCAGGGTCTTTAACAGCCAGCTCAGCATCTCATTAGTGCAAACTGAACGGGCAGGCTGTTACAGCTATATGCAATCCAATGCTTTTTGATACACCAGAATCTGATTATAAAAAAAATCAAGACTAAATGCCTCGTGGCTTATTTGCATGCCCAAGTTGAGCTCTCTAACGTTCCAGTGAATGAGCAAAAACGATTTACCTATTGACGAGATTCACCTTAAAAAATTTTGTCCACGATTTTTGTTCTCTATTTCTAGCTGATGGCGTCTGCCAGATACTACTGGTTTGTTCCAATAACAAGAGAATGATAATAATAATACTAATATAATAATAATTCACTTGATAAAGCACCCTCAGAGAACTTAATCTCTCTCTAGGCGCTTTACATTTGCTGTAAAGTGAAATGCAATTGAATGGTAAGTAAAATCATGCTTGAAAAAACAAACGAAACGAATAATGTTGTTAGGGGTGACATGCACAGGGTCAGCATGCAAATGTGGTTAGTGGGAGCATGCACAGTGTCAGCACGCATAAGCACATCAAGGACGAATCACAAGGACCCACTAAATGCTGTCCTAAATAAGTGTGTTTTTTGGTTCCTTTTAAATGTGGTCAGGTCAGGAGATTTTCTGACGCAGGTCGGGAGAGACTTCCAGGCATCGGTAGCATATGAACTAAATGCACGGTCTCCAAAGGATTTAAGGTTTGTATGAGGTATTTCTAGACTGTTGGATTCCGAAAAGCGGGTGGTACGGAGCTTGGCCTGATGGGGTAGTATATCTGACAGATAGGCTGGAGCCACAGAATGGAGGGACCTAAAGGTGAGGGACAAAACCTTGAAGTCAATCCGTTGCGTGACTGGTAGCCAGTGCAGGTCGGGGAGAAGTAGAGTAATGTGGCAAATGCAACGCTCAAGACAGAGATGCCTAGCTGCAGAGTTTTGCACCAGCTGCAATCGCCTGATCGCACATGCTGGTAGGCCAGTAAGCCGAGAGTTGCAGAAGTCGAGACGGGATGTCACGAATGCATGCACCAACTTGGACGTGGTATCTTTATCTAAACAAGCCCGAGTTTTAGCAATGGTATGAAGCTGAAAATAGGCGGATTTGACTGTGCAGCTGATATAGTCGTCTAACGAGAGGTCGCTTTGGACAATACCACCTAGATTTCGAGCTGATTCAACTGGAGATATGCTGGCAGAGCCAATTTTGAGAGTCAGCCTTCCAATCTCTGGATCACACTGGGTTTGCCCATAACTAATCAGTTAGTTTTATCATTGTTCAGTTTTAGAAAATTTGCTGCCATCCATGTGCAGATGTCATCAATGCATGCTGCAAGTGAGTTTAGAGAAATTGAGGTGCTCGAAGGCTGGGGGGATCAAAGCAAAGGTGCAACTGAGTGTCATCCGCATAGAAGTGAAAGCCTTGATTGTGTTTGGCAATCACATCAGCAAGAGGCAGAGTATAAACCGTGAAAAAACCGGACCTAGCACTGAGCCCTGAGGTACTCCATATTTCAGAGGTACTTCAGACGATCATTGTCCGTTCACGTCAATACTCAGGAGTCTCCCACTGAGATAGGACCTGAACCACTGCAGAGCAGTGCCAGTGATGCCCAGGCGAGATGAGAGGCGCTCTAGAAGAACTTTGTGATCGATGGTATCAAAAGCTGCCAAACGATCAAGCAAAATAAGCAGAGACACTCTACCCATGTTTGCATTCCTAAGTAGGCCGTTGTATACCCGAAGCAATGCTGACTCCGTGGAGTGATTAGCTCTAAAGCCAGACTGGAACTTACTAGCAAAGTGTGAGGTTTTGATATACGAGCTCAGCTGGTCCGCCACGACCCGTTCGACCGTCTTTGATAGGAATGGTAGAAGGGAAACTGGGCGGTAGTTGCTCAAGTTCTCTTGGTCAAGTGTAGTTTTCTTGAGAAGTATCCTGACTACAACTTTTTTGAAAGGTGCTGGGACATGACCTGAGGCTAATGACATAATAATCATGTTAGTTATGCATGGCAGCAGCAGATCAATGCAATGTAGGAGCAGGACAGTGGGAATAGGGTCCAGAGGACTTGTTGTCTTCTTTGATTGAGATACGAGCTTTAGGACTAGATCACTTGTCACCTGCTTAAATGCAGTCATTGAGGTGCAGCCAGGAACCGAGGAACATCATTCTAGTGGGGAGGTTGTCATAGCAGGGATGGATTCCTTGATCTTGTCTATCTTCTGCACAAAGAATCGAGAGAAGCGATCGGCTAGATCATCATTAGGATCCTCAGGTAAGGAGCTAATCTGGGAACGGTTGAGGAAACGGCTTATTATCGACATCAGCATTTTTGGATTGTGCATCTCTGATTCAACAATGTTTTTATAAAAACAAGACTTAGCCTTTGCTATGATCGATTGGTACGACCTACAGTAGTCTTCATATGCCTGTCGATGGACACTTAGTCTTGATCTTTGGTATGCTTTTTCAAGCTTTCGTTTAGTAGACTTGGCTAGTTTAATGTCAGTGGTAAAGCATAGGCCGTCTGGGCGGGGGCGCACAGTGTGCTTTGTCAGAGGTGCAAACTCGACTAGCGTGTCAGCTAGCGTCGTGTTGAAGCTATCTACCAATGATGACAGATTGGAGGGAGGATTGAGCAGCAGAGGTGAAGCAGATATTCTCGCACGGACAGCATCGATGTCAAGGGTTTTGAGGTTTCACGATTCACAGGTTATTTTAGAGGAGGATGTGGGCACACACTGTAGATTAAATGAGATGCAAATATGTGGTATAGTGCAGTCATGCCATTACGTCTTGACAGAAAACTTTCACGTAAAAAACTTTGTTGTTGCACAAACGTTCAGGAGAAAATTATTATTACCAACTCTCACGTCAACAAATATATTACTCCTAGTTACCAAGTTTCTTTACCGTTTACAATGCATGTGAGCTAACATGCCGAGCTTATTTTCACGGAGTACTTCAAAGTTCATGTCACAGATTTCTCACAAAGTTCTGCGAGAGCGCCTCTCATCTCACCTGGGCATCACTAGCACTGCTCTGCAGTGGCTCAGGTCTTACCTCAGTGGCAGACTCCACAGTAGTGACGTGAATGGACGAAGATCATCCGAGGTACCTCTGAAATATGGGGTAAGTCAGTGCTCAGTGCTAGGTCCGGTTCTTGTCACGATTTCTAGTCTTCCACTTGCTGAGATGATTGCCAAGCACAATATAGGCTTTCAATTCTATGCGGATAACACTCAGTTGAATTTTTGGTTTGATCCCTCCCAGCCTTCGAGCACCTCAAATTCTCTCAACTCACTTTCTGCATTTATTATCCCCACATGGACGGCAGCAAATTTTCTAAAACTAAACGATGATAAAAATAACTTACTAGTTTTTGGCAAACCCAGAGTGATTCAAAGATTAGAAAGGCTTATTCTCAAAAGTGGCTCTGCCAGCATATCTCCGGTTGAATGACATCGAAATCTAGGTGGTATTGTCCAAAGCGACCTCTCGTTAGACGACCTTATCAGCCACACAGTCAAATCTGCATACTTTCAGCTACATAACATTGCTAAAATTTGGGTTTGTTTAGATAAGCATACTACGTCTAAGGTGGTCCAAGCATTCGTGAAATCCCGTCTCGACTTCCACAACTCAGTGCTTACTGGCCTAACAGCATGTGCCAGCAGGCGATTGCAGCTGGTGTATAACTCTGCAGCTATACTTTCCTGTCGTGAGCGTCGCAGTTGCCACATCACACCACTTCTCGCTGACCTGCAATGGCTACAAGTCAAGCAACGGATAGATTTCAAGGGTTTGTCGCTCACTTTGAGGTTACTTCATTCTTTGGCTCCAGCCCATCCGTCAGATCTACTCCCCCACCAGGCCAAGCATCGTACCACCGGCTTTATGGAATCCAACAGTCTAAAAATACCTCGTACAAACCTCAAATCTTTTGGAGATCGTGCATTTAGTTCGTATGCTCCAAAAGCCTGGAACTCCCTACCGACTTGCGTCAGAACATCCCCTGACTTGACCACAGTTAAAAAAAACTTGAAAACACACCTATTTAGGGCAGCATTACTGGGTCCCTGTAAAATCGTCCTTTATGTGATTTTGTGTGCTGGCACTGTGCATACTGCCACTAACCACATTTGAACCTCTGGGAAAAGTGATTAAGGCTAATGGAAAAGAATATCACTTTTATGCAGACGATACTCAGCTGTAATTGTCACTTAAACCGTCGGAATATGCTGCAGTAACTGAGAAACTGAATGCTTGCCTTGTCGTTATTCGATCCTGGATGTCGGAGAAATTTCTGAAATTAAATAACGATAAAACCGAACTGCTGCTCATAGGACACCCTAAGCGTGTGGCTGGATTAAAAGATTTTGCTGTTCTAATATGTGATCCTATTGTGCGACCTTCACCACGTGCTCGTAATTTAGGTGTCGGGTTCAACAGCTGCTCCAATTTCAAAAGCTTCATTCAGAAGACTGCCTCTACAGCTAGCCATCACATTCGATCACTATCCAAGATTAGGAGCTGTCTCCCACAGTGGATTGTAAAAAATTTGACTAGCTCTTTAGTTCTGTCTCGACCTGATTGTTGTAATTCCTTTTCGGCTGGGCTGCAAAAGAAAGCTATTATGCCACTACAGCGGACTATGAATATGGCTGCAAGGCTGGTCTTCAAGTCCCAGTGGTTTGAGCACGTGTCTCTTTTGCTGAAAGAGCTAGGATGGTTGCCGGTTGAGCAAAGTATACTGAGCAAAGTTCTTACGCTGACCCACAAGGCCCGCCACGGCTTGGCTCATTCGTACCTAGCTGAACTGCTGCATCACTTTCAGCCTGTTCGTGCCCTCAGGTCCTGTGTGGACAATAAATGAGCTGTCCCATTCCTCCGCTTAAAGACTGTCGGCGACAGAAGCTTTAGCTCTGCAGGTCCTAGACTGTGGAACTCGCTTCCACAATTCTTACGCAACGACATCTACTCTCCAACTGCCGGCTTTGGCACATCTTTTTCAGCGGTCCTGAACTGATACTTCTATGCTACTCACTACCTCAACTGCTCTCCTGACTCTGCTATGCTTCCCACTTTCTCTTTGTTGCATGAATACAAGTCTGTTGGCTGCCGAATGCGTACCAAAAGCCGCTTAGGATGTGAGTGGGCTACACAAAACTCTCTAAAGTAACACCCACAATGTCTTTACGACTTTGTGGAGTTACAGACGGAGATACATTAAATTAAATTACATGCAGACCCTGTGCATGTCACCACTAACAATTTTATTCATGTTGTTTGTTTATCAAGCATGGCATTACTCACCATTCATTTGCATTTCCCTTTGCAGCAAATGTAAAGCACCTAGAAAGAGATTGCATTTAATGCGGGCGCTTTATCAAGAGCATTATTAATAATGTAATTATTTTCAAATTTAACTAACTATCTAAACTGCGGCTGTTGAAGTCGGTATAAGAACAAATGCAAATTAAATAACTACTAAGATCACGGGCTTAAGCCCAGCTGCACATTAACAGTGCGTATATCAACAATATTTCCTCTTATGGGGCCATAAAGATGAATTTTATAAAGCATGTAGCCAGCCCTTTTTGAGACTTTTCTTAGATATAAAAGCACAACAAATATTTCTTTTAACATAACCTTTCTTTCCTGTTCAAGATTGTGCTTAACTGAAATAAAAAATTCTCATCATTAAGCCATAAAACGAGCTATATCGTTTTATGTGGTTGAAGTGACATAAGAAAAGGCTAATGATTGAAACTCGGCATTAATTTACTGAGACTTTATTCATGAATTACCTGTCGAAATGGTTTGAAATATATTATGATTATTAAAATGGAACTATAATGCAAGCCAATTTTCTTTTATAAGAAGACTCCCGATATTAACACGTCACGTTTTTGTTTCCGTAGTAATGACTTTCAAAGTTTTCTATATCCTTGAAAAACGCTTGATTAGGCCCTGGTATCAATTTCCTGAACAGTCTTGTAAATTTCCAAGATAGGTGTGAATTATATTTAATATTGAAAAAATTTGCCAGTATAATTTGCTAAGCATCCTGTTTTTACATATGTGACTGTGCTTTCTGGCCTACCCATTCAATCAGTCCCTTACAGCTGTTGCAAAACTCTATAGCTAGGCTTGGCTGTAGTGAGTGTCACGGTTGCCGAATGAAGCCACTTCTTGCCGACCAGCACTGGCTAACAGTCAAGCAACGTATCGACTTCAAAGTATTTTCGCTAAATTTTAGGTCCGTTCATTCTTTGGCTCCAGCCTATCTATTAGATCTACTGCCTCAGCAGGACAAGCATCGTACCTTCAGCTTTTTGGAATCCAACAGTCGGCCAGTACCACGTACAAACCTCAAAGTATTTGGAGACCGTCCTTATTAGTTCGTATGCTACCGAAGCCTGTAACTCACTTCCGACCTGCGTCACGACATCCCATGACGTGACCCTATTTATGAAAGCATTTAGTGGGTCCCTTCGATAGGTCCTTTATGTGCTGATGCCTACTGAAACTGTTGCATACTGCCGCTAATTACAGTTTCGCTAAGTCATGAAATGTTGCACGTCAGTCGTGAGTGAGTTACATGCCTTGGGCGCATTGGAGCTAAAGGCATGGTTACAAAATAAGTTGAGGTTCGGAAGAGATATAGCTAAACCACTCGATTTAGAAGAGGGTGGCGCCATACATAACGTGCTGACAGATTATATCTGGTAGGTGTGCTGAAGCCAAAGAATGGAGGACCTAAAAGTGAACGCCACAACCTGTAAGTCGTTGAGCTGCTTGACTGGCTGCCAGTGCTGGTGGGTGAGAATTGCTGCGATATGATAACTGCAAAGTTCATTGCCAACAAGCTTAGCTGCAGAGTTTTTTGTGATAGAGTTTAGTGATTAGGCGAGATATTTGCGTATTTATGCATGCATACTGGCTTGGAATAAGTCATTTAGAAATACTGGTTTCGGAGACAAATCAATAAAATCTTTATGGACTGACTGCTGGTGAACAACCTGATGGTTATTTGCAGACATGCGGGATTTCGGTCTCGGAGAATTTCAATCGCTAGCAGCATGCAGATAAAAAACTTCTCAGAGTTGCGTTCTTTATGGAAACATCTACAATGATAGATCAGATTTATCAGGAATTAGACAAAAGTGTTTCGACTCTGACAAACTGATCGAGGCTGTGGGATTCCTATACAAAATATATTAGGACTTTTTTTTCGCTTTCATGTTGACAGCCTGGAATATTCGTTGCACGACAGTATCCCTGATGTTGATTAAAAAAAAGTGACTGCGAATGATTTGCATTCCTTATGCCAGTATAATAGCCAGAAACGAGATCCAAAAATCCTTGGCATTAAAGAATAACCGGCGTAAGCAATGCGACTTGAATTTAAGTTTCATCAGCAAATATATGAATAGAATAAATCATGATACTTACAAAATAAGGAACAGATCAGTAGGACTGTGTCAAAAATCAAATACATGCTTGTGAGTAAGGCATTTCACGTTTCAAGCTTGTCGGACGATTACATTTTTGTATTCCAGATATGCTTATTTTTACTCAATATAGTGGTAATTATTTATTTTGAAACTGAAAAAGATAGGAAAAATATAGTTTAGCTAGTTTGACTGCAGCAGCTATATAATGGCAGAATAGCCTTAATGACTACCACCACTGCTTGCAGTGGACTATAAAGGATCGCCTACTGCAGGACGAACCCACGACCCGGATCAGGAACAGCAAGCACGCTCCCTTATAAGCTCAGACCGAGGGGCCAAGCTATCACAGCTGCGTGCAGTCATTTGCTTTTAAATAACACAGCATCCGATTTAAAACTCTTAGACCAAATTGATCATTTCTTTATTGCATGAAAATATTTGAAATCATCATTCGTCATTAGGGACTTTCGTTGTTCCTGTGATTAAACTCATAATTTGGTTTTTACTTGCAATGAATACCTTATGCATGTGGCAGACATACTAATAATCGGATTTATTACATTCACTAAATTCAGTGACATAATTTAAGTGATAATTAGTCCCTGAAATAAAATATTCGCTTGTAGCCCAATTAATTTTTCTATGTAAATATATTCAATATTAAAAAAGCATATCTAGTTGAGGCGGCAAGACTAATATGGGGATTCCTTGCTAGATCCCAAGCAACGTGGCTGTCTAATCTCTCAATTATTAATATAATATCAATATAGACAAGGTACACCTTGAAACGTGTGTCAATGATCTTTGTTCAGTTTATCCAGCCAATAGCGGTTCCCCGATACGTAATTTTTTTGTTTTCATCTCAAAAGATTAATGCAATGCATGGTATAGCGAAGTCAGCTTATAACGTCTGGACTGAGAATTTCCACGTAAAAAACTTTGTATTTTAAAGCACTTTTTAAAGGTAATTCGTATTACTGACATGCTGGCAAATAGGATACCCAAAGTTACTTTGTTTCTATTGCTCCTACAATGCATGTGAGCTACTGCACCGAGGTTCTTTTCAAATCCTGATGGACTAAACTATCTGAGGTGGATTAATGCAGTATAGGAACCAATTTAGATTTAATGGTGACTGAAGTAATGGGCTTAAGATCTGCGGTACGTGAATATTGCATAGATCGAAAATAGAATTTATTATAGTGCTATAATTAATTATATTTTCGTTATTAGTTAATATAAATACGTCCAAAACCGCTCCTCGCATAAGAAATGAGACATCTAAGAAAGATGCGTGGAAACGTACTTACTAGACATTTTCTTTCATATATATGTAGAACAATCGAAACTATATAGCGAGTAATTGAACACAATAGCATTAAGTCAGTTCGTGAACCTTTCACCAATTTCCGTCCACTAGTAATGAAATAGTCAATAAAAGTAATATGTTTATATAGCACCCTCAGATATCCGAATCCCTTTCCATCAAATTTAAACGTGCTCTTAAGCGTGCATGTTTTAAGTATACTCTTTAAGACTTTCTTATACCTAAGAATCTTGAAAAGTATTTCCCTCCTTTCAAATATCACTTTTCTGACAAGGATGGCACTTCACTTGAAGAAACAGATAATCTTGATAAAGTACCTTTATTATCAGCATTTGAGTAGAAGCGTTATTAGCTTAACTGCAGCCGGCACTCGAATGCTTATGGGCAGATAACCTCGATAAAGTACCATTATCAGCATGTGAGTCGAAGCGTTATTGGCTTAACTGCGGCCGGCACTCGAATGCCTCATTGCACTAGTAAAATTCATATAATCAAGCCAAGGCACAAGGTAAATCAATTGTTTAAGGTTGAAATGACATGAGCGAAAGCAGCAAATGATTTAAGAACTGCACGCATGTACTAATACCTTATACATGAAAAACCTGTTAAAATCGTTCAGAAATAAAGTAATGTTATAGATATAAAACTAAGACTAAGCTGGTTTGATCAAGCGGTTAAGGTGCTCCCGACTACGGCCTGGCTGAGGTCGTGGGCTCGAGCCCCGAGGCATAGGTGAAGCGCCTGAACAAAGATTAAGTTCTCTTGGGTGCAGTACAAATTAATTATGTTACCATATTATAATGAACGCCGAATTTGGATATGAATCTCTGTGACATTAGCATATTACGTTTTCGTTTCCTGGTAATGACTATACAAGTTCAGTATATACCGAAAAAAGAGCTCGTTTAGGAACTGGGATAGAACTCGTAGTCTATCTCTGCATTTTTCAACGTGATCATCATTAAAGCGTACTATTAGAAACAATCTTTTCTCGCAATTTGCTAAGCAACTTATAAAAGCCTGAAGCAGCTGCTAAGAGTTTTAAATCTGAGTAGTGTTGCAAATCTCGCGCATCTGTAAGCACGATGTAATGCATTCACTCATTGCTAGAGTCTTTATAAACTGTCAACGCATGTGGCGAAATGCATCCGCATGGAGTACATAATATTACGATACAATTTCATCTACATATTTCTCTTCAATATTCATCGGGTCTGCGATTACATCGGTAAGAACTTTGCTCTAAACACCTCTGCTGTTAATCTACTATGAATACAGCTGCTCGGTATTGTATTTCTGTTTTGAGCTCAATGATAATAGCAGTGGCACAACACGCACTGCATGAGTAAAGGCAGAGTAGTGGGTTACCGTGACCCCTAACAATTACAAATATCCTCTCTTGAACACTGACCCTTTATTGCTTTAGTAGATTTCCTAACATTTGTCCTCGTTTTTTTGAGTACGTTGGGTGGGACAAGCAGACTTGAATCCCGATAAAAAAGCACAAACTTAAAGTGCAGTACATGTAATTGGCTGGGTCATACAGTATACGCTCCAGTTGACTTTAGCTCCAAATTTCTTCTTACACGATATTTTATCGTCTATCTTGGTATTTTGCCTTTAATTGTGAAAGTCTAGAGGGATTTTATTAAAATAGTTCTTTAGCACCTCAATAGTGTGCCAATACAAGTTGAACAGAATATTTATTTGTTTTTATTTCTTGAAGTTTCGTTAGCCCCTTTATCTAAAGCCCTTTTATTTGTTGCTTGCGTTGTTGCTCCGGTATCTTCCTGAACTTGGATGCTGCCACTTGACACTTGACACGCATCTAATAAAATGGATACTAGCACACAAGTTTGTATAACGTTTCGTGGTTCCTAAAGATATGCCGAGCCAAAGATATGTTTTTCAGGTATACAATTTCTAAGGAAGTTCAAGGACTAGGAGCTGCATATTTAAAAAAAAGAGATATTAAGCACAGGTGCTTAAGTTTCTCCAAATGTAAAGAGTTTACATACATTTCTTAGATTTTCTGTAGCTGAAAGTGAATAATTAATTTTATTGTCAAAACATCTGCTAACTCTTCTGAGGCATGCTAGCAGCGAAGCTGACTAAAAACTGGTAATGACCAAATTAAATGACAATTCAAGCAAACAACTTATATTTGTCATGCCTTGGTTAGACTCGTGTTTTTTAGACCGCTGCTAGTTGTGGAAGTACTTTAAAAAACCATGCCAACAACAATGGTCTGTAGTTTCAAATACAGCACTGATGTAAGATAATTTTTGCTTAACATTCGATTGAAAAATGCCCTTTTTGAAAAGAAGTTTGAAGTTCTCCTATCAATATTGCATGCACAAATTTCTAAAATAAAGATTCGTTATTTATCAGCGGCTTTGATGAAGAGAACAAATTGTGGACTTCACGTTCCATCGCATTTGGTCTACAGCGGGGCACGTACTTCAAATAAAACACCTGCTGCATCTAAAGGCCCGCTTCTAATCTCTTTTTGACAATGAATCCTATCTGATGCGATGTTAGTATATTTTCAACGAACCTTATTACGTTAATGTCCTCATCATGTGAACCACTGATCTGGTATTTGGTAGGCACACTTTCCCGTCAGGGTGCATCTTCGTTAATTAATAGGTGTATCAACTTTCGTGAAAGGCTCCTAAAACTCGGCTTGTAAAAGCCAAAGCCTAAGAAGTCGATTCGCTTGTCGTAATCTCAAAATAATATTGGGTGGTCAAGGATCACTTTAGCCGATCGTATGTTTGACTATCCTGCTATTTCACCCGAAGGTGAAAGCCATTGCTAGTCTTAACTGGGGTTCAAAACTTAGGCAGTTCTGGAGAACCTATGTATTACCCTTATTGCTAGCAAGCTCGTAAGGATAAAAGGCTGAGGTGTTATTATTTTGAATAGATTATTCTTCCCAATTAAAATATTTGCATTTAAAGTTAAATGGAGTACTCACAATATATCATCGGTTAAGTAATAAATTAATTTCAGAATGGCTTATCCGGTGAAAAATATTGTTGTATCCTCGTTTTTTAATCTATTTAGACCTATCAACCACTTTCAGATTTCACTTTCTTTAGGCTGGTAACTTCTTTACTTTCAGATTTTAAGGATTCAGCATTAGATGACATAATTTATTTTTCTCGAAATGTGAAAATTTCCCGTTGATCTGCAGTTGCTTTGATTTATTATTAATTCAGCAAACGTTTTCAATAGAATTAGCTTGCTCCTCTAATCTTACGATCTTTCGACCATTGAACTAGAATTATTAATCTTACTGCAAAAATCAATATTTAGGAGTAGTAACACTGGTAAAGATTATTTTTAGACTTCAAATAAATGTGTCCCAAGCATTCAAACATTTGCCCTTTCTACATTTGGTTCGTGGTCTTTATCTTAATTTAAATCTGGAAGTCGCTTTCATTAGCGTTTCGTGTTTTTATGAGCTAAGGTAACAAAGCGATCAGAATAGTCAACATGTAGATAGCTATTTATTGATAGCTCTCCGTGTTAATGTAATAAGTTCATTCGGTTACATCTCAGGAAGGACCCTGCCAAATCAAGAGTAATCGTCCAGCTACAAGCCTCCCAAGCAGTGTCTTGTCATCCCTACAGCCCCTAGAGTTCAGTGCTAAAAAACGCATAATTAAGTTCACACCACTGTTAGGCCGTGCATTGAAACCCTAATTTCATATCAGTAAGCAAATATATGCATACTAAATGGTTCGGTATTGACGGAACTAAAAAACTCAGGGCTTTGTGGAGTACTTTAAAGCTTGAACATACGTTTCAGACCAACCGTCTAATTTCTGTCTCAGTAAGAGCTCCTAATTCAGACGCTTCAATGTAGCCATGTGAAGTAATATGTCACTTTTCTTAAGCATTAACCCTACTGATCTTGAAATAGCCACATTGAAATTGCCATCTTTTGCTGAGCTGCTTTCGCTTGTATTCGGGCTTTCTTTAAGTGACTTTTTGTGGATTCCATAGATGAGATAATGCAACGGACGGTAGAACTTAATATGAATACCTATATCCACTGGAGTTTACGAATGAAAAATTTGATTTGATCTGGATATAGACTTTTTTCACTGACACAAAATTTGCGTAATTTCATTGCGAAAAGAGACTAGGGGCGCAAAATGATATTGATTATATTAATTTCCCTTCAAATAGAGGTCATATAGCGATGGGAATATGTTGAGTTTGAGGAAATACCAGAAGTAGAGGAGTAAACGGGGGGGGGGGTAGAAAGCTGGAAAAGATGTCGTCAGATAGCGATCGTGTTGATGCAAGCGAATACAATTATCAGCAGGAGAGTAAAGTAATCTGTTTAATAAATAAAATAAATTGTACCTGATTAAACATCCTATTTTTGCATAGCGACTATAGAGCCTTTACTGCTATCACCACAGTGTACAGTGGCGATAAAGGATCGCCCAGTGCAGCAATCGAATGCACGACCTCGGAAACAAGGTCGTGAAAGCTACCACTTTACCTAGTGTAGAATCTGTATAGGAATCTGTCGTCTGTAAATAATAAATATAAAGCTATTATCTTTGTCTGCAGGCCTTAGAGAGTAAATCTAAGCTAATTTTACGTTTTTCAGAGAGGAATTTGAAAATAAGACAGACATGGTAGAATGAGGTAGCTAAGCTGTTGCAGATTAGTTTAGCTTCTAGGTTAAATACCAGTGGCAATTATTTATGAGGATACAAAGAATGGAGGGATCTAAAAGTGAGTGACAAAACCTTGCAGTGATCAGTTGGGTGACCAGTAGCCAGTTCAATTTGGCGAAAAATGTTGTGATGCTGCAACTGCGACGCATACCACAGACAACAAAGATGGAGGGTTTTGCACCGGCTATAAGTGATTGATTGCATATACCGGTAGGTTTTTAAGCAGTAAATTAAAGGAGTCAGTACGGGATGTTACAAATGGACGGATGTCATATATGTGGTATCTCTATCTAAACAAACCCGCCTTGTAGCACTGAGATAAATATGCGTTGAAGTCGAATTTAGTAATCAGACTGCTAGATCAAAATAGTAACGTTATTTCTAGACGTGTGGGATGTGCTTCTAGGAATGTATTGAGGTCTGGCTATATTCAGCACAATGATCAATCAGAATCTCGCTATTCATAGAAAAGCCATAAACGTAGCTCAGAATATTGGTAATCAGACACAAGCGTTGAGACCTTAAAGAATCAATCAAGGCTTTAAGTTATCTCGAAAGATTATACTAGTATTTACGTTGAACCTCATATTTGATAGCCTAGAATATGCTCTGCAAGCTTATACTCAGTGGTGATGGTAGATTTAAGTTACTTCGTGAGTTATGTATATTTTAATTGCAATCACGTTACATTTTAATCTACATTTTACATTTACATTTATGTTTTATATTTAATTTACATTTTAGTAAGCATACTAACCAGAAATGAGTCTCAAGAAAAAATGCTTCCAAAGAGTACGACGTAAAAGCGTTATCATCAAATTTAAGTTCATCATAAAATAAACGGATACAATTAAATTATGCTACTTAAAACAAAGTAGCAGAGCATAAAGACTAGGCTCAAGATTGAACGGGTTCCAGAGCACTCCACCATCTAAATACTTTCGACGAATCAAATTTACTTTTCGCAGACATTCACTCAATTGATAAAAGTCATGGTTCTTGTTCATTCAGAAACTGCAAATAAAAACATCGGGGTTCACTGATTTAGCAGTGCCATTTATAAAGAGCCCTAACGGCTCCCTTCACTGTTTGTATTGTAAGACCCAGGATTGCATACAGTACGACTCAAACCCGCAAATCGGGTCGTGAAATGCAGCGAATTACGTCATGCACGTAGACCTAGGGACGAAGCTCTTAAAGATGGTCGCAACTAACTGCTTTAGGAACCCGATATTCAGATTCCAAAACTGTAAAGCTAAATATTGTCCAGCAGTTTGTTGCGAAGACAATTTGGAAAATAAGTTTTCACTATTTGGTTGTTTAATCGTTCAAATACTTACAAACGTACTACGGTTTTCACTTGCAGGTACTAACTTATTCGCCGGACTATTGTTGAAAAACTGGCTTTAAGGCAGCTTGTCGAACGTTTTGAAAAGAATGAAATATCAGATATATTTCAATACAGTTTCATGAGGCGGCAATCCACCGAAATCGGTCTCCACCATGTTAATCATACAATTCTACGTTGCAATGATGACGGGAATGTCACTGCCTTAGTACTGCTAGATCTGTCAGCTGCCTTGGACGCCATTGATAACGATGTTCTACTTGAACGACTAAGAACAGCGGTCTTGCAGACGAGGCAGTGGCTTGAATTAAATCGAACTTGTCTGATCGTGTTCAATCCGTGCAGTGTGAGGGTCTATTTTCACACACGAAACAGGTAACCTGTGTGAAAAAATCTGTCGAGTCTCTCAAGGGTCCGTACTCGGTCCCTTGCAGTCCTTCATTTTTCCTCAACCTCTGGAAAAAGAGATTAAGGTCTATGGAATAGGATATCACTTTAATACTGACGATACTCAGCTTTATTTATCATTCTGACCATCGGAACCTGCTGCAGCAACTGAGAAACTGAATGCTTGCCCTGCCGAAATTCGACCACGGATGTCAGAAAACTTCTTGAAACTAAATGACGACAAAACCGAGCTGCTGCTCATAGGAGACCATACGGGAGTAGCTGGATTTGAATGCTTTGCTCTTTCAATAGGGATGTCGTTTGACTAAGAACCACAGCAAGTCGGCGATAAATGGTGGCAAGTGGCAACTGCGAAGCTCACGACAGACACTTTTAAATTAAATAACGACTAACCAAAGAGAATGTCTATCTAGGTTCTTCTCATTTGCCACTGCGCTCGAGCCGATGACCGAGGCCGTATAGATGAGCACCCTGACCTCGGCAATTGAAGGCGAGCACGCAAATCCCTGCACCAGAGCGGTCCACAATTTCGCCGTAAAAATACTATTTTTCAAAAGTTCCAAGGGTTGCAGATGGCTGCGTCACGTTCATGGATAAAACCCACATTTCAAAATTATCTGAGTAAATAAAGCACACGTCTACGTATATCTGCAGGCGCCTGGCTATCTGATAGAAATAGCAAGTAAAAGAGTCTTTTAATAGTCCTAGCACCGTGGCTTTCCGGGTAGATGGCTAACCGACCAAAGAACCTAAAGACGCATTTAGATTAACTACCGGTATGGTCCGGGTTATATTAACTGCAACGTAATTCTTGACTAGTTCAGTTCCAGCTTGCTACTCAAGTAAAGGGTGAGTACCGCTACAGAAGAACTTACTCGCCTAGACACAGGTTTCTTAGTTGGGCGTTCTTCGGCATGTCGTTAGGGATCTGGTGTCCCATAGCCGGTGAATGGTGCTCCGTAACGATAGGTGTCTCTAGCTAACCACATAGCCACACGATCCGCGGTGATCGTAATCAACGTTTACGGACCTTATTACTGGCGGTCGGTTCTTTATTTACATTACGAGTCGCTATCCTCCTCATAAAAATAAAGGCTTATGCATTCATCTGAATGAGATTTTCTAAACGCTTGAATGAGCTGCCTTCAGGTATGCTGGTTACTATAGCACAAATTGGCTGTTATCGAGGATGGTACTTTAAGTAAAATTCGAACGCTTTCGCAATCTTGATAGCGGTTAAAACGTGTGTGATGATAATTGCATTTCCTTAGTCGCAGCCCTTCCCCGAGAACCTGCATGATAATGGATTCCTTGGCCTTTGATTAAGTAATCTGCAGAACAGAAATTGCTAACTTAAATTAGCCTGACTAATTTTTATCAGATACTTAGTGGCGATGCTCACATAACCTGGATTTTATCTTATTAATACGATATAATTTCAGAAAAATGAAGACTACCGCTTTCGTCATCATGGCCGTACTAATGATCAGCCTGGTAAAGTCTGCGGTAAGTTAAAGTCAGCACAGGTGAACTAAACACGTTGACTACTGACACTAGGATATTTTGCTTAGCTTGTAGTAAGCTACGTGAGCTACAAAATCTAAGCTTTACCAAACCAAAAAACAAAAGCATTCAAGTTATTTTTCATTTCAATTTAAATAGTTATGTCGCGCAGAGCAGTAACTTAGTTTTGTATGACATCCTTATTTCAGAGTTTTGAGGAAACAACTGACCTGAGCCCAGAGCAGCTTGCTGAAATGGAAGAGGCTTTTAGAGGTAAACTTACATCGAACGCGAGATCAGCTGCACTCGCTGCAGCTCTTTCCTTTAAACTTTCGTGCGCGATGTTTACTTGGTGATTAATGAGGTTCCGTCACTTCTCACTTTTCAGAATACGATGAAAACGAGAAGAGGTTTTGGGGACAGCTTCTGAAGACAGTCAAATGGGCTCCTAAAGTTGCCGGCGCATTGTTTTAACACCAGTAGGTGAGGATACGTCCAATCACCGTCAATGAGTTACAGTGCTATCAATACAAATAAACTGTCGTTCAGATGACGCGGAATTATGCTTTTCGGTATATCTAAATATCCAATGCTACATGTTTTGATTATACGAGGTAACAAATCTAGAGAAAAACAACACCAGTCAGAATCTCCGTTTAGAAGATGGCCGTTTATGAAAATGTACTTGACTGCAATGCGTTCAGCGTCGAGAACACCTCTGAGTTACCTGTTAATGCAGAGGTGTAGAAATTTCTTGCAGCTAATTGCAACATTCTTTTAGATAACAGCAACTTTACTACACACGGTGACGTCTTAATCCCTCCTTTAGAGGATACTATCACTAAGATCTGGCTATTAAAATATACACTCACACACGCACACACACACATATATATATACACACATATATATATATATGTAAATGTATGTGTGAATGGAATATTCATATTTCTAACCTGATAAATGAGCTAAATCGTCGTTCTAGGGGCAGATTAGCTCCTGGAAAAATACTCACGTGAGAGCAGTCGGGGCTCCGTTGATCTGCTCTTTTTTATACTTCAACTCTTCTGCTGCAGGCTCAGCCAAAGCTTTAACCGAGGATTTAAGGAAAATAAGAAATACAACACACTTACTGTCACTTTAAGAGCAGTTAACTTTATCTGCAAATTTCAGGTTGTAGAGCTCAGCTAATCCTACGGTTTCACAGGAAGGCATCCGTTCTTTACCTGCCGAGCACTTACTTTCTGGCCACCATCTGTCTCTGTTGCTACTGAGGCTGATTGTGCGGCAGTCGGCATTGACACTAACTCTTGAGGGAGAATGAGCTAAGCGTGTCGAGACAATGTTAGGAATATCAGACGAGCTGGCACGCAGATGGCAGTTTCCACCACACGAGTAGGCTCTCAGCTCGCTGCCCCGGCATAGGCCCTGGTGCTTTTGTCACTTTGTTGCATAATCCGCGGATCTTAGCAACCACAACAACATATATGAGTGTATTCGAACGAGGATAGCGAGCAATAGTAAGGAATGCACGATCATATCTAATAAGCAGGTCTATACCTGGTAATGTATCTCTAGCCATCGCCGCCAGTGTGGTGCAGCATGGTGCTAGCTTAGTGCCAGCCCGAAGGGGTGAGCATTTAGATTTCCGTAGGCAGGTAATTTCTTACAGGCTACGGTCCAAAAACAAGCGGATAAGCTCCAGACAGGTCTTAGCTGCAAAGGATTCCGCATGCAATGTTTGCAGGCACCGGTTTTCGGAAGAGAATTCGGAAACGACGAGAAACTTCAGAATGGCTTGATGAAAAGAGGCTAGGCATCCCACCATTCGCTCTTATTACTGTCGTTTATCTATGCCTCGAAATAACCATAAATGCTTTGAAGACCGCGCCAATCGTGTGCTCCTAAAGCATGTACCTCACTCCCAACTGACATAAGGACATCCCTTGACTTGAGGATTTTATCACAGGAGCAAAACTATGCCCATCTGTTTCTCAGTGGTTCTTGACATCTTCCTGCTGATACGTTGTGAGACTGTGTACATTGACTAGCATCTAATTACTGGCAGGGCATTGGCCACTAACCAATCGGTCAGCTTCCATTGCAGCATATGTAACTTGCCTAGAAAGAGATTCAGTCCTCTGAGGGAACCGACTAAATGTACTAATTCTTTGTTGCTATCATTCAACGTTTCCAAACCTGGGTGCAAATCTGACTCGCTTAAAGTGCATAGCATCTGCACCGTAGTTATTTGTATTTTGATGAGTTATAGTATCTTGAGTTAGATTATAATAGGATCTCTCTCCATCTTCGTAGGCAAACAGAGTTTGATCCATATGTTGGAAGGCCCATCCTTCAAGATCGCATCAGATGGCATCACTCCACTGAGGTTAGCTCATAATATATGCCCATCATTCAAAAGCAAGGATATTTAAACGACCCTTCCTAACTAGTATACAAATATAGTTAACATGAATGGTAAAGCGGGCTTGATAAAGTGCCTTTACCAAACATTTAGTTATTGACTCTATTTCAGCAAAATGTAACCACATGGATAGAAAATAATTTATAGAAAACCACATAACTCTTGGTGCTAGTATGACTAATATTATTACTATTATCATGATTATTATAGCCCGGAAATCAAGACTAGTGAGAAGCTAGACGTTTGCAAAACCCTTCAAGAGAAGCCGGGGAATGCATAAAAAAGCTCACTAGCGGTATGCTTATCTAAGCTGGTCCGAAAATTATGCAAAGGGCACAGCTGAAAGCAGACTCAACCGTCAAAGTGAATCAGAAATGTAGTAAAATTTCATTATGAGATAGTGCACACTCACTACTCGCAGAGGTTACTTAAAGTACTTTTGCGAGCTCGAGCCGGAAGCAAGGTGCACATCTGCAGCTCTTGTAATCGGCAGGCCTATTCAGATTTCAATGTCTTGAAGGTAGTATGGGTGTTATTTAAGGGCACGTTGTGTAAAAGCACACCGACGGCGTCAGTTTGTCCGATAGGCAGGTTGATTGAGGTAAAGGAGTGAGGCAACCTGTAATATTGGTAATATTGGTGAGGCGTGATGGCACACTAGGTAAGGTGGTCGCTTTCACGACCTCTGTTCCGGGGTCGTGGGTTCGATTCCTGCAGTGGGCGATCCTTTATCGCCACTGCAAGCGGTGGTGATAGTCGTAAAGGCTCTTCTGTCGCTATACAAAACGAGGCTGTTTAAGCAGCTAGGATTAATTAATTAATTAATATTAAAAAATGATCTTAAAGTCATTTCACAGCTTGATTGGGAGAAAGTAGTGTTAGGACAAAATAGACATCAGGTTGCAACTAAACTATTAAGGATTGAATGGAAGAGCTATTGGGTTTTGCAGTTTTGCATGAGTGGCCGGCGATTACTGGCTTACACAGGTAGTTCCAAGTAATAGGTGCCAGGACTAATAGCGTTTCTTGTCCCTTTCAGAGTTCCCTTACAAAAAATTTGGGAGTTCTTGAGAACATAGCAAATCGAAACTAATTTACCTGATTGAATTACTTTAAGATTTAACTGACTTAATGGCTTTTCTAGATCACGTTAGGGCAGTAAAAAAAGAAAGTGCATCGAAATATAAAGTCATTTGCTAAGAATTCGGCGGGAAGTTATTGGTGCTCTACGTGGTCGGTTAAGTCTACACTTCAGCAGCAAGTTCAACCCTAGGACATGCTTGCAAGAAGAGAGCTAAGTGTGTGTGAGATGTGGTCGATGAAAAAGAGAACTGTAAAAAGGGAGGCACACTCTAATCAGTACAACGATTGAGAGGGCTCGCCGTGCCAAAGTGGCAGTTCCTCGAGTAATCGGGGTAGGCTCTCACCAATTACTAGCATATACCAGATTTTAGATCACGTTTCATTAGGTAACGAGTGTATAAAAGTACAGAAACTGTTTATACATTAGAAATTTATTTATTACAGGCTGAGACTCACAGATACATACCATGGTTGTACTAAATCGTATATTCATTAGCATATCAATCACCACAGAAGTTAGTAAAATCCTTCATGTAGCTGGAAAAAGAAATACGAGCGTTCTGGTGCTTCAAACGAAATTATTCTTCGCAATACGCAAGATTTGAATTACATTAATTAACCATTTATTTAATACATCGGGAAAGAAATACAATATTAGTCATACTAATTCAGGTTAAAGCTTTCTTGAAAACCTAGTTGGAGTCTGTTCCACAATTAATGTCTTAGGATTCCTAACATCGTATCGATTTCGACCAATCGTACCAATCGCATCACACCGATCTACCGATTTATTAAAATCGATCCTATTAAAGGCTAAGTCTAACTTATATAGAAACATTGTTGGATCACAGATGCACAATCCAAAAATGCTGATGTCGACAATAAACCATCTCCTCAACCGTTCCCAGATTAGCTCCTTACCTGAGGATCCTAATGATGATCTAGCCGATCGCTTCTCTCGATTCTTTGTGCAGAAGATAGACAAGATCAAGGAATCCATCCCTGCGATGACAACCTCCCCACTAGAATGATGTTCCTCGATTCCTGGCTGCACCTCAATGTCTGCATTTAAGCAGGTCACTAGTGATCTAGTCCTAAAGTTCGTATCTCAATCAAAGAAGACAACAAGTCCTCTGGACCCTGTTCCCACTGTCCTGCTCCTACGTTGCATCGATCTGCTGCTGCCATGCATAACTAACATAATTAATATGTCATTAGCCTCAGGTCATGTCCCAGCACCTTTCAAAAAAGCTGTGGTCAGGCCACTTCTCAAGGAAACTACACTTGACCAAGAGAACTTGAGCAACTACCGCCAAGTTTCCCTTCTGCCATTCCTATCAAAGACACTCGAACGGGTCGTGGCGGACCAGCTGAACTCGTATATCGAAACCTCACACCTTGCTAGTAAGTTCCAGTCTGGCTTTAGAGCTAATCACTCCACAGAGTCAGCATTGCTTACGGTATACAATGACCTACTTAGGAATGCGGACATGGGTAGAGTGTCTCTGCTTGTTTTGCTCGATCTTTCTGCAGCTTTTGAGACCATCGATCACAAAGTTCTTCTAGAGCGCCTCTCATCTCCCCTGGGCATCACTGGCACTGCTCTGCAGTGGTTCAGGTCCTATCTCAGTGGGAGACTCCAGAGTATTGACGTGAATGGACAAAGATCATCTGAAGTAACTCTGAAATATGGAGTGCCTCAGAGCTCCGGGCTAGGTCTAGTTTTTTCACGGTTTATACTCTACCTCTTGCTTATGTGATTGCCAAGCACAATCAAGGTCTTCACTTCTATGCGGATGACACTCAGTTGTACCTTTGCTTTAATCCTTCCCAGCCTTTGAGCACCTTTAATTCTCTCAACTCACTTGCTGCATGCATTGATGACATCCGCACATGGATGGCAGCAATTTTATGAAACTAAACGATGATAAAACTGACTTACTAGTAATGGGCATACCCAATGTGATTCAGAGATTGGAAAGGATGAATTTTCAAAATTGGCTAAGCAACCATATCTCTAGTTTAATTAGCTCGAAATCTAGGTGTCATATTCCAAAGCGACCTCTATTTAAACGACCATATCAGCTCCAGTCAAATCTGCCGACTTTCAGTTTCATTACATTGTTTAAAATTCGGCCTTGTTTAGATAAGGATACCTCATTTAAGTTAGTCCATGCATTCATGACCACCGTCTCCACTAATGCAACTCACTGCTTACTGGCCTACCATCATGTGCGATCAGGCGATTGCAGCTGGTGCAAAGCTCTGCAGCTGGGCTTGTCTGTCGTGAGCGTCGCAGTTGCCACATTACTCCACTTCTCGCTGACCTGCACTGGCCACCAGTCAAGCATCGGATTGACATCTAGGTTTTGTCGCTCACTTTTTGGTCCTTTCATTCTATTGCTCCAGCCTATCTGTCAGATATACTACCCCATCAGGCCACGCATCGTACCACCCGCTTTTCAGAATCCAACAGTCTACAAACGGTGTCTGCATAACCGTTAATATAATATTTACCCTGACAATGATCCTGTGTCTAATAACGGTTACTGGCACAGCTATTGCTTTTCAATTCTGAAAGTAAAAGAAATGTATTGCATATTTGCTTACCATTCAATTGAAAACATTACTTAGAGAATCACGCTTGGTATTAACTCAGAAGACGCCGGAGCGATTGCAATTGGCGAGCAAATATGCATCTATAAAAAGTGAGTGACACACCCTTGAAGTCGATGCCCTGCTTGATCGGGAGCGAATGCATGTCGGCAACAATTAATGTGATGAGACAAATGCTAAGCTTACGGCAGAGAGCCTTGCTGCAGAGTGTTGCACCAGCTGTAAGCACCTGATTGCACACCCAAGGAGTCCAAAAGAAGCAGTTTAGAGAAGTCGAGGCGGGATGTCACAGATGCATGGACCTGTTTGGATATGGTATCAGTTTTTATTTTTTTTTAAATTTCGGGAATGTTATTGTGGCTGAAAGTAGGCAGAAGCTTTCGTGAATATAATTGGTGGATTTAATGTTTTTTATGGTCCAAAGAAGAAGTTCCTGTTAATCTTATAGTCCTGCCTTATGTTAGATTTTTGTAACTTCCATAATAACAGCAATTTGTTCACTACCAAAATCTAGCACTTTTAAGTTTTGATCAGTAACTTTAATAGTTATATCACTAATAATTTCAGTAGCAAAATTATAATATTCAGGCGTATTTGGTTCGTATACCACTGTATCCCACGGATAAAAGTCAAATCCAAAACTTCGCAAAGCTTGAGTACCATTTTCAATAATAAAACGTGTTCCTGGTGCAACTTAATTACAATTCACAAGAACAAGTTTTACATCAGCAATACTTACCTGTTTTTTTGAATAAAACTCTTTGTTAGGAGTCCAAATAATTGTTGTAATAGTTGGATGCGATTCTAAAAACTTGTTATTAGTTGAGTAAGCAGGTTTAGTAAAACCAAGTACCTTAGAAGTAGAAGATTTACTAGTAATAAAACTCCAACCAACCAACAGGCATTCTAATCCATGAGTGTGCAGTACCAATATCAACACCAACTATAAACTAATTGGTTGTGGATCCTGTTTGAGTAATATAATTAATAATCCTATCAACAATACCAGTATTGAAGTCATCACTATCACCGGTATAAATTCCTTGTTCTATTGTTACAGTTTGTTCTGGGCCAACTGCATTTCTATAAACGAAAATGTTATTAGAGTTAGTGATATTTGTTATGGAATTAATTCCAACAAACTTCTTTAAACAAACTTTTAAGTTTTTGTTTCTCATTAAAATGGGAGTATTAATATGTAATTTAAGTGGATTAGAATTGCCAATAATATTGAACACATACCCCTCTTTACTTGCTTGATTAGTTTTTCTAATGAAGCCAACATTTTCCAGTATCTCTTTCGCAGTGTCCAAAAAATCACTCATTTCTATATACTAAATATTAGATTTTTTTTTGCAACGTAAGATTTTTGTGCTTTTCTAGACCTAGCTAAATAATCTGCTGCAGCACTGATTGAATTTACAACTCCTTTATTTCCAACAGCATGCTCTCTCAACCATAGATCAATCTTTATAAGTACTTCTTTATCACTCTAACCAACACTTGAACAACTTTTTTAATCCTTCTTCAGATTTAGGTCCTAATCCTTTTACATGATCAACATTTTTTTTTGTTTATCACTCCTTTTTCCTACCCTCTCTCATTCTTTCTTTTTGGATACTAGTAAGACTCTCTTCAATATTATCTTCTGTAATTTTCTTTTTATCTTCTTTCATTGCAGAGGACATTCTTCCTGTATGAGATTTAGTACTAATATGGATTAATTTTTCTCTAGTAACCCATGGGTGTTCAATATTTGTAGGTAAAATAGCTTCTATAGCAGTTGTAAATTGAGGTGTGCTAGTTTTTGTAACACTAGCAACAGGTTCTATAACTCTTGCAGAAGGTTCTGTAACAGTTACAATGGGTAAAGTAGTTTTATCTTTACTTTTTCTTCCTTTCTTCTTTGGAGTACTAGAAGAAATTGGTGGTTTAACTTCTTCTATATTTGCTTTTTTCCTCTGTGGAGTTCCAGTAGACGGATTAATGTTAAGACTTTCAGCCACTGTTTTTTGAATACCATCAAGAATTTCTTTTATTTCTGGATTAGAAGCACGAGTCGTTGCTTGATTTACTCTAGCAATTGCACTTTTAGGATTTCCAGTTACAATATCAGTGATTGTTTTTCAAAACTGTAGAAACATCTTGAGATGCTTTAGCTTCGATTGCCTTTTCAATTAGTTTATTACTTTCCATTTGAATTGCCAGTTTTGGTCCTATTAATTTAAGTTTATTAGAATCAATATCACATAAATCATTTTTGAATGTTCTAAAGCACGTTCATTTAGTTTATGTTCTACTTGATCTCTAGCAACAATTACAGCTTCAATTCTTGCCATCTCTTCATTGTTGTAAGGTATAGTTGCACTTAGTAACTTATCTAAATTACCGAGTAAGTTTTCTACATCAAGTGATTCTTGAGCACTTCCTTTGTACGGTCTGTTTTCTTTTGATACGACTTTCCGTCTATCATACCTCTCCTATTAAGTATTGAAAATAGTTACTATTTTGTTATCCTTCTTCATCAACAGACCAAAACCTTCCCTCATCTTCAGTTTTGGTTAAAAATATATAACACAATATCCAAATCTTTTCCTCATATTCGAATAAAGCCAATCCCTCCCAGCCTTCGAGCACCTCAAATTCTCTCAACTCACTAGCTGCATGCATTGATGACATCCGCACATGGACGGCAGCAAATTTTCTAAAACTTAACGATGATAAAACTAACTTACTAGTTATGGGCAAACCCAGTGTGATCCAGAGATTGGAAAGGCTGACCCTCAAAATTGGCTCTGCCAGCATATCTCCAGTTGAATCAGCTCGAAATCTAGGTGTCATATTCCAAAGCGACCTCTAGTTAGACGACCATATCAGCTCCACAGTCAAATCCGCCTATTTTCAGCTTCATAACATTGCTAAAATTCGGGCTTGTTTAGATAAACATACCACGTCCAAGTTGGTCCATGCATTCGTCACATCCCGTCTCGACTTCTGCAACTCACTGCTTACTGGCCTACCGGCATGTGCGATCAGGCGATTGCAGCTGGTGCAAAACTCTGCAGCTAGGCTTGTCTGTCGTGAGCGTCGCAGTTGCCACATTACTCCACTTCTCGCCGACCTGCACTGGCTACCAGTGAGGCAACGGATTGACTTCAAGGTTTTGTCGCTCACTTTTAGGTCTCTTCATTCTATGGCTCCAGCCTATCTGTCAGATATACTACCCCATCAGGCTAAGCATCGTACCACCCACTTTTCGGAATCCAACAGTCTAGAAATACCTCATACAAACCTTAAATCCTTTAGAGACCATGCATTTAGTTCATATGCTCCCAAAGACTGGAACTCCCTCCCGACCTGCATCAGAACATCCCCTGAGCTGACCACATTTAAAAGGAACCTAAAAACACACCTATTTAGGACAGCATTTAGTGGGTCCCTGTGATTCTTCTTTGATGTGCTTATGTGTGCTGACGCTGTGCATGCTGCCACTAACCACATTTGCATGCTGACCCTGTGCATGTCATCCCTAACCATATTATTCATTTCGTTTGTTTTTTCAAGCATGATTTTACTTACTATTCAATTGCATTTCACTTTACAGCAAATGTAAAGCGCCCAGAAAGAGATTAAGTTCTCTGAGGGCGCTTTATCAAGTGAATTGTTATTATTATTATAGTCCACTGCAAGCAGTGGTGGTAGTCAATAAGGCTTTTCTGCCGTTATTTAGCTTATGCTTTTAAACTAGCTAAACTATATTGTTCTTAGTTTTGGCTGTTTCAAAATAAACAATTACCACTATATAAAGTATAAATGCGCACATCCTGAATGCAAAAGATTTATTTGTCAGACAAGCTTGAAACGTGCCATGCATTATTCCAAAGCCTTTATTTTATTTTTAACACAGTCCTAGTGCTCCGTCACTTATTTTGTAAGTACCATGTTTAATTCTATTCATATATTTGCTGATGAAACTTAAATTCAAGTCGTATTGCTGTCGCCGGTAATTATTTAATGCCAAGGATTTTTGGATCCCGCATCTGACTATTATACTTGCGTAAAAAATGCAAGTCATTCGTAGTCAATTTTTTATCAACATCATGGGTTATTATCATGCAACAAATATGCCACGCTGTCAACATAAAAGCGAAAGAATAGTCCTAATATATTTTGTTTAGGAATCTCACAGCCACTCTCAGTTCGTTAGAGTCGAAATACATTTGTCTAATTACTGATAAATCTGAGCTATCATTGTGGATGCTTCTATTAAGAACACAACTCTGAGAAATCGTGTTTCTGCATGCTGCTAGCGATTGAAATGTTTCGATATTGAAATTCCGCATGTCTACAAGTAACCATCATGCAGTCAGTCTACATAGCTTTTATTGATTTGTCTCCGAAATCGAGATTTTTAAGTGACTTATTCCTAGCCAGCATGCAGGCATACATATTCAGTCTATTCTTTGTGCGAACCTCTTTCTTGTCTAAAAATACATGCGAATTAAAAGAATACCTTAATTACCTTGATGTCTATGCTATCCATGCGAAAATGTGCACTGTGCCTCTACTGCTCAATCCACCTTCCCGACCTGAGGCCTTTAAATGATTGCTCTCACATCACACTCGCAGACATGCCCTACTAGTTTGCCTCTCTGACTAAGCACACGGTGTGCCCTAACCCTGACGGCCAATGGTTAACAGCAGATGTTAAGCTAACTAGGTCTACTAAGCCAAAACTTTAAAAAAAGTATAAAAAAAATGTAAGGACTGATTGTTAATCGACAGGCATACGTTGACTACTGTAGATCCTAACAATCGAAAAGAATAATACACTTGATACAGTACCCTCGGGAGCCTAGTCTCTTATTACGCACTTCACGTTAACTGGAAAAGAAGTACGACTATCACAAGTTTAGTACTAGCAAGCTCAATGATAGCAAGCATAATATGCTTATAGTGACTTGCACAGGGCAAACCTACGAGTGTGCTTAGTGATCGAATCCATAGCTGTAAGGAGGCATAAGCATACAGAGGACAAATCATGGGATGGCCCACTGAACGCTGCTTCGTCTGCCAGATCGATCGTTGTTGTCAATCGTTCAAGTAGAACGTCGTGATCAATGATGTCGAAGGCAGCAGACAGACAAAGCTAGGGCAGTGATATTTCCGCCATCTTTGCCATGTAGAATGTCGTTGTTATCACGGAGGAGAGTGGTTTCAGTGGAGTGATTCCTCTCGAACCCAGGTTGAAATGTTTCTGGTATTTGATTCTTTTCAATACGTTCAACCAACTGCTTAACAACAATGTTTTCCACAGCCTTTGACAAGAAAAGAATAAGGAAAACTGCTTGATAGTTAGCAAGGACCTCTATATCTAATCCCGGCTTCTTAAGGATGGGCCTGACGATTGCCGATTGGAAAGACTTCTCCTACAAGACTTCTCCTCTTCTTCTTCTTCTTCGTACAACTCCTTTTTCCAAAGAAGCATACGAAATCTCGGTTATGGGAAGGCTACGTTGGTCTGCCAGAGAAGAACGCAGAGATGACGGTATAGGGTCTTCTTACTAAACTATATTAAGGTAGCCGTAGGGCATGCAGAAACCTCGGAAAACCTTTTAAGGAAGGTCACAGGTTGTGATTTCACATAATTTTTTACTTAAAGCCCAAGTACACTCATGCATATTAAAAAATGAATCGAGATACTTTGACAGATCGCTTTATGGAACTTTTGACACTAGGAGCCAGATCATTTTTATTTCCATGGAAAGTTAATCGTCGAGTTACATGTCATTTTAATGCTGAAGCGGGCTCTAATGGTTCTTCTGGTTACAAACAAATATTATCAATTGATGAAAAAAAAAACATATCTTTCACATCGAATTGCTGTGTTAATTATGACTGGGGAATTTTCTATTCGTAAGATAGATCATGCAGATAACGCTAAGCTCAATAATACAGTTCATAATCGATGGATTGCTACTTGCTCAGATATAAAAAAAATATAGAAGACGAATAAAGAATACTACTGGCTATGATTTTGTTTGTTTAAGTTTAAGATAAGTGGAAGTCACATATACAAGTATATGAATTAGATACCATCTTGGTTATTGCCCAGATCCATAGCAAGTAGCCACTGTGGGCGATACGGATGCTATTCGCTTGCACCTGGGAATCGCAAAACTTAATTTTAAAAGTTTCGCGACCGAAGATAAGCCATTAGTTAGACACACAGATTTCTAATTTCCACATTGTTTCTGTAATTCATCTCTTATTTTTAACATTTAACTGTTTCTTCTTGGGAATTTCCCAGTGCAAAAAGATTCACTAATAGCATTGCTGAGTCTGCATTGTAATCTCAAGTTTTCTTTCCTCTTATTCGCGATGCTTCTACTTTACATCTTCTGTGTCTCGCTTCAGTTCATCCAAGTGAGATGCTTCAGATTCTTTATCGAGTTTCATTCCTTTCTTTAAATGAACCATTCTGTGATTCACTTCTGAGCTTTGTACTGTTTCTGAGAGATCGAGCAATGTTGTGAAGCTGAAAATAGGCAGATTTGACTGCCGAGCTGATATGGTCGTCTAACGAGAGGTTACTTTGGAATATGATACCTAGATTTCGAGCTGATTCAACTGGAGATATGCTAGAATAGCCAATTTTGAGCGTCAGCCTTATCAATTTGTGAATCACACTGGGTTTGCCCATAACTAGCAAGTTAGTTCTATCATCGTTTAGTTTTAGAAAATTTGCTACCATCCATGTGCGGATATCATTAATACATGCAGCAAGTGTCTTGAGAGAATTTGAGGTGCTCGAAGGCTGGGAGGGATCGAAGCAAAGGTTCAAATAAGTGTCCTCCGCATAGAAGTTAAAGCATAGATTATACTTGGCAATCACATCAGCAAGAGGCAGAGTATAAACCGTTAAAAAAAAACTGCACCTAGTACGGAGCCCTGAGGTACCCCATATTTCAGAGGTACCTCAGATTATCTTGGTCCTTAATAATAATATTAACAATAATAATGTACTTGATAAAGCGCCCTCAGAGAACTTACTCTCTTTCTAGGCACTTTACATTTGCTGCAAAGGGAAATGCAGTTGAATGGTACGTCAATACTCTGGAGTCTCCCACTGAGATAGGATATGAACCATTGCAGAGCAGTTCCAGTGATGCCCTGGCGAGATGAGAGGCGCTCTAGAAGTACTTTGTGATCGATGGTATCAAAAGCGGCCGAAAGATCGAGCAAAACAAGCAGAGACACTCTACCTATGTCTGCATTCCTGAGTGATTAGCTCTTAAGCCAGACTGGAACTTTGGAGCAAGGCTTTAATATATGTGTTCAGCTGGGCTGCTTGTTCACTGAATATGAATTAAAAAATAATAAAGAATCTTGGTGATCCGGTTGGTCCAGGAGATACAGTAAACCAAAAGTACATAGGTACAAATTTTCTTACTAAACTTTCAAGAAGAACATCAGCGGATGGAGATGTAGATACAAACAACTTTTGTTTGATGAATCTCACTAATCCTGTTAATTCTAATGGTGCAGCAACAATAGATTATGCTGAAACTAAGTTACCAATTGTTTGGCGAATAAATTGTCTTAACTTTAACTGCAAATGGTTTAATCAATATTAGTAATCCGCCCTACTCAGAAAATGTCGTTCTAAATAAAGCTTACTTAGATAGTGCTGTTAAATTAAGCGGAGGTACTATCAACGATTTTTTAAATATGGCAGAAAATAATACTTACATTCTGAATGATCCTGTTAATCCCAATGGCCTGGTTAATCTAGACTATCTAAATAAAGTACCTGACGGAAATGTTGCCAATTTAACATTTACTAGAATGATGGATAGTTCAAATACCACAGTCACATATAGAAATACCCATAGTGGAAGATGGATTATTAGTTTAGGCTTTTTTTTGTTCCTATAGGAATATCTATAGTTGGAGCAACATATGTAATTCCAGGTATTGGAACAAAACTACTTATACCTTTACCATCTACGTTAGTAGGATTACAGGGTCAGTCATTTGGCGGTTATACACTAGATGCAAATAAAAAACCAATGCCTGGTACATTTTTCATATGAGGATCAGATCTATTTGACAAGCAAATAAGTATTAGTGTATATGTAGCAATAAAATAAATTTTGACTGGAACGTCATTAGATATGCAAGGAACGCTAGATCTTAATCAGTCAGAATAATAAATCTTGAAAACACGGTAGATTCATTAGAATCCGGCATACTTTTTCTGATAATAGTTATCCTAAAAATGATCATAACCAGATGTTTACACGTAATGTATCTGCTAACTTAAAAAACTATAATATTACATCAGATCTGATCAAAATTAGTGGTATAGCAAATACAAAATAGCTTGATAGAAATGTTGGAACACGAAACCAAGAATTGATCAGAGAAAATATTAAAGTACGTCGTTTGACTACCACAGGGGATTTTTCTGATTGTTTACCTTCAAAGATGTCGTCAGATAGCGATCGTGTTGATGCAAGCGAATACAATTATCAGCAGGAGAGTAAAGTAATCTGTTTAATAAATAAAATAAATTGTACCTGATTAAACATCCTATTTTTGCATAGCGACTATAGAGCCTTTACTGCTATCACCACAGTGTACAGTGGCGATAAAGGATCGCCCAGTGCAGCAATCGAATGCACGACCTCGGAAACAAGGTCGTGAAAGCTACCACTTTACCTAGTGTAGAATCTGTATAGGAATCTGCCGTCTGTAAATAATAAATATAAAGCTATTATCTTTGTCTGCAGGCCTTAGAGAGTAAATCTAAGCTAACTTTACGTTTTTCAGAGAGGAATTTGAAAATAAGACAGACATGGTAGAATGAGGTAGCTAAGCTGTTGCAGATTAGTTTAGCTTCTAGGTTAAATACCAGTGGCAATTATTTATGAGGATACAAAGAATGGAGGGACCTAAAAGTGAGTGACAAAACCTTGCAGTGATCAGTTGGGTGACCAGTAGCCAGTTCAATTTGGCGAAAAATGTTGTGATGCTGCAACTGCGACCCATACCACAGACAACAAAGATGGAGGGTTTTGCACCGGCTATAAGTGATTGATTGCATATACCGGTAGGTTTCTAAGCAGTAAATTAAAGAAGTCAGTACGGGATGTTACAAATGGACGGATGTCATATATGTGGTATCTCTATCTAAACAAACCCGCCTTGTAGCACTGAGATAAATATGCGTTGAAGTCGAATTTAGTAATCAGACTGCTAGATCAAAATAGTAACGTTATTTCTAGACGTGTGGGATGTGCTTCTAGGAATGTATTGAGGTCTGGCTATATTCAGCACAATGATCAATCAGAATCTCGCTATTCATAGAAAAGCCATAAACGTAGCTCAGAATATTGGTAATCAGACACAGGCGTTGAGACCTTAAAGAATCAATCAAGGCTTTAAGTTATCTCGAAAGATTATACTAGTATTTACGTTGAACCTCATATTTGATAGCCTAGAATATGCTCTGCAAGCTTATACTCAGTGGTGATGGTAGATTTAAGTTACTTCGTGAGTTATGTATATTTTAATTGCAATTACGTTACATTTTAATCTACATTTTACATTTATATTTATGTTTTATATTTAATTTACATTTTAGTAAGCATGCTAACCAGAAATAAGACTCAGGAAAAAATGCTTTCAAAGAGTACCACGTAAAAGCGTTATCATCAAATTTAAGTTCATCATAAAATAAACGGATGCAATTAAATTATGCTACTTAAAACAAAGTAGCAGAGCATAAGGACTAGGCTTAAGATTGGACGGGTTCCAGAGCACTCCACCATCTAAATACTTTCGACGAATCAAATTTACTTTTTGCAGACATTCACTCAATTGATAAAAGTCATGGTTCTTGTTCATTCAGAAACTGCAAATAAAAACATCGGGGTTCACTGATTTAGCAGTGCCATTTATAAAGAGCCCTAACGGCTCCCTTCACTGTTTGTATTGTAAGACCCAGGATTGCATACAGTACGACTCAAACCCGCAAATCGGGTCGTGAAATGCAGCGAATTACGTCATGCACGTAGACCTAGGGCCGAAGCTCTTAAAGATGGTCGCAACTAACTGCTTTAGGAACCCGATATTCAAATTCCAAAACTGTAAAGCTAAATATTTTCCAGCAGTTTGTTGCGAAGATAATTTGGAAAATAGGTTTTCGCTATTTGGTTGTTTAATCGTTCAAATACTTACAAACGTACTACGGTTTTCACTTGCAGGTACTAACTTATTCGCCGGACTATTGTTGAAAAACTGGCTTTAAGGCAGCATGTCGAACGTTTTGAAAAGAATGAAATATCAGATATATTTCAATAAAGTTTCAAGAGGCGGCAATCCACCGACATCGGTCTCCACCATGTTAACAATACAATTCTACGTGGCAACGACGACGAGAATGTCACTGCCTTAGTACTGCTAGATCTGTCAGCTGCCTTTGACGCCATTGATAACGATGTTCTACTTGAACGACTAAGAACAGTGGTCTTGCAGACGAGGCAGTGGCTTGAATTAAATCGAACTTGTCTGATCGTGTTCAATCCGTGCAGTGTGAGGGTCTATTTTCACACACGAAACGGGTAACCTGTGTGAAAAAATCTGTCGAGTCTCTCAAGGGTCCGTACTCAGTCCCTTGCAGTCCTTCATTTTTCCTCAACCTCTGGAAAAAGAGATTATTAAGGTCTATGGAATAGGATATCACTTTAATACTGACGATACTCAGCTTTATTTGTCATTCTGACCATCGGAACCTGCTGCAGCAACTGAGAAACTGAATGCTTGCCCTGCCGAAATTCGACCGCGGATGTCAGAAAACTTCTTGAAACTAAATGACGACAAAACCGAGCTGCTGCTCATAGGAGACCATACGGGAGTAGCTGGATTTGAAAGCTTTGCTCTTTCAATAGGGATGTCGTTTGACTAAGAACCACAGCAAGTCGGCGATAAATGGTGGCAAGTGGCAACTCCGACGCTCACGACAGACACTTTTAAATTAAATAACGACTAACCAAAGAGAATGTCTATCTAGGTTCTTCTCATTTGCCACTGCGCTCGAGCCGATGACCGAGGCCGTATAGATGAGCACCCTGACCTCGGCAATTGAAGGCGAGCACGCAAATCCCTGCACCAGAGCCGTCCACAATTTCGCCGTAAAAATACTACTTTTCAAAAGTTCCAAGGGTTGCAGATGGCTGCGTCACGTTCATGGATAAAACCCGCATTTCAAAATTATCTGAGTAAATAAAGCACACGTCTACGTATATCTGCAGGCGCCTGGCTATCTGATAGAAATAGCAAGTAAAAGAGTCTTTTAATAGTCCTAGCACCGTGGCTTTCCGGGTAGATGGCTAACCGACCAAAGAGCCTAAAGACGCATTTAGATTAACTACCGGTATGGTCCGGGTTATATTAACTGCAACGTAATTCTTGATTAGTTCAGTTCCAGCTTGCTACTCAAGTAAAGGGTGAGTACCGCAACAGAAAAGTTTGGCGTTCTTCGGCATGTCGTTAGGGATCTGGTGTCCCATAGCCGGTGAATGGTGCTCCGTAACGATAGGTGTCTCTAGCTAACCACATAGCCACACGATCCACGGTGATCGTAATCAACGTTTACGGACCTTATTACTGGCGGTCGGTTCTTTATTTACATTACGAGTCGCTATCCTCCTCATAAAAATAAAGGCTTATGCATTCATCTGAATGAGATTTTCTAAACGCCTGAATGAGCTGCCTTCAGGTATGCTGGTTACTATAGCACAAATCGGCTGTTATCGAGGATAGTACTTTAAGTAAAATTCGAACGCTTTCGCAATCTTGATAGCGGTTAAAACGTGTGTGATGATAATTGCATTTCCTTATTCGCAGCCCTTCCCCGAGAACCTGCATGATAATGGATTCCTTGGCCTTTGATTAAGTAATCTGCAGAACAGAAATTGCTAACTTAAATTAGCCTGACTAATTTTTATCAGATACTTAGTAGCGATGCTCACATAACCTGGATTTTATCTTATTAATACGATATAATTTCAGAAAAATGAAGACTATCGCTTTCGTCATCATGGCCGTACTAATGATCAGCCTGGTAAAGTCTGCGGTAAGTTAAAGTCAGCACAGGTGAACTAAACACGTTGACTACTGACACTAGGATATTTTGCTTAGCTTGTAGTAAGCTACGTGAGCTACAAAATATCAACTTTACCGAACCAAAAAACAAAAGCATTCAAGTTATTTTTCATTTCAATTTAAATAGTTTTGTAGCTCAGAGCAGTAACTTAGTTTTGTATGACATCCTTATTTCAGAGTTTTGAGGAAACAACTGACCTGAGCCCAGAGCAGCTTGCTGAAATGGAAGAGGCTTTTAGAGGTAAACTTACATCGAACGCGAGATCAGCTGCACTCGCTGCAGCTCTTCCCTTTAAACTTTCGTGTGCGATGTTTACTTGGTGATTAATGAGGTTCCATCACTTCTCACTTTTCAGAATACGATGAAAACGAGAAGAGGTCTTGGAGAAAGATTCGGAAGATCATCAAATGGGCTCCTAAAGTTGCCGGCGCATTGTTTAAACACCAGTAGGTGACGATACGTCCAATCACCGTCAATGAGTTACAGTACTATCAATACAAATAAACTGTCGTTCAGATGACGCGGAATTATGCTTTTCGGCATATCTAAATATCCAATGCTACATGTTTTGATTATACGAGGTAACAAATCTAGAGAAAAACAACACCAGTTGGAATCACTGTTTAGAAGATGGCCGATTATGAAATGCACTTGACTGCAATGCGTTCAGCGTCGAGAACACCTCTGAGTTACCTGTTAATGCAGAGGTGTAGAAATTTCTTGCAGCTAATTGCAACATTCTTTTAGATAACAGCAACTTTACTACACACGGTGACGTCTTAATCCCTCCTTTAGAGGATACTATCACTAAGATCTGGCTATTAAAATATACACTCACACACGCACACACACACATATATATATACACACATATATATATGTATATGTATGTGTGAATGGAATATTCATATTTCTAACTTGATAAATGAGCTAAATCGTCGTTCTAGGGGCAGATTAGCTCCTGGAAAAATACTCACCTGAGAGAAGTCGGGGCTCCGTTGTTCTGCTCTTTTTTATACTTCTACTCTTCTGCTGCACGCTCAGCCAAAGCTTTAACCAAGCATTTAAGGAAAATAAGAAATACAACACACTTACTGTCACTTTAAGAGCAGTTAACTTTATCTGCAAATTTCAGGTTGTAGAGCTCAGCTAATCCTACGGTTTCACAGGAAGGCATCCGTTCTTTACCTGCCGAGCACTTACTTTCTGGCCACCATCTGTCTCTGTTGCTACTGAGGCTGATTGTACGGCAGTCGGCATTGACACTAACTCTTGAGGGAGAATGAGCTAAGCGTGTCGAGACAATGTTAGGAATATCAGACGAGCTGGCACGCAGATGGCAGTTTCCGCCACACGAGTAGGCTCTCAGCTCGTTGCCCCAGCATAGGCCCTGGTGCTTTTGTCACGTTATTGCATAATCCGCGGATCTTAGCAACCACAACAACATATATGAGTGTATTCGAACGAGGATAGCGAGCAATAGTAAGGTATGAACGATCATATCTAATAAGCAGGTCTATACCTGGTAATGTATCTCTAGCCATCGCCGCCAGTGTGGTGCAGCATGGTGCTAGCTTAGTGCCAGCCCGAAGGGGTGAGCATTTAGATGTCCGTAGGCAGGTAATTTCGTACAGGCTACGGTCCAAAAACAAGCGGATAAGCTCCAGACAGGTCTTAGCTGCAAAGGATTCCGCATGCAATGTTTGCAGGCACCGGTTTTCGGAAGAGAATTCGGAAACGACGAGAAACTTCAGAATGGCTTGATGAAAAGAGGCTAGGCATCCCACCATTCGCTCTTATTACTGTCGTTTATCTATGCCTCGAAATAACCATAAATGCTTTGAAGACCGCGCCAATCGTGTGCTCCTAAAGCATGTACCTCACTCCCAACTGACATAAGGACATCCCTTGACTTGAGGATTTTATCACAGGAGCAAAACTATGCCCATCTGTTTCTCAGTGGTTCTTGACATCTTCCTGCTGATACGTTGTGAGACTGTGTACATTGACTAGCATTTAATTACTGGCAGGGCATTGGCCACTAACCAATCGGTCAGCTTCCATTGCAGCATATGTAACTTGCCTAGAAAGAGATTCAGTCCTCTGAGGGAACCGACTAAATGTACTAATTCTTTGTTGCTATCATTCAACGTTTCCAAACCTGGGTGCAAATCTGACTCGCTTAAAGTGCATAGCATCTGCACCGTAGTTATTTGTATTTTTTTATGAGTTATAGTATCTTGAGTTAGATTATAATAGGATCTCTCTCCATCTTCGTAGGCAAACAGAGTTTGATCCATATGTTGGAAGGCCCATCCTTCAAGATCGCATCAGATGGCATCACTCCACTGAGGTTAGCTCATAATATATGCCCATCATTCAAAAGCAAGGATATTTAAACGACCCTTCCTAACTAGTATACAAATATAGTTAACATGAATGGTAAAGCGGGCTTGATAAAGTGCCTTTACCAAACATTTAGTTATTGACTCTATTTCAGCAAAATGTAACCACATGGATAGAAAATAATTTATAGAAAACCACATAACTCTTGGTGCTAGTATGACTAATATTATTACTATTATCATGATTATTATAGCCCGGAAACCAAGACTAGTGAGAAGCTAGACGGTTGCAAAACCCTTCAAGAGAAGCCGGGGAATGCATAAAAAAGCTCACTAGCGGTATGCTTATCTAAGCTGGTCCGAAATTATGCAAAGGGCACAGCTGAAAGCAGACTCAACCGTCAAAGTGAATCAGAAATGTAGTAAAATTTCATTATGAGATAGTGCACACTCACTACTCGCAGAGGTTACTTAAAGTACTTTTGCGAGCTCGAGCCGGAAGCAAGGTGCACATCTGCAGCTCTTGTAATCGGCAGGCCTATTCAGATTTCAATGTCATTGAGGTAGTATGGGTGTTATTTAAGGGCACGTTGTGTAAAAGCACACCGACGGCGTCAGTTTGTCCGATAGGCAGGTTGATTGAGGTAAAGGAGTGAGGCAACCTGTAATATTGGTAATATTGGTGAGCCGTGATGGCACACTAGGTAAGGTGGTCGCTTTCACGACCTCTGTTCCGGGGTCGTGGGTTCGATTCCTGCAGTGGGCGATCCTTTATCGCCACTGCAAGCGGTGGTGATAGCCGTAAAGGCTCTTCTGTCGCTATACAAAACGAGGCTGTTTAAGCAGCTAGGATTAATTAATTAATCAATATTAAAAAATGATCTTAAAGTCATTTCACAGCTTTATTGGGAGAAAGTAGTGTTAGGACAAAATATACATCAGGTTGCAACTAAACTATTAAGGATTGAATGGAAGAGCTATTGGGTTTTGCAGTTTTGCATGAGTGGCCGGCGATTACTGGCTTACACAGGTAGTTCCAAGTAATAGGTGCCAGGACTAATAGCGTTTCTTGTCCCTTTCAGAGTTCCCTTACAAAAAACTTGGGAGTCCTTGAGAACATAGCAAATCTAAACTAATTTACCTGATTGAATTACTTTAAGATTTAACTGACTTAATGGCTTTTCTAGATCACGTTAGGGCAGTAAAAAAAGAAAGTGCATCGAAATATAAAGTCATTTGCTAAGAATTCGGCGGGAAGTTATTGGTGCTCTACGTGGTCGGTTAAGTCTGCACTTCAGCAGCAAGTTCAACCCTAGGACATGCTTGCAAGAAGAGAGCTAAGTGTGTGTGAGATGTGGTCGCTGAAAAAGAGAACTGTAAAAAGGGAGGCACACTCTAATCAGTACAACGATTGAGAGGGCTCGCCGTGCCAAAGTGGCAGTTCCTCGAGTAATCGGGGTAGGCTCTCACCAATTACTAGCATATACCAGATTTTAGATCACGTTTCATTAAGTAACGAGTGTATAAAAGTACAGAAACTGTTTATACATTAGAAATTTATTTATTACAGGCTGAGACTCACAGATACATACTATGGTTGTACTAAATCGTATATTCATTAGCATATCAATCACCACAGAAGTTAGTAAAATCCTTCATGTAGCTGGAAAAAGAAATACGAGCGTTCTGGTGCTTCAAACGAAATTATTCTTCGCAATACGCAAGATTTGAATTACATTAATTAACCATTTATTTAATACATCGGGAAAGAAATACAATATTAGTCATACTAATTCAGGTTAAAGCTTTCTTGAAAACCTAGTTGGAGTCTGTTCCACAATTAATGTCTTAGGATTCCTAACATCGTATCGATTTCGACCAATCGTACCAATCGCATCACACCGATCTACCGATTTATTAAAATCGATCCTATTAAAGGCCAAGTCTAACTTATATAGAAACATTGTTGGATCACAGATGCACAATCCAAAAATGCTGATGTCGACAATAAACCATCTCCTCAACCGTTCCCAGATTAGCTCCTTACCTGAGGATCCTAATGATGATCTAGCCGATCGCTTCTCTCGATTCTTTGTGCAGAAGATAGAGTAGATCAAAAAATCCATCCCTGCGATGACAACCTCCCCACTAGAATGATGTTCCTCGATTCCTGGCTGCACCTCAATGTCTGCATTTAAGCAGGTCACTAGTGATCTAGTCCTAAAGTTCGTATCTCAATCAAAGAAGACAACAAGTCCTCTGGACCCTGTTCCCACTGTTCTGCTCCTACGTTGCATCGATCTGCTGCTGCCATGCATATCTAACATAATTAATATGTCATTAGCCTCAGGTCATGTCCCAGCACCTTTCAAAAAAGCTGTGGTCAGGCCACTTCTCAAGAAAACTACACTTGACCAAGAGAACTTGAGCAACTGTCGCTGAGTTTCCCTTCTACCATTCCTATCAAAGACACTCGAACGGGTCGTGGCGGACCAGCTGAACTCGTATATCGAAACCTCACACCTTGCTAGTAAGTTCCAGTCTGGCTTTAGAGCTAATCACTCCACAGAGTCAGCATTGCTTACGGTATACAATGACCTACTTAGGAATGCGGACATGGGTAGAGTGTCTCTGCTTGTTTTGCTCGATCTTTCTGCAGCTTTTGAGACCATCGATCACAAAGTTCTTCTAGAGCGCCTCTCATCTCACCTGGGCATCACTGGCACTGCTCTGCAGTGGTTCAGGTCCTATCTCAGTGGGAGACTCCAGAGTATTGACGTGAATGGACAAAGATCATCTGAAGTAACTCTGAAATATGGAGTGCCTCAGAGCTCCGGGCTAGGTCTAGTTTTTTCACGGTTTATACTTTACCTCTTGCTGATGTGATTGCCAAGCACAATCAAGGCTTTCACTTCTATGCGGATGACACTCAGTTGTACCTTTGCTTTAATCCTTCCCAGCCTTTGAGCACCTTTAATTCTCCCAACTCACTTGCTGCATGCATTGATGACATCCGCACATGGATGGCAGCAATTTTATGAAACTAAACGATGATAAAACTGACTTACTAGTAATGGGCATACCCAATGTGATTCAGAGATTGGAAAGGATGAATTTTCAAAATTGGCTAGGCAACCATATCTCTAGTTTAATTAGCTCGAAATCTAGGTGTCATATTCCAAGGCGACCTCTATTTAAACGACCATATCAGCTCCTGTCAAATCTGCCGACTTTCAGTTTCATTACATTGTTAAAATTCGGCCTTGTTTAGATAAGGATACCTCATTTAAGTTAGTCCATGCATTCATGACCACCGTCTCCACTATTGCAACTCACTGCTTACTGGCCTACCATCATGTGCGATCAGGCGATTGCAGCTGGTGCAAAGCTCTGCAGCTGGGCTTGTCTGTCGTGAGCGTCGCAGTTGCCACATTACTCCACTTCTCGCTGACCTGCACTGGCCACCAGTCAAGCATCGGATTGACATCTAGGTTTTGTCGCTCACTTTTTGGTCCTTTCATTCTATTGCTCCAGCCTATCTGTCAGATATACTACCCCATCAGGCCACGCATCGTACCACCAGCTTTTCGGAATCCAACAGTCTACAAACGGTGTCTGCATAACCGTTAATTTAATATTTACCCTGACAATGATCCTGTGTCTAATAACGGTTACTGGCACAGCTATTGCTTTTCAGTTTTGAAAGTAAAAGAAATGTATTGCATTTTTGCTTACCATTCAATTGAAAACATTACTTAGAGAATCACGCTTGGTATTAACTCAGAAGACGCCGGAGCGATTGCAATTGGCGAGCAAATATGCATCTATAAAAAGTGAGTGACACACCCTTGAAGTCGATGCCCTGCTTGATCGGGAGCGAATGCATGTCGGCAACAATTAATGTGATGAGACAAATGCTAAGCTTACGGCAGAGAGCCTTGCTGC
The DNA here is from genome assembly GCA_009760855.2 of Cristatella mucedo. Taxonomy (NCBI): domain Eukaryota; kingdom Metazoa; phylum Bryozoa; class Phylactolaemata; family Cristatellidae; genus Cristatella; species Cristatella mucedo. The sequence goes on along the minus strand of WPIO01000099.1, from coordinate 1,431,517 downwards.
AGAGTGTTGCACCAACTGTAAGCACCTGATTGCACACCCAAGGAGTCCAAAAGAAGCAGTTTAGAGAAGTCGAGGCGGGATGTCACAGATGCATGGACCTGTTTGGATATGGTATCAGTTTTTACGCAAGCCCAAATTTCGGGAATGTTATGTGGCTGAAAGTAGGCAGAAGCTTTCGTGAATATAATTGGTGGATTTAATGTTTTATGGTCCAAAGAAGAAGTTCCTGTTAATCTTATAGTCCTGCCTTATGTTAGATTTTTATAACTTCCATAATAACAGCAATTTGTTCACTACCAAAATCTAGCACTTTTAAGTATTGATCAGTAACTTTAATAGTTATATCACTAATAATTTCAGTAGCAAAATTATAATATATAGGCGTATTTGGTTCGTCTACCACTGTATCCCACGGATAAAAGTCAAATCCAAAACTTCGCAAAGCTTGAGTACCATTTTCATTAATAAAACGTGTTCCTGGTGCAACTTAATTACAATTCACAAGAACAAGTTTTACATCAGCAATACTTACCTGTTTTTCTGAATAAAACTCTTTGTTAGGAGTCCAAATAATTTTTGTAATAGTTGGATGCGATTCTAAAAACTTATTATTAGTTGAGTAAGCAGGTTTAGTAAAACCAAGTACCTTAGAAGTAGAAGATTTACTAGTAATAAAACTCCAACCAACCAACAGGCATTCTAATCCATGAGTGTGCAGTACCAATATCAACACCAACTATAAACTAATTGGTTGTGGATCCTGTTTGAGAAATATAATTAATAATCCTATCAACAATACCAGTATTGAAGTCATCACTATCAACGAAATAAATTCCTTGTTCTATTGTTACAGTTTGTTCTGAGCCAACTGCACTTCTATAAACAAAAATGTTATTAGAATTAGTGATATTTGTTATGGAATTAATTCCAACAAACTTCTTCAAACAAACTTTTAAGGTTTTTGTTTCTCATTAAAATGGGAGTATTAATATGTAATTTAAGTGGATTAGAATTGCCAATAATATTGAACACATACCCCTCTTTACTTGCTTGATTAGTTTTTCTAATGATTTCAACATTTTTCAGTATCTCTTTCGCAGTGTCCAAAAAATCACTCATTTCTATATATTAAATATTATATTTGTTTTTGCAACGTAAGATTTTTGTGCTTTTCTAGACCTAGCTAAATAATCTGCTGCAGTACTAATTGAATTTACAACTCCTTTATTTCCAACAGCATGCTCTCTCAACCATAGATCAATCTTTATAAGTACTTCTTTATCACTCTAACCAACACTTGAACAACTTTTTTAATCCTTCTTCAGATTTAGGTCCTAATCCTTTTACATGATCAACATTTTTTTTTGTTTATCACTCCTTTTTCCTACCCTCTCTCATTCTTTTTGGATACTAGTAAGACTCTCTTCAATATTATCTTCTGTAATTTTCTTTTTATCTTCTTTCATTGCAGAGGACATTCTTCCTGTATGAGATTTAGTACTAATATGGATTAATTTTTCTCTAGTAACCCATGGGTGTTCAATATTTGTAGGTAAAATAGCTTCTATAGCAGTTGTAAATTGAGGTGTGCTAGTTTTTGTAACACTAGCAACAGGTTCTATAACTCTTGCAGAAGGTTCTGTAACAGTTACAATGGGTAAAGTAGTTTTATCTTTACTTTTTCTTCCTTTCTTCTTTGGAGTACTAGAAGAAATTGGTGGTTTAACTTCTTCTATATTTGCTTTTTTCCTCTGTGGAGTTCCAGTAGACGGATTAATGTTAAGACTTTCAGCCACTGTTTTTTGAATACCATCAAGAATTTCTTTTATTTCTGGATTAGAAGCACGAGTCGTTGCTTGATTTACTCTAGCAATTGCACTTTTAGGATTTCCAGTTACAATATCAGTGATTGTTTTTCAAAACTGTAGAAACATCTTGAGATGCTTTAGCTTCGATTGCCTTTTCAATTAGTTTATTACTTTCCATTTGAATTGCCAGTTTTGGTCCTATTAATTTAAGTTTATTAGAATCAATATCACATAAATCATTTTTGAATGTTCTAAAGCACGTTCATTTAGTTTATGTTCTACTTGATCTCTAGCAACAATTACAGCTTCAATTCTTGCCATCTCTTCATTGTTGTAAGGTATAGTTGCACTTAGTAACTTATCTAAATTACCGAGTAAGTTTTCTACATCAAGTGATTCTTGAGCACTTCCTTTGTACGGTCTGTTTTCTTTTGATACGACTTTCCGTCTATCATACCTCTCCTATTAAGTATTGAAAATAGTTACTATTTTGTTATCCTTCTTCATCAACAGACCAAAACCTTCCCTCATCTTCAGTTTTGGTTAAAAATATAACACAATATCCAAATCTTTTCCTCATATTCGAATAAAGCCAATCCCTCCCAGCCTTCGAGCACCTCAAATTCTCTCAACTCACTAGCTGCATGCATTGATGACATCCGCACATGGACGGCAGCAAATTTTCTAAAACTTAACGATGATAAAACTAACTTACTAGTTATGGGCAAACCCAGTGTGATCCAGAGATTGGAAAGGCTGACCCTCAAAATTGGCTCTGCCAGCATATCTCCAGTTGAATCAGCTCGAAATCTAGGTGTCATATTCCAAAGCGACCTCTAGTTAGACGACCATATCAGCTCCACAGTCAAATCCGCCTATTTTCAGCTTCATAACATTGCTAAAATTCGGGCTTGTTTAGATAAACATACCACGTCCAAGTTGGTCCATGCATTCGTCACATCCCGTCTCGACTTCTGCAACTCACTGCTTACTGGCCTACCGGCATGTGCGATCAGGCGATTGCAGCTGGTGCAAAACTCTGCAGCTAGGCTTGTCTGTCGTGAGCGTCGCAGTTGCCACATTACTCCACTTCTCGCCGACCTGCACTGGCTACCAGTGAGGCAACGGATTGACTTCAAGGTTTTGTCGCTCACTTTTAGGTCTCTTCATTCTATGGCTCCAGCCTATCTGTCAGATATACTACCCCATCAGGCTAAGCATCGTACCACCCACTTTTCGGAATCCAACAGTCTAGAAATACCTCATACAAACCTTAAATCCTTTAGAGACCATGCATTTAGTTCATATGCTCCCAAAGACTGGAACTCCCTCCCGACCTGCATCAGAACATCCCCTGAGCTGACCACATTTAAAAGGAACCTAAAAACACACCTATTTAGGACAGCATTTAGTGGGTCCCTGTGATTCTTCTTTGATGTGCTTATGTGTGCTGACGCTGTGCATGCTGCCACTAACCACATTTGCATGCTGACCCTGTGCATGTCATCCCTAACCATATTATTCATTTCGTTTGTTTTTTTTCAAGCATGATTTTACTTACTATTCAATTGCATTTCACTTTACAGCAAATGTAAAGCGCCCAGAAAGAGATTAAGTTCTCTGAGGGCGCTTTATCAAGTGAATTGTTATTATTATTATAGTCCACTGCAAGCAGTGGTGGTAGTCAATAAGGCTTTTCTGCCGTTATTTAGCTTATGCTTTTAAACTAGCTAAACTATATTGTTCTTAGTTTTGGCTGTTTCAAAATAAACAATTACCACTATATAAAGTATAAATGCGCACATCCTGAATGCAAAAGATTTATTTGTCAGACAAGCTTGAAACGTGCCATGCATTATTCCAAAGCCTTTATTTTATTTTTAACACAGTCCTAGTGCTCCGTCACTTATTTTGTAAGTACCATGTTTAATTCTATTCATATATTTGCTGATGAAACTTAAATTCAAGTCGTATTGCTGTCGCCGGTAATTATTTAATGCCAAGGATTTTTGGATCCCGCATCTGACTATTATACTTGCGTAAAAAATGCAAGTCATTTGTAGTCAATTTTTTATCAACATCATGGGTTATTATCATGCAACAAATATGCCACGCTGTCAACATAAAAGCGAAAGAATAGTCCTAATATATTTTGTTTAGGAATCTCACAGCCACTCTCAGTTCGTTAGAGTCGAAATACATTTGTCTAATTACTGATAAATCTGAGCTATCATTGTGGATGCTTCTATTAAGAACACAACTCTGAGAAATCGTGTTTCTGCATGCTGCAAGCGATTGAAATGTTTCGATATTGAAATTCCGCATGTCTACAAGTAACCATCATGCAGTCAGTCTACATAGCTTTTATTGATTTGTCTCCGAAATCGAGATTTTTAAGTGACTTATTCCTAGCCAGCATGCAGGCATACATATTCAGTCTATTCTTTGTGCGAACCTCTTTCTTGTCTAAAAATACATGCGAATTAAAAGAATACCTTAATTACCTTGATGTCTATGCTATCCATGCGAAAATGTGCACTGTGCCTCTACTGCTCAATCCACCTTCCCGACCTGAGGCCTTTAAATGATTGCTCTCACATCACACTCGCAGACATGCCCTACTAGTTTGCCTCTCTGACTAAGCACACGGTGTGCCCTAACCCTGACGGCCAATGGTTAACAGCAGATGTTAAGCTAACTAGGTCTACTAAGCCAAAACTTTAAAAAAAGTATAAAAAAAATGTAAGGACTGATTGTTAATCGACAGGCATACGTTGACTACTGTAGATCCTAACAATCGAAAAGAATAATACACTTGATACAGTACCCTCGGGAGCCTAGTCTCTTATTACGCACTTCACGTTAACTGGAAAAGAAGTACGACTATCACAAGTTTAGTACTAGCAAGCTCAATGATAGCAAGCATAATATGCTTATAGTGACTTGCACAGGGCAAACCTACGAGTGTGCTTAGTGATCGAATCCATAGCTGTAAGGAGGCATAAGCATACAGAGGACAAATCATGGGATGGCCCACTGAACGCTGCTTCGTCTGCCAGATCGATCGTTGTTGTCAATCGTTCAAGTAGAACGTCGTGATCAATGATGTCGAAGGCAGCAGACAGACAAAGCTAGGGCAGTGATATTTCCACCATCTTTGCCATGTAGAATGTCGTTGTTAACACGGAGGAGAGTGGTTTCAGTGGAGTGATTCCTCTCGAACCCAGGTTGAAATGTTTCTGGTATTTGATTCTTTTCAATACGTTCAACCAACTGCTTAACAACAATGTTTTCCACAGCCTTTGACAAGAAAAGAATAAGGAAAACTGCTTGATAGTTAGCAAGGACCTCTATATCTAATCCCGGCTTCTTAAGGATGGGCCTGACGATTGCCGATTGGAAAGACTTCTCCTACAAGACTTCTCCTCTTCTTCTTCTTCTTCGTACAACTCCTTTTTCCAAAGAAGCATACGAAATCTCGGTTATGGGAAGGCTACGTTGGTCTGCCAGAGAAGAACGCAGAGATGACGGTATAGGGTCTTCTTACTAAACTATATTAAGGTAGCCGTAGGGCATGCAGAAACCTCGGAAAACCTTTTAAGGAAGGTCACAGGTTGTGATTTCACATAATTTTTTACTTAAAGCCCAAGTACACTCATGCATATTAAAAAATGAATCGAGATACTTTGACAGATCGCTTTATGGAACTTTTGACACTAGGAGCCAGATCATTTTTATTTCCATGGAAAGTTAATCGTCGAGTTACATGTCATTTTAATGCTGAAGCGGGCTCTAATGGTTCTTCTGGTTACAAACAAATATTATCAATTGATGAAAAAACATATCTTTCACATCGAATTGCTGTGTTAATTATGACTGGGGAATTTTCTATTCGTAAGATAGATCATGCAGATAACGCTAAGCTCAATAATACAGTTCATAATCGATGGATTGCTACTTGCTCAGATATAAAAAAAATATAGAAGACGAATAAAGAATACTACTGGCTATGATTTTGTTTGTTTAAGTTTAAGATAAGTGGAAGTCACATATACAAGTATATGAATTAGATACCATCTTGGTTATTGCCCAGATCCATAGCAAGTAGCCACTGTGGGCGATACGGATGCTATTCGCTTGCACCTGGGAATCGCAAAACTTAATTTTAAAAGTTTCGCGACCGAAGATAAGCCATTAGTTAGACACACAGATTTCTAATTTCCACATTGTTTCTGTAATTCATCTCTTATTTTTAACATTTAACTGTTTCTTCTTGGGAATTTCCCAGTGCAAAAAGATTCACTAATAGCATTGCTGAGTCTGCATTGTAATCTCAAGTTTTCTTTCCTCTTATTCGCGATGCTTCTACTTTACATCTTCTGTGTCTCGCTTCAGTTCATCCAAGTGAGATGCTTCAGATTCTTTATCGAGTTTCATTCCTTTCTTTAAATGAACCATTCTGTGATTCACTTCTGAGCTTTGTACTGTTTCTGAGAGATCGATATCTACACCTCGATGAAGCAATTCTATCTTATTTTCGCCTCCTGACATAGAGCGCTCTAACGCGCGTTCGTGTTCGTTGCAGAATTCTTCCGAAAACCGAAGTTCTTGCGAACATCGTATACAAAAACGATACAGCTAAGACCTTTTTAAAGTTATTCTGATTATTATTTGACCGTAGCGCGTAAGAAATTACGCGCCTATGGACATCTAAACGCTTATCGCTTCCGGCTGCTGGGTCTCCCACGCCGGCGGCTGCCTTAGCTACGCCGGCGGTTAGTAACCTGCTTGTTAGTTATGGTCGTCAGCAGCTGCTATCTCATCGTCATCGTATATCGAATGCGTTCCTAGATATTAATTTTGTTGCTAAGATTCATGAACTATGCATTAACAAAAGGAAAGCACCCCGTAGCCGCCGCGGTGGCCGGAACCGCCAGCTCAGACGCCGCTCCTTGGGTATTCCTAGCATTGTCTCGAACCGCTCAGCACGCTCCCCCGCATGCGTCACTGTAAATCTCTCTAACTTAGTGGTCATCAGGCCTGTTGTAACCCAATCGGCCAGACTTAACGCCTGCCTTTGGAATCCTCGCTCAATATGCAATAAACCTCTAGTAATAAGCGACCTTATTTCTGAAAATGGTATTGACCTGCTCGCCCTAACTGAAACTTGGCTGAAATCGATAAAATGCCCGACAAATAAAGACGCTACTCCATCTGGTTTCACTTCTTTCACACCCCTAGATCAATCAAAACTGGAGGTGGAGTTGCTATTATCGTTCGCTCGAAATTCAACATCAAGCCATTTGCGGTACCCTCGAAGCAGTCTTTTGAATCAATTGTCTTGGTCTCACCCGAAAACAAGCTACCGATAGTGGCAGTAGTCTATCGCTAACTAGGTACCAAATCCTCCTTTATCTCAGATTTCTCCGATCTCATTTCGATTCTGTGTGCAAGAAATCGATCCTTCCTCGTTATGGGAGATTTCAACGTTCACTTTGATAACTTATCTGACGCTTCCAGCACCGAATTTCGTGCATTGACAGACTCATTATCTCTTGTGGCTCATGTGCATGGCCCTACCCACATCAAGGGTCACACACTCGACCAAATTTTCTCATATAACTGCACTTTGTCATCACCAATTATCACCAAATCCAGCTTATCTGACCACATGCAGATCTCATTCAATCTACAGTGTGTGCCCACATTCTCCTCTTAAATAACCTGTGAATCGCGAAACCTCAAGACCCTTGACATCGATGCTGTCCGTGCGAGAATATCTGCTTCACCTTTGCTGTGCAGTCCTCCCTCCGATCTGTCATCACTGGTAGATTGCTATAACACGACACTAGCTGACACGCTCGACGAGTTTTCACCTCTGACAAAGCGCACTGTGCGCCCCCGCCCAGACGGCCTATGCTTTACCACTGACATTAAACTAGCCAAGTCTACTAAACGAAAGCTTGAAAAGGCATACAAAAGATCCGGACTAACTGTCCATCGACAGGCATATGAAGACTACTGTAGGTCGTACCAATCGATCCTAGCAAAGGCTAAGTCTAGCTTCTATAGAAACATTGTTGAATCACAGATGCACAATCCAAAAATGCTGATGTCGACAATAAACCATCTCCTCAACCGTTCCCAGGTTAGCTCCTTACCTGATGATCCTTGTGATGATCTAGCCGATTGCTTCTCTCGATTCTTTGTGCAGGAGATAGACAAGATCAGGGAATTCATCCCTGCGATGACAACCTTCCCACTAGAATGCTGTTCCTCGGTTCCTGGCTGCGCCTCAATGTCTGCATTTAAGCAGGTCACTAGTGATCTAGTCCTAAAGCTCGTATCTCAATCAAAGAAGACAGCAAGTCCTCTGGACCCTATTCCTACTGTCCTGCTCCTACATTGCATTGATCTGCTGCTGCCATGCATAACCAACATCATTAATATGTCATTAGCCTCAGGTCATGTCCCAGCACCTTTCAAAAAGCTGTAGTCAGGCCACTTCTCAAGAAAGCTACACTAGACCAAGAGAACTTAAGCAACTACCGCACAGTCTCCCTTCTACCATTCCTATCAAAGACGGTCGAACGGGTCGTGGCGGACCAGCTGAACACGTATATCGAAACCTCACACTTTGCTAGTAAGTTCCAGTCTGGCTTTAGAGCTAATCACTCCACAGAGTCAGCATTGCTTCGGGTATACAACGACCTACTTAGGAATGCAGACATGGGTAGAGTGTCTCTGCTTGTTTTGCTTGATCTTTCGGCAGCTTTTGATACCATCGATCACAAAGTTCTTCTAGAGCGCCTCTCATCTCGCCTGGGCATCACTGGCACTGCTCTGCAGTGGTTCAGGTCCTATCTCAGTGGGAGACTCCAGAGTATTGACGTGAATGGACAAAGATCATCTGAAGTACCTCTAAAATATAGAGTACCTCAGGGCTCTGTGCTAGGTCCGGTCCTTTTCACGGTTTACACTCTGCCTCTTGCTGTTTTGATATCCAAGCACAATCTAGGTTTTCACGTCTATGCAGATGACACTCAGTTGTACCTTTGCTTTGATCCCTCCCAGCCTTCGAGCACCTCAAATTCTCTCAACTCACTTGCTGCATGCATTGATGACATCCGCACATGGATGGCAGCAAATTTTCTAAAACTTAACGATGATAAAACTAACTTACTAGTTATGGGCAAACCCAGTGTGATTCAGAAATTGGAAAGGCTGACTTTCAAAATTGGCTCTGCCAGCATATCTCCAGTTGAATCAGCTCGAAATCTAGGTGTCATATTCCAAAGCGACCTCTAGTTAGACGACCACATCAGCTCCACAGTCAAATCTACCTATTTTCAGCTTCATAACATTGCTAAAATTCGGGCTTGTTTAGATAAGGATACCACGTCTAAGTTGGTCCATGCATTCGTGGCATCTCGTCTCGACTTCTGCAACTCACTGCTCACTGGCCTACCAGCATGTGCGATCAGGCAATTGCAGCTGGTGCAAAACTTTGTTGCTAGGCTTGTCTGTCGTGAGCGTCGCAGTTGCCACATTACTCCACTTCTCGCCGACCTGCACTGGCTACCAGTGAGGCAACGGATTGACTTCAAGGTTTTGTCGCTCACTTTTAGGTCTCTTCATTATATGGCTCCAGCCTATCTTTCAGATATACTACCCCATCAGGCCAAGCATCGTACCACCTGCTTTTCGGAATCCAACAGTCTGGAAATACCTCGTACAAACCTTAAATCCTTTGGAGACCGTGCATTTAGCTCTTATGCTCCCAAAGCCTGGAACTCCCTCCCGACCTGCGTCAGAACATCGCATGACCTGACCACATTTAGAAGAAACTTAAAAACACACCTATTTAGGACAGCATTTAGTGGGTCCTTGTGATTCGTCCTCTATGTGCTTATGTGTGCTGACACTGTGCATGCTGCCACTAACCACATTTGCATGCTGACCCTGTGCATGTCACCCCTAACCATATTATGCATTTTGTTTGTTTTTCAAGCATGATAATACTTACTATTCTATTGCATATCACTTTACAGCAAATGTAAAGCGCCGAGAAAGAGATTAAGTTCTCTGAGGGCGCTGTATCAAGTGCATTATTATTATTATTATTTTATTATTATTATTATATCTATAATTCCATTGTTTAGTCTTGAACTTTGTAAAGTTTAAGCCCCAATTATTTCCTCATTTGTATTCATTGGTGGGGCTCTTGCAGTATACATTGTTTAGTCAATTATTTTCTTTATAAAACTTGCCAAGGTTACAGTAATTGTTACGGTAAGACTAAAAGTACCATCAATACTTGTTATACTTGCTATGATTGCTGGAATGGTGGGTAGTAGTACTCCAGATCTTGCTTCAAGAAAGCTCTTCTTCCAAGACTTTGGATCTAGTTGTGATGAATCCCAACATGTGCTTCTGCACCAAATGATTCTTTAAGAAAACTACTTAGGTTTAGATACCAATCTGAATTAAATTTTTCTGCTTCTAATAGAATCTCATTCATTTTATAACCAATTTCCAAAGAAGCAACCATTTTTTAAATCCTTCTTTTCTCTTCTGCTCTCCTCCGTGAAACGTTTCCGAGTTTCCTAGATGTCATGCCATCAACTATTTCTTTTAGAAAAAATGATAAATCAATAATCCCCGTTATTCCTGAAAGAAATCCACCCAGTGTCTTTGTTACACCACCAATAAATTTGAAATTGTAATACATTTAGAACAATTTTTACAATCTTGTTTGATGCCTGCAAGTTAAGTTTAATTGCAATCTTTGGCAAATTTTGTATGGTTACTTAAGTTCCTACCTCAGCAGCAGTTGTTTAACCAGATATAATTTCCTTTTTTGTGTCTACTCCAGTCTTTATATCTTCTTGAAGTGAAGCGCCATGTTGTTCTATAAATGCTTATGTTAGTTTTATTTTTTGTTTCTTTACAGGCTTCTCTTTTATTAGTTTTAAAAATGTTGCCTTAGTAATTGTATCCACCTATTATATAATGAAAACTATAACATAAATCAATGGACTTATTTTAGAGACTTTGATTTCAATAATAGTGCAGTAACTAACTTGGCCTATTCAGTCAATGACTTCGACGCAATAACACTAGGTTATGCTCTTAGTTCTGACTTTAGAAAAAACACATCTAATGCTGTTTCAGGAGAAATCGCTTCAATTTCTAATTGCTCTAGTTTATTTACAATTAACTAAAGAAAACTTTGATCACTACTTAAATGTGTTAATATTCTTGGTATGTCAAAAGTTCTGCAGATGGCACTGATTATGAAAGTAGTTCTGCAGATGGAACTGGTTATGAAAGTAATAGACCTTACAAAGTTATTAACTATGGTTTACTTAGAAGTATGACACAGTTTTTCAATGTTTCCTCATATAGTAATCTTGATCTAGGACGGAACATTATTATTTATTTGAAAGATTCTGGTTCTGGATTTGTTGGTAGGCAAGCAGTTGATAGTGTTAAACAGCACTGTTACTTTTGACATTTAGGATTTACTAGTTTTCTAAGCCTACTAGCATTAAGCTGTTTAGATCTTAATATTCTGGTTAATTGCACAGGAACATAAAGTTCTGCATCACAACTAGCACCAAGTGAATTACTATTAGTTGGTCCAATCGGAAAAGATAGGTTTTGCAACATATTTTCCAAAATTTTTGTGATTGTTGTTGCAACTAATTTTGGTATTATATCCAGTTTGCTATGGTCAACACGTCAAATGATAGTAAAAATTTTTTCTTAGACTTAACTAGTGACAATACTTTTTGTGTACCTGGAACTTTGAATAAGGTAATAGTAATCGATAGAACGTGTAATTATGTTACTATTAACTTTGTTGTACATAGTTTTGTTTCTTATGTAGAATTTATTTCAGTATAGTACGAAATAATGTCACTAGGCTATCGAAAATAGGATCTCAAACGTAAAAATGTATCCGTAGGAGTGATGATGTACTTTCTGGTTCACTAATAATAATAATAATGATAATATTAATGCACTTGATAAAGCACTCTCAAAGAACTCAATCTTACTGTGGGTGCTTTACATTTTCTGCAAAGGGAATACAATTGAATTATGAGTAATATCATGCCTGATAAAAACACAAAATAAATAAAATGGCTAGGGGTGAAATGCATAGGGTCAGCATGCAAATGTGGTTAGTGGCAGCATGCACAGTGTCAGCACACATAAGCACAGGAAGGATGAATCACAGGGACCCACTAAAGGCTGTTCTAAATAGGTGTGTTTTAAAGTTCTTTTTTTTAACGTGGTCAGATCAGGGGATGTTCTGACGCAGGTCTGGAGGGAGTTCCAGGCTTTGGGAGCATATGAACTTAATGCACGGTCTCCAAAAGGATTTGAGTTTTGTTCGAGGTATTTGTAGACTGTTGGATTCCGAAAAGCGGGTGGTACGATGCTTGGCCTGATGGGGGAGTATATCTGAGAGATAGGCTGGAGCCAAAGAATGAAGTGACCTATAAGTGAGCGACAAAACCTTGAAGTCAATCCGTTGCTTGACTGGTAGCCAGTGCAGGTCAGCCAGAAGTGGTGTAATGTAGCAACTGCGACGCTCACAACAGACAAGCCTAGCTATGGAGTTTTGTACCAGCTGCAGCTGCAATCGCCTGATGCCACATGCTTTTAGGCCAGTAAGCAGTGAGTTGCAGAAATCAATACGGGATGTCACGAAAACATATACCAACTTGGACGTGTTTTCTTTATCGAAACAAGCCTGTTTTTAGCAATGTTGTGAAGCTGAAAATAGGCAGATTTGACTGCCGAGCTGATATGGTCGTCTAACGAGAGGTTACTTTGGAATATGATACCTAGATTTCGAGCTGATTCAACTGGAGATATGCTAGAATAGCCAATTTTGAGCGTCAGCCTTATCAATTTGTGAATCACACTGGGTTTGCCCATAACTAGCAAGTTAGTTCTATCATCGTTTAGTTTTAGAAAATTTGCTACCATCCATGTGCGGATATCATTAATACATGCAGCAAGTGTGTTGAGAGAATTTGAGGTGCTCGAAGGCTGGGAGGGATCGAAGCAAAGGTTCAAATAAGTGTCCTCCGCATAGAAGTTAAAGCATAGATTATACTTGGCAATCACATCAGCAAGAGGCAGAGTATAAACCGTTAAAAAAACTGCACCTAGTACGGAGCCCTGAGGTACCCCATATTTCAGAAGTACCTCAGATTATCTTGGTCCTTAATAATAATATTAACAATAATAATGTACTTGATAAAGCGCCCTCAGAGAACTTACTCTCTTTCTAGGCACTTTACATTTGCTGCAAAGGGAAATGCAGTTGAATGGTACGTCAATACTCTGGAGTCTCCCACTGAGATAGGATATGAACCATTGCAGAGCAGTTCCAGTGATGCCCTGGCGAGATGAGAGGCGCTCTAGAAGTACTTTGTGATCGATGGTATCAAAAGCGGCCGAAAGATCGAGCAAAACAAGCAGAGACACTCTACCTATGTCTGCATTCCTGAGTGATTAGCTCTGAAGCCAGACTGGAACTTTGGAGCAAGGCTTTAATATATGTGTTCAGCTGGGCTGCTTGTTCACTGAATATGAATTAAAAAATAATAAAGAATCTTGGTGATCCGGTTGGTCCAGGAGATACAGTAAACCAAAAGTACATAGGTACAAATTTTCTTACTAAACTTTCAAGAAGAACATCAGCGGATGGAGATGTAGATACAAACAACTTTTGTTTGATGAATCTCACTAATCCTGTTAATTCTAATGGTGCAGCAACAATAGATTATGCTGAAACTAAGTTACCAATTGTTTGGCGAATAAATTGTCTTAACTTTAACTGCAAATGGTTTAATCAATATTAGTAATCCGCCCTACTCAGAAAATGTCGTTCTAAATAAAGCTTACTTAGATAGTGCTGTTAAATTAAGCGGAGGTACTATCAACGATTTTTTAAATATGGCAGAAAAAATAATATTTACATTCTGAATGATCCTGTTAATCCCAATGGCCTGGTTAATCTAGACTATCTAAATAAAGTACCTGACGGAAATGTTGCCAATTTAACATTTACTAGAATGATGGATAGTTCAAATACCACAGTCACATATAGAAATACCCATAGTGGAAGATGGATTATTAGTTTAGGCTTTTTTTTGTTCCTATAGGAATATCTATAGTTGGAGCAACATATGTAATTCCAGGTATTGGAACAAAACTACTTATACCTTTACCATCTACGTTAGTAGGATTACAGGGTCAGTCATTTGGCGGTTATACACTAGATGCAAATAAAAAAACCAATGCCTGGTACATTTTTCATATGAGGATCAGATCTATTTGACAAGCAAATAAGTATTAGTGTATATGTAGCAATAAAATAAATTTTGACTGGAACGTCATTAGATATGCAAGGAACGCTAGATCTTAATCAGTCAGAATAATAAATCTTGAAAACACGGTAGATTCATTAGAATCCGGCATACTTTTTCTGATAATAGTTATCCTAAAAATGATCATAACCAGATGTTTACACGTAATGTATCTGCTAACTTAAAAAACTATAATATTACATCAGATCTGATCAAAATTAGTGGTATAGCAAATACAAAATAGCTTGATAGAAATGTTGGAACACGAAACCAAGAATTGATCAGAGAAAATATTAAAGTACGTCGTTTGACTACCACAGGGGATTTTTCTGATTGTTTACCTTCAAAAAAATAGGTCTCTCTAACATTTAAAACAATTAATTTACCTCTTTATTTTCTTTTTTGAAAGCCATTCAACTTAAAAGGCAATTTAAGTGTTCATAGTGTATCTAATCTTTACTATAGAGATGATCGTATTCGATATTTTACTTCTGTATATTGTTTAGCTATGTTAGCTGATACTGAAATAAATTCACCTATTTACTCAGAGATAACGTCAAAAGTAACTGATATAAATAAAGCTACTGCTGGAAATGAAAATAGTACAACTACTTACAGCGTTCAAAATAAAAAGAATGCTACAGCATACTTTCAAATAAAAGATGATAATGGAAATAGGATGGCTTACCAAGTAGTAACAGATGCATTTACAATTCTTATGAAGGATGATAAAGAAGTAATATTTGAAAACTACTATCCTAAATTGTATTATATAAGCTGCATTCCTTGTAATTTAGTTCTTATTAATTGCTATGCTATAGAAAATACTAAAATGCTATTACTGGGTAATTCTATAACAAACCTGTTTAAAATACACCTAGAATAAAAAAGTTGTACGCTTTAATGTTAGCTATTCAGTTTTAAGTTATCCGCGAGGTTTCATAACACCAAGTTATCAAAATATTATTGAAATCGGATTGCTAACAGGAGTTACATTCTCACAGCTTAATTTGGTTGCGTTCTCTTAAATTTATTAAACTTACAAGTTATACATTCCTGTATCAATTCTAAAAGTAAATTGGAAATTAACTCTGGGTCCAATGCCTTTTTAGTTTGTTTGGTTGAATCAATTTCAATAGTAAGCTCCCGACTTTAAATTCTTTCTTTTATCTATTTTTAAGTTTTGAGTAACTCGGACAAAACAGAACCATCGCGAACTGTTGCAAAGATACGTGAAATCTCTGGATCACATTGATGAATTCTTAAAGCTTTGTATTCTAGAACTACTCTCAAAGGTTCTAATAATGAACTCTTGATGTCTTCAATGCATCCCATTGGAAACGAACAAATCTTGAGATTTGAGTATTGTTGACCTTGAACCTCACTAAGACAGTCATTACATCTTGTTTCTATTGAAACTATTTCTATATTATTGTTTTATTTGTATTGCCCAGTGGTTGAAGCATGGGAATCAGTAATAGACGTTTGATTCTGTTAAAGAAGTTACTGTCGTTCCAGCAAGAGCCTAGTTTTGCTTTTTGTCAAGCACTTGCTCCGTCAGATACGTTAGGCAGGATTGCATTACACTCGTCTTTAACAATACCACAGATATTTGGTTTCATTCCTGATACACCAGAGATTTCTAGAAAAATACTTGGAGCTGCAGGTCGACCCACGCAGTATAACCAGAAATTTCACCAGGAGTATCTAGAAGGTTATCAACATTTGTTCTAACAGCAGACCCTTTATCACATGTGACTTCTGTAATACCAGAACTAATTACTTTTTGTGCGTCTGCGTCTCATTCACCTAGGTAGAATTTATTTAATAAATCATCTGTCATTATTGAAATATCAGATCTAAGCTTTTTGTGCATCATATGCAGTAATTCTAGATTTAAAAATATAGTCTAAATGTGATTTTAGTAGAGTAGCGGATGTCACAAGATTAGGTTCAGAGATATCTTGGGTTGTTTTCATTCACCTGTATTTTCCTTAAAAATTAAACAAAATTACTTTGAGGTAATAATGTTAACTCTGGGGTTTGTTCTTGCAAACTATGATTTCTTGTCTACTTCAGATAACATTGCATTAGACTTGCCTCGCCATTCCATAAATTTATCACATGTCTCACAGGTTTCTACGAGAGCACTAGTAAACGAACTATCTAGAAGATCAGGAATACATTTATTTACTGACTGCTAAAGCAATTTTTGAACAACTTTGCGAATGAGACAACAAAATTTTAGTGCCACATCTTTAGATTGCTCACACCTAATAATTCTTGAAACATCCATTTCTTTATAAATAATTATTTTTATAATTCACCTTTTCCATTTGTATGAGGATATTCTACTTCTTCTTCAAAGCTTGCCCGTTCGTAACCTTCGATGTCATCACCTTCTGTTTCAGTTTCAGTTTCAGTCTTCTCATCTGTATCATCATCTGAATTGCAATCATGATCATTCTCAGTGTCAGTTTTGTATTCACTTTCTTCATCAGTGTCATAATGTGTTTCACAAGTGTCGTCCTTGATTACAACTTATGTTTATATTGAGATCTCAAGTTCAATTTCTATCATAGTACATTTTTAAAATGTTTAAATAAAACTATTTCTGCTGCTTCTAATATTATCTCTTCCCTATTTTCTCATATTACATCTCCATTTTTAATCGATGCATTTATTTAGTTATCTCTGCTTAATCGTGTTCAATTTGAACTTCTCCCTCTCGCTGATGTGATTGCCAAGCATAATCTAGGCTTTCACTTCTGAGCGGATGACACTTAGTTGTACCTTTGATTTAATCCATCCCAGCCTTCGAGCACCTCAAATTCTCTCAACTCACTCGCTGCATGCATTGATGACATCCTTGACATCCTCACATGGATGGCAGCAAATTTTCTAAAACTAAACGATGAGAAAACTAACTTACCAGTTAAGGGCAAACCCAGTGTGATTCACAAATTGGAAAGGCTGACGCTCACAATTGGCTCTGCCAGCATATCTCCAGTTTAATTAGCTCGAAATCTAGGTGTCCTATTCCAAAGCAACCTCTCGTTAGACAACCATATCAGCTCCACAGTCAAGTCTGCCTATTTTCAGCTTCATAACATTGCTAAAATTTGGGCTTGTTTGGATAAGGATAGCACGTCCAAGTTGGTCAACGCATTCGTGATATCCCGTCTCGAGTATGCATGTCACTGCTTACTGGGATACCAGCATGTGCAATCAGGCGATTGCAGCTGGTGTAAAACTCTGCAGCTAGGCTTGTCTGTCGTGAGCGTCGCAGTTACCACATTACTCCACTTCTCGCCGACCTGCACTGGCTACCAGTGAGGCAACGGATTGACTTCAAGGTTTTGTCGCTCACTTTTAGGTCACTTCATTCTTTGGCTCCAGCCTATCTCTCTGATAAACTACCCCATCAGGCCAAGCATCGTACCACCCGCTTTTCGGAATCCAACAGTCTACCAATACCTCGTCCAAACCTTAAATCCTTTGGAGGCCGTGCATTTAGTTCGTAAGAACCCAAAGCCTGGAACTCCCTCCCGACTTGCGTTAGAACATCCCCTGTCCTGACCACATTTAAAAAGAACTTATAAACACCTATTTAGGACAACATTTAGTGGGTCCCTGTGATTCGTCCTTCATGTGCCCGTGCGTTCTGACACTGTGCATGCTGCCACTAACCACATCTGCATGCTGACCCTACGCATTTCACCCTTGGCCGTGTTATTCATTTTGTTTTTTCATCAAGCATGATATTACTCACTATTTAATTGAATTTCCCTTTGCAGCGAACGTAAGGCGCCTAGAGAGAGATTAAGTTCTCTGAGGGTGCTTTATCAAGTGCATTATTATTATTAACTTTAATTTTTCATATTTTTTGGTCTTGCAAAATCTTCTTGTTTTCGTTTACGCATCACTATTGATATTTTTATTACATTCAATACAGTCTCCACTGCTCTTTTTTTAGTGCGTTGTACCCATAATCTAGTCAGTGAATTCCACAGTATAACTAGTATCGTTTTGATTCAAAATTAGATAGTCCTATTTTATTTTGTTTAACAGTATATATTTATGTTTCTTACTTCTCGCTTTTGCTCGTTCGAAATTTTCTGCTAATCATATTATTTATTAGTTATTAATTATTATAAATTATTTAAAGTTTCCATGTTTTAATTGCTTTTCAAAAACACATTTTTACGCTCCTTTGCTTTTTTATTTACCAATTGGCTTTCTTTCTTTAAAAGGTACATCACTCATTTCACAAGCACATACCTTATTGTAAATAGTTAAAGAATATAACTTAGGTCATAAGAAAAAGCATTCGTTTTCTATTACCGATTGAACTAAATCAGTTATCTCATCGTTGAATTACCAACTACTTTCGTATTACTTTATTTAAATAATTATTGCCGTTTCGTTTGCCCAGATGGGATAGTCTACAGAAAAAGTATTCAGATCCAACATGGGAGGATATTCAATAAGATCTGTACTAAAATCTTTAGTAAATGCTTCCATAACCAAAGAATTACTAACTGTATACAATAAATTTAAATTTAAATCCTATCTGTATTCTATGGTTAAGAAGTTAAACTCTTGCAATAAAATTTTAGATAAATCAAGTATACAAAATCCTGCTCATACTAGTGTTTTAAGTATGACACTTACCTTATTACTCTCTCTATGCAAACAGTATAATCTGACAATATCTGGCTATCTATAAAACGAGGACGCTTGTATCTTCTGGCCATTATTGTTTAATCTTTTTTTCTGAGATTTCATTGCATAATTCTATATTTCTTCTGCCACGAAGGTTTTTTATTGTGTTACCGAAGAAAGAATTATTTAGCTTGAACAATTCAAAAAAACATTGTTGCTTTATCTCTAAGCATTGTATAAGTAACATGTAAGATGAAAGCCAATGTTTTGGTCAATCTCTATATAAACAATATATGTATGTAAGTTACTTTATAGCCTAATTCTGCACAAGACTTCAAATCAAGATAATTCAATAAATATTTTTCTTTTTGTTTTAAATCTATTATTAATATTAATTTTTGTGCAGAGTCGTCTACCCTTTGGAAAGAACTTTGATAAGGTGAATATTTTTCTTCGGTTATTTTCTTTGCTTCTGGAAAGATAGTATAATCTGAGAATAAATCAAGCTTCTCTTTAAGACAGTGCATATCAACTTCAAATATATAACCTTTCTTAGAATTAGATTTCATTTTTTTATTATATCATCTTTTTTGCATTCCAAATATTACCTCTCTGTTTTTAGAAAAACTTAAATCCACAAGTAGGCAAGGGCTGTTTCATGGCCAAACCATAAAGATTAGCTGCATCACCATATGAAAGATAAGAAGTCAATTTTGTTCATGAAAATCACCACATCGTGGATTATTTGCTTTGGCATCACGTTTAAAGACTTGTTTCATTCCTTCCCTAATTTCATTTTAAAGAATAAGTACTCATTTGGATTTTATATTTCAAGAACAATACAAGTAAGTTTCAAACATGTTGTCCAAGTCAACTGAGGTATTGTTTTTAAATTTGGTAGCATCAATTTTATAATTAACTATTATCAGATTACGAAATCTTAAAAAATCTGCTACAGGTAATACATCAACTGGTAAATATAAATCATGATAATCTTTTAAATTTGTTGTGTTAAAAGCATTCCAAACTTTATTTGCATGTTCATAATCTTCGGGTGTAATATCTCCACTAAGACTTGAACAAATATTTTTAATTGATGGTTTATTTGTTTCATCAATTCTTGCTAAAGAATCAATGTACTCATGGGGATATTTTCTTTTCTTCGTTAATAGTACAATGTGTGCATCACATGCAATGAGAAAATGATATGTTACTGTATTAAAATTGACCAATTGCTTTCCAAAAAATTAAACGAAGTTCATCCAAACTTTTTGTAGTTTTGCAAAATCTCTAAAACTTAAATTTCCAAAATTAGTATTTCAGAACCTCTTACATTATTACCAATTACTCTCTTCTCATCTAAATCACAATAAGAAATTAATAAACAATCATGTAAGAATCATATTCTCTTAAATTGTTAATATAAACAGGTAATTTTTAAGTATTTTTGGATAAATTCTTAATTGTAGAGAGCACTCATTGTGTGCGGCTTCACAATTTAATGTAGGGGCATCCCCGTTTGTAACTCCACAAAGTCATAAAGACTATGTGATTGTTACGCAGGAGAGTTTCTTATAGTGCACTCACACCAAAGCAGCTTTCGGTACCCGTTCCGAAGCAACAGATTTTGTCTCAAGCAACAAAGAGAAAGTGGAATGCGTAGCAGAGTCAGGAGAGCAGTTAAGGTAGTGAGTAGCATGGAAGTAGCAACTCAGGACCGCTGAAAAGGATGAGGCAAAGTTTACAGCAGGAGAGTAGTTGTCGTTGCCTAAGAAATATGGAAGCGAGTTCCACAGTCTAGTACCTGCAGAGCTAAATCTGCTGTCGGCAACGGTCTTTAAGCAGAGGAATGGAACAGCTAATTTATTGTCCACACAGGACCTGAGGGCGCGAACAGGCTAAACTGGTGCAGCAGTTCAGCTAGGTACGAAGGAGCCAAGCCATGGCGGGCCTTGTAGGTCAGCTTAAGAACTTTGCTGTATCCGTTGCTCAACCGGCATCCATCCTGGCTCTTTTAGCAAAGGAGACACGTGATCAAAACTCCGGGACTTTAAAACTAGCTTCGCAGCCATATTCGTAGTCAACTGCAGTGGCCTAGTTGCTTTCTTTGGTAGCCCAGCCAAAAGGGAATTACAATAATCAAACCGAGACAGAAGTTAGGAGCTAGTTAATATTTTTGCAAGCAGCTGTAGAACAAAGCTCCTAATCTTGGATAAGGATCAGACGTGATGGCTAGCTGTAGAAGCAGTCTTCTGAATGAAGCTTTTAAATTGAGGCAGCTGTCGAAAACGACACCTAAACTTCAGGCACATGGTGACGGTCGCACGATAGCATCACCTATTAGATGACCAGAGCCAGTTAATCCTTCCACACGCTTAGGGTGTCCTCTGAGCAGCAGTTCGATTTTCTCGTCATTTAGTTTCTAGAGGTTTTACGACATCCAGGATCAAATGTCGGCAAGGCAAGCATTCAGTCTCTCAGTTGCTACAGCAGATTCCGACGGTTTAAATGACAAAACAGCTGAATATCGTCAGCATAAAACTGATATCCTATTCCATGGGCCTTAGTCAATACTTACCTGTTAAGTGACTTTCTGTTAAAATTACAATGATCTAAAGCTCTATCTTCATTAAAATCTAAATTGTAAATATGACAAACCGTTGCATTCTCAATATTTTCTTTGTCTTCTTCCTTAAAATTACTATAATCAAATGTATTGTATTTATCAAGAACAGGTTTCATTTAATTTTTTATTTTTTCAACGTCTTCTAACAAACTTTTTAATATATCTTTAACATTATATGAACCATTGAATAATTTAAATATTCTTGGTTTTCCTTCATAATCAATAATTGTATAGGCAGATGAATAAGGAGTATGCTTTTGAAAAGTACCTTGTTGAGTAGTAGGATCTTCTTTATCTGTTTTTCTAACGCCTGTAAGTAAACATTCAAAGTCTGCATAAGCAACATAAGGACACCATTACGTTTTAGCATAATCTTAAAAATAACATTTATCTCCTTTTTTACTATCTGCACTTGGCATTCTTATTCTAGATTTACCATCATTTCCACGTTTGCGAGCATCAACATGTGATTCTATTTTATCTTCAGAGTAAAATCTACACAAGCATATTTTACAAGTAAGCTGTATTCCATATCCTATGCTACTTCTACACAAACCGTTGAAGTTTTTAATAATTATATAATGAAAGTTGCTTTTATTTGGAGTGCTACACAAAAGTAGATATAAATGCTTCTCTTTCTCTTCATCAACTACTATAAGTGGAGTTAGAATTTTATTATCATATTAGTAAACATTTTTAGTTATGTTAAATAATTTTGCTAAATGAGGAACGTCAACAACATTTAATACGTTTGAAGGATAATTTTCCTTAACGTTGAATAACTCTTCTATTCTCTTTAGATGCTGTAAGTATTTCTCATGTAATATTTCTTTTAAATCGGCGATAGACTCTGGATGGTTATCTCTCCAGTGGAGAAACCTTAATAAACACCATAAAGCACAAAGATTACCTGGTTCACTCTTTATATTAATTTGTGATCTATTATTTTCTAATCCTTCTGGCATTGGTAAATAACTGCCACCGAATTTATGACGAAAATGAGAAAACTTTGCATAAATAGCATTAATGCCAACTAATATCCAATTAGAACCTCTTTCTAACCATTCCTCTACTTTCTTTTTAAAAGATGCAAATTGCATTCTAGATATTCTATCAATATCTGAAACTCTATTTATTTTTGAATTACTTACTCCTGCAAATGGTTGGTAATTAAATGCACCACTTTCTGAAACTAAAATAGGCGAAATAACAAGGGTCATTTTTAAGTCACTCTTGTTCGTAAGTAATTCTTTAATAACTAATTTAAGTTCTGCTCAATCTTATCACATATTACATCAAAATCAATTACGTTCTTATCTTGTCCAATATATTCATAATCTAAGAAGTTACCATCAGAAGATTTTCCTAAAAACCACCCTGTTTTTTGTATTTTAATTAACCTCTAGAGTTCTCTATCAAAAGACCATCCCCTTTTAAGCTTAACGGTTTTCTTAGCAATATGATTATCTAGTTTTATAGATGTTGTGATCGTAGAATTACAATCAATGCATCTACACTGTCTTTTGAGAAAGGATATTTTGGAAGAAGATCTGTACATTTTCTTACCTCTTCTCTAATACGTTTTGCATGATCGCTAAATGTTTCACCTTCCCATTGCGTAAAGTTATCAATGTATTGAGACATATATAAAGATAGAAAATATATTTAATTAAATATTTAATATGTTGCAACTATTTTTTTCTATTATATAGTCATATCAACCTAAACAACTCTTAGTAGATATAAAATGAAGGGTATGTAGAACATGGTCTCGAGAATGACGGCAGCCATTAAATAAATCGGACGATGAGAAACGATCGAGCGGAAGCGAGATTGTTTATCGGAGAACGATTTGTTTAATTGATTACGCCATTCGATCGAGCCCTAGGCTACATACCCTTTATTCTATATCTACTTGCACTACGCATAGGATTTCTTTCGCTTTGACATGGAATGCCAATATTACGGCGTAGTGTTTCATTGTCCTTGGCTGCTGCAGTCGATCGCAGTGGACTTCGTAAGAATGCCAGCAAGGAATGGATCTAGCGGGTCAGCGTGCCACGCCCAGTACAGCAGCTGGCGCCGACCTGAGGCGACTTTGTGGTCACGTGACTCTCGTTACCAGCAGCTCCATTCTTTCAGCCTGCTTGTGACGGGAAACGCCGCTCTCCTCCTTTTCTTCTATAGCGGAGCCGCCGACCCGACGCAGCCCACCGCTCGACAACTAGGTGACGCTGCTCGTCCGCCTGCGTGTATTTACATTCGACGTCTCGAAACTTGTAAGTAGGGGCGTCGTAACCCGTCTCGACTTGGCAGCCATCCCACGTGGCCATCTGGGGTTCGCTTGCGTGCCAGCGATCTGGTTGTGCAGTAGCAGCCGCGTAAGCAGCTCCGGAGCACAAAGAGAAAAATGAGTGAGAGAGGGCATAGCGTGCGTTCAGGCCGACCTTCTGGTAGAAAGTATGTTGCTGCAACGCTCGCGGGGTCCCTTCGCTGTTAAGTCGAGCTCGGTCGGTTGATGTGGCCCGACAATAACAGCGTTGCGGCTGGGCCGAGCCCGCAGTTTCACACTCACTTGCAGCATGTTTTCGCTTACCCAATTTTTAATCTTTGCTGGGTATTACCAGTTCCTGATTCTGGAACTTTTGGCCGGTCTATTTGCATGTACTATTTATACGACCGTTGCTGTCGAACTTTCCCGCAATGCGTCTCCCCACGGTCCGACCGCCTCTGCATGGGCAGCTACAATTGATGCATGCCGACGTTAAATGAGTGGACCCCGGTACCCAACTGAGCTTCTGGGCACCGACGGCCACCTCTCATTCTGGTAGCCTTTCGGGCGGTGCACAGCGACTGCTTTCGCCGACCATGCTTCCATCTGACGATGGCCTTAGCTGTGCCATCAATCGCCCTTAGCTCTAGCTGAGCATCCTACTGCTAACCATTCGATCATGCTTCCTGTACAGCAAATGTAAAGGGCTTAGAGAGTGATTGAGCTCTCCGAGGGCACTATTACAAATGTATTGCTATTATTACTATTATTATTACTATCTTAATGCGAGTGCAAAGCACCGCATCGTCGCGATCGTCGTCAGTCCTGCATCGGCACCATGTCTCTCCGACCTACACTGGCACCCAATCATGCAGCCTATCGACTTCGTGGTCCTATCGTGCATTTTTACATTGCTTGACTCTGTTGCTTAGGGTTACACTATGCCTGCTGCCTGCGAATGTTACACAGGTATGCTTCCGGGATCAATAATAATAACAATACATTTGTATAGCACCCTCAGAGAACTGAATCTTCTTCTAGGCACTGTACACTTTGCGGTACAGGAAACATTACCAAATGATTTGTGATCTGCTCGGCTGACTCATAATTATTTATTGTTAAACCTTCAGGCTCTGTGCTCGAGAAGCATGTACAGCCCATTTTATTTGTTTGGTGCCCATAGAGAACTTGATATATATCCAGGTCCTTGATCTATGCCGAATGGCTGGAGTGGCCTACTTTGGTCATTAACAGCAAGCACCTAAAGCCTGCTTGAAACCAGAGCAGCCTCTAACTCAGTGCAGGCTGTATATCAAGACATAGCTGCCTCGATATTTATAAAAAGCAACAACTGACATGTATGTAGTAATCGTTATAACGATCATCATAATAATAATAATGTTTGTTATAGCACCTTTAGAGAACTCAATCACTCACTGTCGATGCACTTCAGAACGTGCCCTGACAAGAAGTCATTTAAAAAGTAGCTTCATAAACACCACTTTACTACAACATTTAGTGGGTCTTTGTGATTCGTACTTCGTGTGTGTGTACCTGGTTTTCTGTTCATGTCTGCTGCTTGGTGTGCGTGCTGCTTGCCGATGTTACCACCAAATATTTGGTAATGCTTTATATGCAGCACTTGTAAAGTGCCTAGAGAGAGATTCAGATCTATGGGGGTGCTATGCAAATTTATTATTATCATTATTATAATCTCCTTTTAGGCAGTTTATATTTGCTGCAAAGCAAGAGCTATTGAATGGTTAGTAGTAGCATGTTCAATAACAACAAGCATAGCATGGTTAGGGGTGACATGCACAGGGCCAGAATGCAAATATGGCCGAGCTGGTTTGGTCCAGTGGTAAAGGGGCTCACTGCGACCAAGGTCTGGCTGAAGTCGTGGGCTCGAGCCCCGAGGCGTATGTGAAGCACCTGAATAGAGATTAAGTTCTCTTGGGGTGCTATGCAAATGAACTATATATATTGTAGCTATGGTTAATGGCAGCATGCACGGTGTCAGCACACATAAGCACATAAAGGACTAATGACATGGGCCCACTAAATGATGTCATAAATAGGTGCATTTTTTGTTTCTTTTTAAATGTGGTCAAGTTAAGGGATGTCATGATGCCAGTCGGAAGTGAGGTCCAGGCTTTGCGAGTGTATAAACTGAACGCACAGTCTCCAAGGATCAGATGTTCATACGATGTATAGGTGTAGATTCGATTCAGAAAAGCAGATGGTACGATGTTTAGCCTGATAAGGGAGTAGATCTGATAGGTAGGCTGGAGCCAAAGAATGAAGAGACCTAAAAGTGAGTGACAAAGCTCTAAGTCGATGCCCTGCGTGACTGGGAGCCAGTGCAGGTCGGGGAGAAGTGGTGTGATATGGCAGCCGCAAGGCTCACAACAGACTAGCCTAGCTGCCGAGTTTTGCACCAGCTGTCAACCCCTGAGTACACAGGCCGTTGACCAGCAAGCAGTGAATTACATAAGTCAAGATGGAATTTCACAGTGGAGAATAGATCAGTTTAGATGCGGTATCCCTGTCTAAATAAGGCGAATTTTAGCAAAAGTTGATGTATTGCTTGACTGGGAGACAGTGCAGGTCCCCAAAAAGTAGTGAGGTGTGGCAAATGCGATTATCACGACAGACAAGCCAAGCTCCAGAATTGTTGCAACTGCTGCAAGTGCTCGATCGCTCAGGCTTGTAGACCAGCAAGCAGGATGTTACAGAAGTCGTGACTGGATGTCACAAATTCATCGGCCAATATAAATTTGGTATCGCTTTCTAAAGAAGCCCGACTTTGAGCAATTTTGTGTAGCAAAAAGAAGGACTGTGGAGCTAATGTGGTTGTCTATGGAAAGTAAGACCTCGGAGCTAGTAGGAGCATACACTGAATCGCTGGCGGTTATACAGGCAAAGCTGAGCTGAAGAACAAGCAAGACAGACAGATCTATTGGCAATGCCACGGAGCTACAACCCTTAAATGGGAATCAGGCATGACAGTCAACTAGATTGAAATTAGCAGCTGAGCTGATGGAGTGAGTGTATAGGTAGCTCGAAGGCTACACCTCGTGCAACAAACAGAAAGAGAGGTATAGCCAGTGGTGAAATAAGGTTTTCATCTAGGGTACAATACCTGCAAACGTTTTTAGCTGAGGGCCCAAACAAGTCTCATGTATGGGCAAGACCCGAAAGATTTTCATGTAGGCAGGGCTAGGCTCGAAATTACTTTTTTTTTAAATATGCCGCAAAATCACTGATAATTCGTTACAAATCTGTTGGTGGTTTATTTAAGTGCGAGCTATAACCATAAGTAAGATTGAAGTAAGAAATTCGGGTGGTACGATGCCTAGCTTGGTGAGGCAGTAATTCTGATAAGAAGGCTGGACCCAGAGAATGGAGAGATCTAAAACTAGAGATAGAGAGAACGTTGACGTCAGTATAGTGCAGTTTCCAATATTTCCCGCAGAGGCTACGAGAAATAAGCTGGCAGAGCCCACCCACTTCTCGGGTTTGACCTTTTCAGCTTTTGTTGCATGTTAACAGTGAGGTAGGTAACAACAACAGGGAGATATTTTTCAACAGCTATTTCTAAATCACAAATCAATAATCACTTTGCTGGGAAAATAACTTTGTGTTTTTGACTGCAGGTCGAACTAGGAAGTCATAGCTCGGCTGCCAGCCACTACTATGGCAACTGGTCGCCGCAAGACTGGGGTTCACGAGGTCGGTAGCCAGCAACAGTCAACCACCGGCGATCGGTCTGGTCAAGGCTCGACAGAGGATGGCACCTCCAACGGTAGCGCTATCGTGCAGACGAGAGAGGGGCAGCATTCGTGCGATTGGTGTGGCAAATGGTACTCTACTTTGCGCAGCCTAAAGAAGCACACGCGCCTGCACACTGGAGATCTGCCGCATGGATGCGATCAGTGTGGCATGCAGTTCGGATACTTGTGGTATTTGAAGAGACACATGCGCTCGCACGTGAGCAAGAGGCTGCACGTGTGTGAGCATTGCGGCATGCGGTTCACATCGGCCAGTCGTTTAAAAATGCACTCAAATAAGCATTCAGGAGTGAAGCCTCATGCCTGCAATCTTTGTGGCAAGAAATTTGTACTAGCCACTCACCTGAAAAGGCACTTACTTAGGCATACAGGAGAGATGCCTCATGCCTGCAATCAGTGCGACAAGCGATTTATGGACAGCAGCGCTCTGAGGGTTCACCTGAACGCGCATAAGGACGAGAGGTCGTATGTGTGTGATCATTGTGGCAAACGGTTTCTAAGTGCTGCTTACCTGAAGAGGCACGTGCACAGGCTTTCAGCAGAGAGGCTTCACGCCTGCAATCACTGTGACAAGCGGTTTATGGACAGCACTGCTCTGAGGATTCACCTCAACACACACAAAGGCGAGAGTTCGTATGCCTGCAATCATTGTAGCAAACGGTTTCTAAGTGCTGCTTACCTGAAGAGACACTTGCGTAGGCTTTCAGAAGAGAGACGTCACGCCTGCGATTGTTGTGGCAAGCTGTTTAGAGAACGCAGCTCTCTGAGGATTCACCTCAGCACACACGCTGGTGCGAAGGCCTATGCCTGTGATCATTGTGGCAAGCTGTTTCAAAGCGCCGATAACCTGAAGAGACATTTGCGTAGGCTTTCAGAAGAGAAGCGTCACACCTGCGATTATTGTGGCAAGCTATTTAGAGAACGCAGCGATCTGAAGACGCATCTCAACACACACACGGGCGAGAGGCCACATGCATGTGATCATTGCGGCAAGCGGTTCTCAGACCCCAGTAGTCTGAGAAGACACCTGAGCGTTCACGCTCGCTAGAGGTCGTGCATTCGGCTTCCCTTACAGCAGTTCTTAGGCGCTAGTGCTGCAAGGGAAGGTCTGCAGTGCCCACGTGAGCAGAGAGAGAGAGGCATCACTCCTGCTACTAGTGTGTGGCCAACGATTCTCTAGTTCAGATTGTCGCTTAAAGGAACCTGAGCATGTGTGTAGACTCTTACACCCGTCCGTACACAGGCAGGCACGTGCTCGCACCATTTAGGATGGTATGCCACATACCTGAGATGATCGTGGTAAGTGGATCGCCGACCCAAAGCACCCTTCGGCACCTCGTGGCTGTGAGTGGTGAGCTAGCAAGCACTCGCTTCCATGCCATTGACAGATGCTTGCTAGCACACCAGAAATGCTTGGACGCTCTCGACTGCTCAACCCTCTTTTAGACGATGCAGCCAGTGATTTGCTATGAACAGCACTATAAATAGTAGCCGTGCAGGCTGTCTGCAGACTAAGGATGAAAGGCTTCTTGCCTGCTGTCCGGCCAGCAGGCTGCCTTGTCGCCTGGGGCTTTGGTGCCCATGCATAGCAACCACCACAAGCAAGTGCAGTGGTGTTAGGCTATAGCTCCCACGCGATTACTGACGTTTAAACTATTGACAAGTCATTGCTAGGCAGCCAAACAGTTCTTTGTTCTGTGGTGTGAGTTGCAACACGGTTTTTGGTGGTTGCAACCCAGTTTGTTATGTGGAGAGAGCCGATAAGGCCGGCTTGCACATGCACCTATGTACATCGCATGCAGCTGCTTAAGCAGAAAATGGATGGTAGTCGTCTAGTGTTATGTTTTTGTATTGGGTGGCATTATCGGCTTTTTTAAAGAGTTTTAGATATTTTAAATTAATACATTTTTTAATTCGTGAATTGTTGCCTTCTTCAATGATAATCTCCAACTCCTAGCCCCCAAATATTGATCCAGAATTTTCTGTTCAGGAACCGAGGGAAATTGCCAAGCTGGTTTGGTCTAGCGGTTAAGGTGCTCGCCCCGACCAAGGTCTGACTGAGGTCATGGGCTCGAGTCCCGAGGCACATGTGAAGCGCCTGAATAGAGATCAAGTTCTCTTGGGGCGCTATATAAATGAATTAAATTATATTATTATATTAAATTCTTTCTCTCTTCGCTTGACGAACAAATGCTGCTGCTGCCCACGAGAACAATTTGTCACAATCTTTGCACTGAGCTGAGCTTAATGGCATTTTAGGTCTTCAGTCATGTCGATTCTTGTTAACTCCTTTTTAAGATGATGGCTTGGGTGCCAGTGCTTACGCATTATCACCAAATTGCTTTCAATCGCCGGAGCCATTAGTATTGCCTGTACTACAGAAGTAATCTTACCTTTTTTAAATAAAAAGAACCAAAAAATGCCCTGGAAATAAATCTAAATTATTTTAAATTCCTTATAGAAAGCCTTTTTTAAATGAATTTGAATCATGTGCATCACTATCGATGTCTGTTCGAATCCGAGACAGCATCAGCTGCAACAGGACTTTCCGGATGTCTCCTCGAGAAAGAACTGAATTGTGGATTGCAAGCTTGCAATGCACGATGGAACAATATCCAGCTAGGGCAAATCATCTCACTCAGGCAGTGCCTTATATGTCCTGTTGCTTGACCCCGTAGGCATATGTGAAGCACCTGAACAGAGATTAAGTTCTCTTAGGGTGCTATACAAAGGAATTATAATAATAATATAGGTTTGCCTCAGCTAATGATAGTGGTGTTGATAAGGAACTCAAGCCAGTGTGACAAGGAGAGAGTTCCAACTTTTACTCTGCTCTTTCCCAATAACCTCAGCTGCCTGCTGACTCTATGCAACGTTGCTTGGCCTGTTGGCTTGGTAACTCGCTGCATTGCTTTCGGATTTATTTAAATGGATTCTCCCATGCTTGCAGTTCGCCTTTGATAGCCATAATCTTGCAGTACCTTAAATGCGAAACAGAATTATGCAGTATTAGGTCTGTGGCTGCTTCCTGCATCTCCTTTGCTGAATATGTCAGTTACTCAAAAGGTTCAACCAACTTCCGTGGGCTTTCACTTGTGTGCAGAATGCATGCATTTGTACCTTTTCTTTGATTCCTCCCAGCCCTTCAGCACGTCCTGTTCTTTCTAATCCCGTGCTGCATGTATTGATGATATCTGTCCATGGATGGTAGCGAACTTTCTTAAATTGAAAGATGATAGAACCAACTTACCAGTTATGGGCAAACCATGTGCGATTCAGAAATTTGAAAGGCTAATGCCCACAATCGGCTCTGCCAGCATGTCTCCTGTTGAATCTGCACGAAATGCAGGTGCCCTCTTCCAAAGTGACCTTTCATCAGCTCCACAATTAAGTCAGCCTGCTATCAGCTGTATAGCATTGCTAAAATTCGGGCGTGTTTAGACAGGGATACCACATCTAACTTTGTCCATGCATTTTTGGCATCCCGTCTTGACTTATGCAATTCACTGCTTTCTGATCTACCGGCCTGTGCACTCAGGTGCTTACAGCTGGTTCAAAACTCGGCAGCTTGGCTTGTTTGTCGTGAGCACTACAGTTGCCATACCATGCCTTTTCTCGCCGACGTGGACTGGCTCCAAGTCAAGCAACACGTCGACCGAAGGTTCTGTCACAAGCTTTTAGGTCCCTTCATTCTTTGGCTCCAGCCCACCTAGCAGATCTACTGCCCCGCCAGGCTAAGCATCGTACCAACTGCATTTCGGATTGTTTACCCATACCTGGTACAAATCTCAAATCCTTTGGAGACCGTGCCTTTAGTTCGTAGGCTCACAAAGCCTGTAACTCACATCCTACTTTCGTGACATCTCCTGACTTGATCAATGTCCCTGTGATTCATCCTTTATGTGCTTATGCCAGCTGACACTTCGCATGCTGCCACTAACCTTACTGGCATGCTGACCCTGTGAATGTCACCCTCAACCATGTTATTCTTGTCGTTTTTTGATCATGCTACCACTAACCATTTGATCATGCGTCCTTTGCAGCAAATAAAAGTGCCAAGAAAGAGATTTGAGTTCTCTGAGGGTGCTGTATTAAATGAATTACTTTTATTATTATTATTACTATTATTATTATTATTATCTCATCATCCCCCCCCCGAGCATGAACTGTCGGCCGTTGCAAACGCTTTATGTGTTTCTCCAACCGGTGCAGTGCAAGAAGTCGAATTCTTCGGCATGAAAACTGGTAATTCTACATTTATTGAGGAGAAAGCAGCAGATGCTACCATGCTGTAATGTACCTTTTAAAAAGTACTGCTTGCAATCAGATTTTGATATCAATGATACACATGACCCCTTGTGACTGCTCAGAGCCTCAAATATTGGTTAAGCCACAGCTTTCTGGTAAAGTCTGTCTCTACTTTGTTCTCCAAATAAAACTGTTCTTAGAGTGCTTTGCATCCTGCCTTCTTTTCTGTCAGCTTTAATTTAGGTTAAAGGATTCTTCCAACCGGGTCATTATTAGCAATTATTAATTCTGTAGCACTCCGAGAGATTGAAATCTCTTTACAGGCACCTTAAACATGCTTAACAGAAAACACGTCAATATGGTTAGCGCTTAAGATGCACAGCTTGTTAAGGTCAATGCACGAGGCCCCATCTAATGGAGAGAGAAAATGGTGCGTTTGCAGTTTCTTTTAAAAATGTAATCGGGAGGGATGTCGTGGCGTCAGTCGGAAGTGGTTTCCAGACTTTAAGTACATAAGTAAAGTACGGTCTCCGAAGGATTTTAGGATGGTTCGTGGCAGAGCTTAACGACTTGCGATACGAGAGCAGGTGGTACGAAGCATACCAGGATTGGGATGTCATACTCGCGAGTTTAGGCTATCGCAAGAGAAAGAATGGACCTCAAAGTGAGTGACCCAAAACCTTTAGGTCTATGCAATGCTTGCTTGATTGAGAGCCAGTGAAGTTCGT
Source organism: Cristatella mucedo (assembly GCA_009760855.2). Taxonomy (NCBI): domain Eukaryota; kingdom Metazoa; phylum Bryozoa; class Phylactolaemata; family Cristatellidae; genus Cristatella; species Cristatella mucedo. The sequence goes on along the minus strand of WPIO01000099.1, from coordinate 1,398,990 downwards.
CATGAGGCTGTATAACGTGGCAACGATATAACGCTGACGACAGACAAGTAAAGCTGCACATTATTTCGCCGACAGTGCTCGACTGATTGCACTGGCCTGAAGATGTGCAAGCTGTGACTTACAGAAGTCAGGGCAGGATGTCATACACGTATGCACTAATTGGAATTTAGTTTCTCTGTCTAAGCTTGCCAGAATTTGTATAATTTTGACAGCTGAAAGTAGGCCTACTTGTCTGGAGCTGATGTAATCGTCTCGTGAATCTTCACTTTAGAACAGAACATCTAGATTGTGTGCAGACGTCACTACAGATATGCTAGCAGAGTTGATTTTGAGCTCTAATCATTTCAATTTAAGTGTCACAAGATTTTCTAACGACTAGTTAGTAAGTTATAGCATTGCTTAATCTGTGGTTTCCTGCAATGCAAGTGGGCATGTCAGCTGCACATTCGGCAAGGAAGTTGAGAGAGCTTGACATGCAGCAAGGCAAAGAAGTCAAAGCTTACACAAAAGGTGTAGCTGCGTGTCATCTGCCTAGTAATGACGGCCTCGATTTAGCTTGGCAATTACATCCACCAGAGGTCTGTATCGCCAAGAAAAATTGCCAGCAGGTGCAGCTTTCACTAGGCTGTCACGCTATTGGCAGCCATCGAGAAACAACATGAATTGACAGCATGATCCTCATTATTCTGAAAATCGTCATGCTACCTTACATACACTGTAGTTATAATTGACATCGTGTGCTAGACAGTGCTTTGTAGACGTCCATTAATTTGATGCTCCAAGAGCAACGCCAAAAGCATGCAGTCATTGTGAGGCTAAATAATAACAATAAATATGCTTCAGCTGTATAGGTCTCCAATAGAACTTGACCTCAACACAAGGACTTTACAACACGCTGCAACAGAATCAAAGTTCAAGAAAAAAGATGAGTAGGCAGTATCAAGCAAGCAGACGTAAGCAAACGTGATGGATGCTTAGCCAGTCATGCTTAGACCAGCAGGTGTTGGTGATTCTTATGATTAACATGTAAAGGCATGCAGGAAGATACCCCGAGTAGTTTGTTAGCACAACTCTCGGTGGATAACATGGACTTAAAGAAAATGTATAGGTATAAAGCAAGCAAAAATGCCAATGTCTCAGTTCTACCATAGAGTTACCTTAGAGAACACGGCCTCTGTGTCGGGTGCTTTACGACAAGCTGGAAGAGAATCGCTACAAAACGGTTAGTGGCATGCATAGTATTGAGCATGCAAAAGCAGACAAGTATATTGCTTAGAGCCATCACACTAAACATTTTATGCTGTCAGTAAGACCTATCGCTGGTAACAAGCACTGAGTCTTACTCGAGGGCACGTAGGAAGGAAACCGAGTGAGAAGTCTATATTCAGGGCTAAAGGGGAAAGCTGAACGCAACACTATGTGCCTGTCTTTAACTAGGACTCAAAAAAATTCACGTTCATCGCAAGAAGTGACGGTGCCCTGAAGCTACAGACGTTAAGAGATGCGAACAGAGGGCTCGATCGCACAGCGATCTCAACGGATATGGCAAGCTTGCTTGCAAGAACGTGCCGGTGGACTGCCAAAGTAAACTAGGTGCCTTCTGGGGCAACCTTGACCTGTTAGTTATAAGCCGCCCTGAGGACTTTAAAACCGACTCAATCGAGGCTTGATATTTAGCCCGTAAAGCTAAGACAGAAGTAGGGTAATGTAGCGGCAACATTTACGACAGACCAATCGAGTCACTGCGTTTTGCATCGGTTCAAGAAGCACGTACTGGGTTGCCTGAACAAGCAGCATTCCAGCAATCAAGATGCCGAGTGGAAAATAACGGAAACTAGCTTGCCTGCCATTTGAGCTCTTATCAAAGCAGGCACTGATTTTCGTGATGTATTTCTTTGCTGAAAGTAGGATTGACTTGACAGTGGAGGAAAGTGATCGCTCATAATGTTCTCACTCATTATGTCCTTAGGGCAAACCGCTGCTAAGAACTACACATTCACAAGCAGTTACTTGTGATGAGCGGAAGCAGTAGCTCCGGAGTGCTTGTGTGTGTGCGTGCGATAGAGCGGTCAGGGTACTTTGGTGAGTCGGGGCTGTGGGGAGGCACTGCTGATAAGTAGCAGTACCAGGTCAATGGGCCGGTTGCATCCAGATTAGCCTGTTCGGGTAACGCCCAGAGGCCTGACGAGCCGCCGTGCGAATTCTGGGAAGGCCCAGAAGCTTCAAGAGCCACCGCAAGTAGTTGTGTGGCGCCCTTGATCCCAGGACGGGCAGGTCTGAGGCATTATTGTGCCCTTAGCGAGATCAGATATCCGGTGCCCTCTTTCCACTCGCATCCTCCACCACCTTCATGAAATAAAACCCAATTTGCAGGGTGCAAACGAATGGTATTATCATAAAAGACTCACAAACGTACATAAATAGCAAGTATGGATGAAGTAATATATAAAATTAATTTCATAGTTGATTTTCAAAATTTTGCTTCCCTTATATTTTCTTGGCTATCTCATTTCTTTGATGTCGAAAGAGGATGACAAATCCGATTCAATAGAAGTTGTCGCTCATTCACACAGTCACTCTTGGCGCACTGTTGAAAGATGATAATTTTTATTACTTTTAACTTTGAGAAAACTTGTTCCTCCCTAGCCACTGAAATTAGTAAATTAAGTAAAGTTCTCAGTGCCACTGAAAGGCTGGGGACAATTTCTTCCAATGTATGCTGCAACAGAAATTGCAAGATATGTTGGGGATTCATAGTCTGGCAAAGCCTCCTGGAAATGACTTGCACCTCACCTCACAGTTGCTCTCCATCTAAATATTTGTTTTCTCTGTGAGTAAGAGACTCCTCTAGAGACTTGGACTCACTAAGGATTTCCTTTGTAGGTACGCTAGAAATGTGTTATTAAATCTGATAGAACCTTTAGCTATAGGTTTTGCTACAAGTCTATATTAGCAAATTTAAAGTTAACTTTAAAGCTGTTCTTGGGAGCCTTACAGCCTTATTTTGTGTTTCATAATGAAACAGCGTTTACTTTTTCGATTGTCTATATGCTTCAAAAGTGAATGCAATTTCCATCTCTTAAGCTCTTTTAGATCTTCAGCTATGTTAGCTATTAGCTATTTTTGTTTAGCTATTTATATATTTAGTTATTTTAATTACTACATTCATTAGCTTTTTCATTTACATATTTCCTTAGCTGGTTTGGCTGTTGAAATTGACGTCCAACAAAATTTAACAGATGAGAAGCCATCCCACAAATGAAACTTTTGCTATATTTAGTGGCCATTGTTTGTGCTTCAAATCTCGTCTCCTGGTGCTCCAGCCTAATCTTTCTGACTCGTGTCTTCATACATCTTAGTAAGAGTACAATGAACTTTGTCAAGGTTGTATCTCAGTGGTTTCAGGGCATCGAATCTGCTTTCCCATCTTGCTTCACGGAGTTGTTTTGACGTAAAATCACTGGTATCAGGGGTGTGACTTTTGAGGATGCCCAACGCTGAGTAGATTCTGAGAAAAAATTGGACATTTGCTTCGCCAAAGCAAATACAAAAATTAACAGCCTTGAGACGACTCTTTGCTGCATTGTTTACAGCTTGATTCAAGCAGTGGACGCAGCAACGTACATGGAAGGCTCGTGGATTTACGTTAAGTGTCCGCTTCTGCAATCCGTTGTCTTTGCCTTTCATGTTACCGCCATTAGCATATCCTTGCCATCTCGAAGTTTGAATATCCAATCTAGCATCGTTGAGCTTCTCAAAAAGAACTGTAGTCATGGATGTAAAATTAAGCTCTTATAACGGGATAAAACCAAGACAATGCTCTCCGATTATCGCTTCAGTTTCACTTAAGTGAACGCAATGACTAACCATGGCCATCTGCTCAGTGCGGCTGACATCTGGGGCAAGGATGGTTTAATAGTATTTTGCTGAATTGGCTGCTTCAGTAATCTTACGAGTCATTGTAAAGGTAAAGTGTGCTTAAATTCATTTCGGAACTTATTCACACGATAATGTACGTAGGTTTCTGTGTCCGTAATCCTCCACGAGTGTTCCATAATCAGAGGACCTCAGAGGTCCAGAAACTCAACGAATTTGAGAAATTTGCTATTCTCATGTGCAAAAAGCTTTTCTCTTGTTCCACACAAAGCTCAATGGTGAGTCCCAAGTACCCTTGATAATGCAACGAGGCGCTCCAAGACCTTGTTTCTAATATTACTCTTGTTGCTTAATTTTCTGTTTAATTGTCCCATATATTGTCTTGCCTTCTGCTAGCCGCACCTCCAATGTCCTCTAAGCTTGATAACTTTCTAGGTGTGATTGACTTTTCTCATGTGAGGAAAAATTCCAGACAGATTTTTCCAATCTTAACAGTCACTTTCCTGCAAAGACGAGATGCTAGCATTTTTGCTAATTTGCTTACAGCAAAAAAAGGATACCACATCTCTTGATATAGAATACATCAAACGCAGGCGGCTCATTTATTTTCCATTTGCAAGCCTTCTTTCGTAATGGATCTGAAATAATCTTCTGCTATGTCCATCTTTTGGAAAGTCACGGGAATACCTGCTGCTGTTTTTTTTTGCACGAACAGTGGGCTAATGTTTCCACTATTGTCAGAGGAACACGAGGCAGGGTCGCTGTAACCCATCTCGGGCTCAACTTGTTGCAAGACTTAAACTGTAGTCTCTTGACTATCACTCATCTCTGCCTGTTTTCCGTCTTTACTTGAAAGCTGGACGGGAGTTTTTGATCTGGTTCATCCTGACATTTTTCCACTTAAATATTCCTGCATATAAATTGGCTGGAAATTCAGTAGGTGATTTTTGATACTTCCCATTTTTTGTGAAAGTGCCAGTTTTATTTTCCGTGCTGAGTGGCCGTTTTAGCCTTTTTCTCTTTCGGTTTTAAGCTCCTGCGGGTCACTTATTATCCACGGCTCTGTAAAAATAAAACTCATTAACATTTGTAATTTTGTGCTGCTCTTGTACTGCACGTCCGGTTGTAGAATTACTGACAACCAGCAATTATTTTTATTGTTGGCTTGCTTAAAGGCCACTGCTGGTCGTCCAGTCACAAGCTGCAGACCGAAGCTAAAGAACCGAGTTTTAGCCCGATTAACTGCAGTACTTTTCAACTCAACCGGGTAAGCGGTCGGATCGAACGGGAGCTACCGTGGAAGGCCGCTGCTTGTCTGTTCTGCAGATAGCTAGACTGCGCAGAAGCAGACCGAGAACGAGTATCAGCCAAGAGCAAAAAACAAGCGTCGGGGATTCACGATTCGTGCACCACCTCAGGACAATGGACTGAGAGAGACCCTACTGCGGAATCTCCTGCTGCCACCTGATGGCTCATCCTTTCCAGGCGCCACGAGCTGCTACTTTCGCGCTATTCAACTACGCCTCAACTGCTCTGCCTTTGCTGACTTTGCTATGCTTCTCGCTTTCTCATTACTGCTCGAGGTAAAGTCTGCTGTTGGCTACCGAATGCGTGCCGAAAGCCGCTTCGGCTTGGGATGGGCTATGCAAAACTCTCCTGCTTAACACCTACATGGTCTTTGTTGCTCTGTGGAGTTACAGACTGAAATATATTGCTAATAATAAATAATATTGCTAATATATTGCTAATAATAAATAATATACTTTACATTTCAAGTTGATATGGGCCCGAGTTGCATAATCTTAAGACAAAAGACTCTCTGCTCTCCTTGACGCTAGCTTGACTTGAGCCTGATAGGCTCCACTATAGGTCATTACTCTGAAAGGTCATTACTAAAGGTCATTACTTTGAGGACCACAGCATCTTGAGGCCTCTGACGACTACCGTACCTAGAGGCCTTTGATGTTTGACTCGCCTTTGCAGCTAGGAACAAACTTTCTAGCACCGCGGTGGATTTTTGAGCAGCCCTTGGGGCTAGGAGACCTACAGAGAATTCTACCGTTGGTTTGAGCACTCTAGACACTTCACTTCACGGGGGCAAGACAACTGCACATGCCTCCAGGAACTCCTTAGTTTGTCGGTACCTCATACGAGATGCTCAAGTACTGTAACCGATTCCAAACAATGCGAGCTTCAGCTGCACTGATCAGCTCTTTTACTGCCAGTGCAGACGTTTCCCGAAGATCAGGGCGCTCGAGGAACGAGGTCACCGACCTGCCCACAAAACCCCTGGCACCCACATCCGCTGCAATCCGTTCACACCACAACCCCTTGCCTCCTGCACTGCTCGATAATTCTTCGTAGTGGCTTTCTATAAGATTCCTTGAATAAGCTGCCAAAAGCTTTTAACGTGGATGCGGTTCGGCATTAGTTAATTACACCTCACCAAAAGAGAGCTACAGTGTATTCTTTAGCTTTCTAGTGGACCCTAGGTTTTGGTCGCTTCGGGACGAAATAAAAATATTTATGACAGAAAAGGGAAAAGAGGTTGGCTTCCTCGATGACCAGCAGTGGTTGAATGACTTGGCTTTTTTGGTGGACATGACCAAACATCTTGCAGATCTTAATGTCAAACTCCAAGGTAAGGATCAACTGGTCCATAAAATGTATGAGTTTGTTGTCGCGTTTGTGCAAAAGCTGAAACTTTTCCGGAAACACTTAGATCAGAAGAAACTGTTACACTTCACAACACTAGCAACAAGATCGCCTGAAACGCTGGCTCATATGAAGTACTCCGTTCTTGTTAGCAAACTTGTTGATGAATTCGAAGAGAGGTTTCAGGATTTCCAACAACATGTGGATGACATGAACATGATTAGTAATCCATTTAATATCGATCCCTCTGATGCACTTGATGAATTTCAACTCGAACTAATCGACATTCATAATGACAGCAATTTAAAAACTGCTTATGATCAGCATGACCTTGTTACCTTTTACAAGCAGTATGTTTCATCAGAGTCTTTTCCTAACCTAGCCAAACATGCTCGCAGGTATATTGCACTTTTTTCAGCACATATTGCTGTAAACAGCTTTTTTCCAGACTGAACAATGTGAAAACAAAGACTCGATCCGTTCTCACAGATAAACATTTATCAGGAATCCTTAGAATTGCCACATCCATTGTTGCAGCAGATGTCGGCTTTGTATGCAAACAGAAACAATGCCAAATATCTCATCGATGCCTGCATTGCTTAAGACATTGAATACCTGTGGCATTTAATTAATCCGAAGACATTAATATTATGTGAGTCCTTGTCATGTAATTTTGTAAGTTTTATAAGTTTCTGTCTTTATGTTATTAAAATAAAAATCCAAAAGTAAAAGATTGGCCATAATATCTATCGAATTATTTTCCAGGACACATGATTAACTTTTATTATTTATTATTTTTAATTATAATTATGCTAAAAAATACTATTGTATTGCGGTTTATTTATTAAGTATAATAGTAATAGTCATACTAAATTACGATCTTATTTTCTGATGGGGTAAACTACGCCAATTTACATGTGGCCCCCGGACCTTTTAAATTTTTTTAATGTGGCCCCCCAATGCAAAAAAGGTTGGACACCCCTGCTCTAGACATACCCCCATGGCTATGCTACTCGCATCGCACCTAGGTGTCAGTGTTTGTGGGTGGTACTGACCAGACGCCAGTAACGTGTTTTTCCGCGAGGACGCGATATACTCCCTCTATCATCTCTAAGACGCTTGTACTGACCGGAGAATCCCAGCCTTCTCCACTGGCTCTCCGCTTTAGGTAGCTACACGCTACACGCAACCAGCCTGCGACTGGGAAGTGGCCAGCTAACTGGCCGCACCACAAAAACCTGTCTTCGTCCGAAGCTCTCTTGGGGCACTTACTGCATAATCGTGGCGCCAAACAAGTCCCTTATCACGACGCAGTGGTCATTGTATTAACACGCGAGCTTTCAGCAGCTGCTCGAGCGGCTTGGCTTCGAGACCGAACCGCTGTAACAATTCGCTGACTATAGTTGGAAACGATAATGTTATTTACTATGATGTCGTCAACAAAAGAGTCGCTTCGTTGACGAATGAACGGATCCATGGACAAGACTTTGTTGACGATGGCTGTCATTACTTTCGGGGCTACATTCAACCCCAAACCGAGCCATGTAAAGCAAAATTGTTTGTCCTTAAACTCAACGGACTGATAGTGCCACAGTGACTCGTGTGCATGCATTTGTAAGTACGCCGTTCTCAGGTCAAGTATGCTGCAGTGCTTGCCCATTTTTCGCCAGGAGCGAAGCTTCGTTCCGCATACATCTCCTTGAGCGGTATGGCTCGATAGTACTGAGTTAACACCCGGTAGTCCACTACTGGCTTCACTTTATCTTTGCTTGAATGAACTACAGCCATTAGCGGAATAAGATATGTGCCCTCCACGGTATACGGTAGTAGCCGGCCAAGTCGAATCCACTCCTCTACGTCCTCTTCCTGTGCGGCTTGAGCGGACAGAGGAATGTGGTAAGAGGGTATTTGATTCTCTAGACTGGGAGCGCTCGTGCCATCTCGCCACATCCACGAAATCCTTCACGCGCCGTTAGCGAACGTCGCGGAAAAATCATGGTCGGCGACCGACAGGATCTCGTCAAAACTTAGCGTCTCAGTTGGCCACTCGGCAACCGCGGCCGGCGAAGCATGTCTCACCAGAAAACGCCATGTTCTCGCCGTCGGCGCTTACTCGAACGCCTCCAAGACAACGTACTGCTTCCATGCCGAGAAGTAAACCATAGCCGGGAAGGATGTCGGTCACGAGGCAGTTCAGATGCAGTAGTCATCAGACAAGGTCGACGACCACGCTGCCCATATATAGCGGCATACAGTTATCCTACCACCCATCATCATGATGGGTTGGGTTTCTTGAACAGGCTCAAGCTGAGACGCACGTATTATTTTCCGGGATTTGATGGAACTCAAGCAGCCAGTGTCAACAATAGCATTCGCCGAACGGTCATCAACAAATACCTTCACGTAAGGTATTTTCGCCGCCAAGGGGAACACTGTAGCACAGCAATACGGGCTCCCCCTTATTCGTTTCTGTGTGCTCGCTCCGATACGAGGTCGCTTCATGCACAGCCTTACCGCATCGAAAGCATACGATTCCCCTATTTTTCTGCTATTGGTGTGTACAGTTCAGATAACGTGCCCGGATCGTTACACAAGAAGCAGACGAAATGCCCCGACTGGACGCGAGACTCGTTCGTCGTGCTTCTCGCCGTTCGTACAGCGCCCACTGCAGAACTCATTCTCAGCGGCAACAAGGTATCGGGCCCGCTACGACCGCGGTCATCTTTAAAGGCTGAGCGCTGAATTCATCTGAGCTTTGAATCGATCTGACAGCCCTGCGATGAATGCATACATTTGCCACTCTTCGAAACCGGCGGCAGCAACGTCAGCTGTAGGCGTCACCAGCGATATCAGCCGCTTAAGGTCGGCCAAATATTCGTCGGCAATCTCACTCGCACGCAACTGCCGGCGGAAAAGCTCGTCATACACACTGACACGAACTGGTGAAAACGCCGCGGTCACTGTTCACTTTGCCGTGCTATATTTCTTCTTCTCTTCCTCGCTCAGTCATTGATGGACCAGAAAGCACCTCCAGTCAAAACCAGCCGAAACAACTTGGCCAAGTCAGTGACATTTGAAATCTTTGCCACAAGCTCAAATCGCACAATCCATGCCGCAAATCCTTCTTTTTCATCAAACTGGGTGTACACGTCGGTGGTTTCCATTGTCGTCATTATGATTATCGCTAAATGCCGAAATAGCTTAAAGTATCAAGTCCTATATTCAAAAGTGACACTCCGAACTCCCAGCGTGAGAGCCCTAACTGCTCCACCATGCGTTCACTTCGCCACTGACCATCTCTTGCATATCCGTCGAAACTTTCTACACCCAAGGTCAGGCAGCTATAATTACATGACGCTGCAGCTCCTCTTTGGCAGCACCCAACTGGTAAGCCGCAGGTGAGAGCCGGTCGCTGCAACGGCCACAACAACCGAGCCGGCAGCGACCAAACCTGACGCAATCCGATAATTATAACTATAGGCTATAAGAGAATGACGGCTGCAGCACTCAAAACCACCATCAGGGGCGTTTAGCATAAAGCAACTTTGCCAAAAGCAAAGACACGGTAGCATTGCTCTTAAATCCACGTGACTTGACTATGGCAGACTCAAACCGAAATTAATGGCTCTCTCTCACCCTCCCTTTCTCTCTGTCTCTCTCTTTCTCTCTTATCACACCTATCTTTCTTTCTTCTATCTCTCTCTCCTCTCTCTCTCTCTCTCTTCTCTTTCCGTTTCCGTCGGGTCAAGATAAGAGTAGGAGAAGCTCGGCAGCTGCTGCAATAGGGTCCAGACACGCGACAGCGACTTGGCTAGCCGGACCGAACAGGCAGGATTTCTGCACGGCAACGGCAGCTTGATGCATAATAATAATAATAATGCACTTTGTAAAGTGCACTCAGAGAACTCAATCTCTTTCTATGCACTTTACATTTGCTGCAAAGGTAAATGCAATTGAAATGGTAAGTAAAATCATGCTTGATAAAAAACATAATAACACGGTTAGGATAACGTGCACAGGGTCAGCATGCAAATATGGTTAGTGGCAGCATGCACAGTGTCAGCACGCCTAAGCACACCAAGGACTAATCACAAGGACTCACAAAATGCTGCCCTAAATAGGTGTGTTTTTAACTTTTTTTTTACATATGGTCAAGTCAGGAGGAAGTTCCAGGCTTTGGGAGCATAATAATAACAATAATAAATAACAATAGTAAAAATGCACTTGATAAAGTGCCGTCTGAGAACTTAATCTCTTTCTAGGCACTTTAAATTGGTTGCAAAGTGAAATGCGATTGAATGGTGAGTAGAATCATGCTTCAAAAATGAACAAAATGAATCAAATGGTTAGGGGTGACATGCACAGGGTCAGCGTGCAAATGTGGTTAGTGGCAGCATGCACAGTGTCAGTATGCATAAGCACACGAATTACGAATCACAGGGACCCACTAAATGCTGTATTAAATAGGTGTGTTTTTAAGTTCCTTTTAAATGTGGTCAGATCAGGTGATTTTCTGGCGCAAGTCGGGAGAGTTCCAGGCTTTGGGAGCATACGAGCTGAATGCACGGTCTCCAAAGGATTTAAGGTTTGTACGAGGTATTTCCAGACTGTTGGATTCCGAAAAGCAGTGGTACCATGCTTGGCCTGATGGGGTAGTATATCTGAAAGATAGGCTGAAGCCATAGAATGAAGAGATCTAAAAGTGAGCAGCAAAACCTTGAAGTCAATCCATTGCTTGACTGGTAGCCAGTGCAGGTCATATGTACTAAATGCACGGTCTCCAAAGGATTTAAGGTTTGGACGAGGTATTGGTAGACTGTTGGATTCCGAAAAGCTAGTGCTACGATGCGTGACCTGATGGGGGAGTATATCTGAGAGTCAAGCTGGAGCCAAAGAATGAAGTGACATAAAAGTGAGATACAAAACCTTGAAGTCAATCTGTTGCTTGACTGGTAGCCAGTGCATGTCGGCATTAGGTAGTGTGGTGTGGCAACTGTGACTTCACGACAGACAAGCCTAGCTGCGGAGTTTTGCAGCAGCTGCAATCGCTTGATCACACATGCCGGTAGGCCAATAAGCAGTGAGATGTAGAAGTCGAGACAGAACGTCACGAATGCATGGACCAACTTAGATGTGGTATCCTTATTTATACAAGCCCGAATTTTAGAAATGTTATGTAGCTGAAAGTAGGCAGATTTGACTGTGGAGCTGATGTAGTCGTCTAACGAGAGCTCACTTTGGAACATGACACCTCGATTTCGAGCTGATTCAACAAGAGATATGCTAACAGAGCCAATTATGAGCGTCAGCCTTTCCAATTTCTGAATCACACTGGGTTTTCCCATAACTAGTAAGTTAGTTTTATTATTGTTCAGTTGTAGAAAATTTGCTGCCATCCACGTGCGGATGTCATCAATACATGCAGCAAGGGAGCTGACAGAATTTGAGGTGCTCGAAGGCTGCGAGGGATCAAAGCAGTGCAGGAGCCCATCAGCATGTCTGACTAAAAGCGGCGAAATGTAAGACTGCAATGAGAGCTCGGAGCCTAAACACTACGAGCCCTAGGTCGCAGTAACCGCCTTAAAAAAATTCAACGATCGATGCTCTTCTCGTGTCGTCCACCCTCATGCACGCCGTGCCCCAGATGATCGTACACTGGTGCAGGTGGTGCCCTGGATGATTTTCAGTTCAAGATCGAGCTCGACGTAGCCCCCTACCAGCAGTCGCCATGGCAGGTACCAAAACAAGTGGGCATTACAACTATTAGCTTGGCGAATCTCCTGATAACTATGTGATCTCGAAATCGGCTCCCAAGGCATTAGCCTAGAAAAAAGAATTCCCATGGCGAAACCGATGGTGGTGTGGCACACCTTTGCTTCGTGTGCTACCAGTCGGTGCTCGTGTCCGAGCATGCTTCGGAATCGAGCGAGATGTGTCTTTTCAGCAGGTTTCCTGTATGCCTGAGGACAGAGACGCTGATGTCTTGCTGGAGGCTCAGTGTCTACTTTCTGGGCCACGATAGCCCATGAGTTAAGGTGCTAGCTCTTCGTGGTCTTCAAGTCCCAGCAAGTTTGAGCGCGTGTCACCTCTGCTGAAAGAGCTAGGATGGTTGCCGGTTGAGCAAAGGATACAGAGCAAAGTCCTTACGCTGACCCACAAGGCCCGCCACGGCTTGGCTCCTTCGTACCTAGCTGAACTGCTGCATCAGTTTCAGCCTGTTCGTGCCCTCAGGTCCTGCGTGGACAATAAATTAGCTGTCCCATTCCTCCGTCTAAAGACAGTTGGCAACAGAAGCTTTAGCTCTGCAGGTCCTAGACTGTGGAACTCGCTTCCAGAATTCTTACGCAACGACATCTACTCTCCAACTGCCGACTATGGCACATCTTTTTCAGCGGTCCTGAACTGCTACTTCTATGCTACTCACTACCTCAACTGCTCTCCTAACTCTGCTATGCTTCCCACTTTCTCTTTGTTGCGTGAGACGAAGTCTGTTGGCTACCGAATGCGTACCGAAAGTCGCTTAGGCTGTGAGTGCGCTATACAAAACTGTCCTGCATAACACCCACATGGTCTTTATGACTTTGTGGAGTTACTGAAGGAGATACATTACATTACATACATGATCAAGGTCATAGGTTCGAATCTCGCAGTGTGCGATCCAATATTGCCAACTGCAAGTGGTGGCCATAGCCGGGCCCTGCTGCCGCTATGCAAAAGAGGCTATTAAATCAGCCAATATGACCAATATGCATAAGAGAGGCATGCAATAACTAGCTGCCCTAGCATGCACAGCCCAGCCCGGAAACACGGGGGGGGGGGCAAAAGTGTTCATGCACGCCAAAGTCGCCCTCATTGAGAGGTGTCGGTAACGATAGTGACAACAGCAAGACAGGCTAGCGCACGCGAGTTCGTCTACTTGCCTATCCTCGTTGTCCATGTGAAGAAAAACATTGTGGTGGCGCATTGCTACGATAACCAACCAGCTGGTCGTCGTAGCGCTGGGCTGCCAAAAACAAGTATAGTGCTTAAACTGGAGGAGCTAGTATAGGTATATGCATGTAATGTGGGAAGAAGAGGGAGAGAGTGAGAGAGAGAGAGAGAGAGAGAGAAAGAAAGAGAGAGATAGAGATCAACAGGCGAGACTGTGACCTGCACAGGCAGGACACGCTGGGTCGTCAGCAGGCCGCCGTAGCCCAGAGCTACCAGGACGGCCATTACGTGCATAGCCACAAGGATGGCGCCGGGAAGAAGTGGCATGCCCGATCGGCAGAAGCTAGCTTCTCGCCACTACCAACGCAGCAACTAGGTAGGCTCAGAAATCTCACAGTGAATTAAGGACGGATTATTTCAGCAACTCATAGCGCCTATGCAGGTACTTAGTAGGCGGCTGCAGCAGCAGCAGCACTTGCATCTGCGTCGGCACTAAGTAGAGGCAAAAAAGCGAAGGACAGAATCAACCTAACTTCGGAACGATGAGAAAAACTTGGCCGAATCCTGCGACCTTGCTTCATACATAGAGCGAGTTCCTCGGCAATGAACGACGGCCACTGCTAATTGAGGCACAGCTGCCAGTGGGAACCGGTCACAGGCACCATCTCGAAGCACGACAATCAGTGCTTTGATTAGGTAGCTGACCAATTTTGCTCCGGCGACCGCCAGCTTTGTGGAACAGACGGCTTAAGGGTCAATTTCGATAAAATACTGAGAACATTGGTCTAACAATAAACAATAAAATATTTTATCAGAGTGCCTTTCATAAAATCCACATGTAAATGGATCTGAATTTTGAAGATTTCTTGGTAAAAGCAAGAAAAAGGTGTGTTGATCTTTATTTTTACATCTTTCATCATTTGGGTTTTTAGTCAATTTGCCTACTTCATTTCCAAAGTTACTAATATAGGTAAATATCTGCAACTGCAAGCGAAATAGTCTGCCAGGTACTAGTTAAATCCACATCTAAGTTGGTCCTTGCATTTGTACCATCCCGTCTTGACTTTAGTAACTCACTGCATGCTGGTCTACCGGCATGTGCAATCAGGCACTTACAGGCGGTGCAACACTCTGCTGCTAGGCTTGTCTGTCGTGAGGGTCACAGTTGCCACATCGCACCACTTCTCATTGACCTGCACTGACTCCCAGTCAAGCAGCGCATCTACTTCATGGTTTTGTCGTTTACTTGTGGGTCACTTTATTCTTTGGGCTCCAGCCTACCTATCAGATCTACTGACTCACGAGGCCATCGCACCACCCACTTTTCGGAATCCAACTGCTTACCTATACCTCGTACAAACCTCAAATACTGTGTAGACCGTACCATTAGTTTGTATACTGCCAAAGCTGGAATTCACTCCAGACATGCGTCATGACTCTTCTGACTTGTCCACATGTAAAAAGAAACTAAAAACGCACTAGTTTATCACGGCATTTACTGGGTCCCTGTGATGTATCCTTTATGTGGTTATGCCGGCTGACACTGTTGCATGCTGCCACTAACCACATTTGCATGCTGATCCTGGCATGTCACCCCTAACCATGTTATTCCTTTTGTTTATTGAGTATGCTGCCACTAACCATCCTATCGTGTTTCCTTTGCAGCAAATGTAAAGCGCCTAGAGACAGACTTGAGTTCACCGAGGGCGCTTTATCAAGTGTATTATTATTATCCAGTTATGAACGTATTCTACCTCTCGTAGGCTAATAAGCGCGTGACCTGGCATTTGGGCAAGGACGTTTTTCCAAACGAAATTGGGTGTGCAAACCAAGCCAATCAGTTTTTGCAGGTCACTGATTGGCTGTCCTAAGATGTTCCTCTAATTATGTTTAAAACAATGCCTAGAAGGCCGTGTATAGGTTTTCTATGCTGCAATTTCCAAAAATATTCGAATTATAAGTAAAGAATCCTGCTTCACGGTAATTCACTGATCGAGGTAGTCTTAGACTGACTAAAAACGATAAACAAGGGATGACTGTTGCCTTGTATTGCAAGCCACACAATTGAGGCACATGCATCTGCGCTTGGCTCTCTTTGCTGTGTCACGAGCCTCCGCTTCTCGGAATCTAACAGTCTGGAAATACCTCGTACAAACCTTAAATCCTTTGGAGACCGTGCATTTAGCTCGTATGCTCCCAAAGCCTGGAACTGCCTCCCGACCTGCGTCAGAACATCCCATGACCTGAATACATTTAAAATAAACTTAAAAACACACCTATTTAGGGCAGCATTTAGTGGGTCCCTGTGATTCGTCTTTGATGTGCTTATGCTTGCTGACACTGTGAATGCTGCCACTAACCACATTTGCATGCTGACTCTGTGCATGTCACCCCTAACCATATTATTCATTTTGTTTGTTTTTCAAGCATGATTTTACTTACTATTCTATTGCATATCACTTTGCAGCAAATGTAAAGCGCCTAGAAAGAGATTAAGTTCTCTGAGGGCGCTTTATCAAGTGCAATATTATTATTATTATTATTATTATTCGTGTTTCCTCTGATACTGCTCACCAATTTCTTAATAACAATAGTAGTATTAAAACACTTGATAAAGTGCCTTCAGAGAACTCAATCTCTTTCTACGCACTTTTCTTCAACGTGCCAGCTTGCAGTTAAAGAACTTGCATAAACTTCGGCCATTGTAAGCCGTCGTGAACAGATGCACCGAGGCAGGCGACGGCCTCCTAGGCCTGATGGGTGCCTCGAGCTAGCAACTATACTGCAAGACAAGTAAACGTGAAGCCCTTGGGAGTGGGGCAGACGTGGGCTGCCATTGGATGCCCACTCACGCCATCATATATGAGCCAAGCTCACCGTTGAGACACGCATGTTGCAAAATTGACAACTCCTACCAGTCGGCACGAAAATAAGTTATTAGAGGCCGTCAAATCCACCAGGCTCTAGGCACAGCTGTGGTGCCAGTTTTTTACACAGGGATCACCTCAGCGTTAGATCCACTCGAAATAGAAAACCTACATGTGGAAGAACACAGTGTGGCGCCCAATGACAGCTGATTACTTGGTGCTAACTTAATTTATTCAACAAGTCATATTTAGTTACAACCAATATTCTATTCGGCATGCAACACTGATTTAGGGATAACCGAAACACCCTCGTAGTTTCGGTATAAGTGACTGGGTCTGACGTGTGACCCAGTCACAAATGTGCGATGGAAAATGCGACTGCCTTCGAACTAGCAAAACCATGTACAGCCATTAGGTTCATATTATTGGATCTTGGAACTAACTACCTTGCATCACACAAAGCGGTTGGCCACTGGCTCTGCACGGTACGTCAAGTTCATCACGTGTGTGTGTGTGAGTGTGTGTGAGTGTGTGTGTGTGTGTGTGTGTGTGTGTGTGTGTGTGTGTGTGTGTGTGTGTGTGTGTCTGTGTGTCTGTAAGTGATTACATTCTAATTAGCACACAGTACAACAAAAAATTCTATAGCAATAATACAAATCGGGCGTGTTTGGGCCCTTCCTTTGGCTAGTCACCCATAGAAGAAAAGGGCTGTAACACAATCGCTGAGCAATCCAGCATGTCACCTGCGAAGTGTAAGGATTGCAACACCAAGCGATTGTAGCTAGCACGGCAGTTCTCACTGCTCCATAAAAACCACTTGCTACAAAGATTAGTATAACCAGAAAAAAAACATCGTGCATCCACTTTCGGAATCACTAGTCTGCGGCCAAAGCTGTATTTATACTGCAATGTATCACTTTGCAGCAAATGTAAAGCGCCTAGAAAGAGATTAAGTTCTCTGAGGGCGCTTTATCAAGTGCAATATTATTATTATTATTATTATTATTATTACAAATTTGTAGGACCATACTGAATTCAGTTCAGTGACCGGCATAGCCGTTACTGGATATCAATAGTTCAGTGACAGTTGTGCAACTACCTATACTTGGAATCCGGCATAAACACTGGCAGCAGGCAGAGCCGAAGTCAAAGCAGTCTCTAGCTCAGACGCAGGACGCCTGCTGCATCGGATGCTTTCGTGGGCCAAAGCACAAGTGTCGAAAAGTGCACGGTCTCGGGTTGCAAACTCGACAGTGTATGCCATGACCGGATCGTGCAGTTCCTGAAGGCTGTAATCCTCGGGCAATGGCAGCAACGAGTAATGAGCCACGAGTAATGAGCGCCTGAATGACCACAGTAGAACACGGGCCATCAGAACAGGAAGGAAGTGAGCAGACAGCAAGTGCCTGACCAGCCAGCCATCGGTGACGCGTCGGCAAAGCCATGTCCGTCATATCTGTACTCCCGTATCTAAAAGCCACACAGGGGCTCACCCAAGACCCGGGCCATCGGTTGAAGTAGGAACAGCTACACGGCTGGACGGCCAGAACAATGGATCTCGGTCTTAAAGCAAGCACACGGCCAGTATAGTAGCTAGCCGGCGCCACCAAAGGAATGACACCCACCCACCCGTCCACCAGAAGGCATGCCAACAGTCATGACCAATCACAATGCTAGGGACTCGTGCTGCACTGCCCCCCTCACACTTTGTCGCCCTTTGGCTAGCCTGGCACTCACTTGGCAGACGGCGTGTAGGTGCCCTCGCTAGCTGATGCAGGGCGCCGGCGGCTCTCTGCCGGGGTTGACAACAGAGTCTGGAAAAGCACAGCGACATGCTTAGCCATTTTGGTTGGGCTCAACCTGAAAACCCAATGCATGTCGTGCTGACAAGTGAGCAGAAGAACACGAGCTTAAGCAAATCGACACAGACGGCGGAAGCATTGCAATGCCTGCTGGTTTACGTCGGTCTGCAGCATTGCCACGTCGGAAGCACCACTCTGCCGACGTGGCAAAAATAAAACAACTAGCCAATGCATGCACGAGGTTGGCTTTCTTACAGGCTAACCACTTCTGTTGGCCTATGATAATGTTTTTTATTATATTTTTTTTGTGCTAAGCAAGCTTAATGCTGGGTGACATCCTTGTGCATCTACCTTTAATTAAGCCAAATACCTTCGGCAATGACCCTGAGCAGATCACTACTGCGGTTGCTGTTCGGCTGCATTGTGCTCGACGAGGGACAGTTCTAATTGAGTGGTTAAACTAAGACACATGAAAAAAGCCAGCTTATCGATGACATTTATATAAACATAACAATGGTGAAATACAGCCCGATACATTCCAGCAACACTGCACTGATACTGGTACTAATGCTTGATAATACACTGATACTGAAACTTGGCTGCTTTAAAAATATGAGGGCACAAAACAAAACATCTGTGGTACCGACAGCTGAACAAAGTTGTGGACTTGAGCCCCGCGGCATATGTGAAGCACCTGGATAGAGATTATGTTCCTATAGGCCTGGGATGAATGAATTAAATAAATAAAAGAAAAAATAAATACTGGCTGATTTAACAGCTACTTTATTATAGTGACAAAAGAGCCTTTACGGTTACCACCACTTGCAGTGGCAGTAAAGGATCCCCTACTGCAGGATTCGAGCCCACGACCTCGGCCCCGAGGTCGTGAAAAGCAACCGCCTTATCTAATGAGCCATTACGACTAATTGCCAATTGCATCTAAAATGAATTATATAATTTTCATATTTGAACGGCTTTCATATTTGAGAGGCTTCATTGCATGCAAAGCTGTTTCATTCATGTCTTTAGCACAACCATGGCTGACCAAAGAAAAGGTGGTACCCAAGTTGCACTAACCTGAAAAGTAAAACCAGCAAAGCCACGAGTGCCCGATTCACCTAAACATGTCAACTTGGGAGTTTGAGTCCAGAGAGCAGATAAATCGAATGGTGCAAGAAAGCTCTAACATTGCCAGGAGGCAGGGCTCTCACATTTATATGTCACTCTAATGAGCAGAGCAGCGAACAGCTGCACAACGTGGCTTAAATTGAACTCACTCTTGTGGGGCACTACCCTAAAGCTGCTACTGCTGCTACATATCACAGCTTTGATAGGCTGGACCAACCAGCCACCCAATATTACAGTGGTGACTACAATGGAAAAACGCTTTGCAACCTAATGGTTGTATGTCGCTGGTGAACATCAGCTTGATGGTCGACGGAACGGTGAAAAGCAATGGTAATTGCATGTCAAGTTTAGCATCCTCAGCTAGCAGCAACGACGCCGTTCCAGTGGCATGCAGGTTTCATAAGTAGTTTATTGCGTGCATGGCCAACCTTCGAGAAAACGAGTAGACAGCAGCAGCAGCAGCAGTGCTCTACGACGGTGGCCAGTGCTGCATGGTTACGATGGCTGCTTACCGGTGCCGTGCTGTAGGGCAGTGCAGATTACCAAGCCTTCGCATCAGTGGTGCGACGTTTGTTTGCTCAGACTGTGCAGCTCACCCACAGCACACTCTCGCTAGAAGGAACCAGAGGGGAGAGGATCGGTGCTCTGATGGTATGCGCTGGACGCTACAGCCGCTGAAGCTCAGTGAGCAGCCGGCATGCTCAGGGAATACAAAAGCGAGCATGCGTATACACACACATACACACCCTGAAGACAAACATGCAAGCGTGCCGAACCACAGCAGCTTTCCAGCTTCAAAGGGCCGCAGACATCTGTTCGCCCACAGCACAAACCAGCTCTTTGCTGGCCATAGCAAGCATTCTCACTGCAAAACCTACCGAACCGAGATGGTGTAAAGGTCGTAAGCTGCCACTGAATGAGCAGTTCTTATAAGCCTCACTTATGCCACTTTCTCCATCGGTATCTTGGCTTCTCACTCGTTTCTTCCACATCATCCTATACCCCTCGAAATGAATGCAAGTCAAACACCAGGGGCTGCAGTGTGTGACAACAAAGCCATGAAGTATATACAGTTGGTCACAAAATGGCTGCAAGGTTGGCTAAAAAATGCAAAAAATTCTGCCATGCGTCTCCTTTGCTAAAGGAGCCGCAATGGCTCAACGCTGATCAAAGCATATACAGCAACATTCTTGCTCTGATCTAACCGGCATGCCATGGCTGGCGTCCTTCATACTTAGCTGATTTGTGACACAACTACCTGCCTCCTTGTGCCCACGAGTGATCTCTGGAAAATAAATTAGCCGCTCTGTTCCTCTGCTTAAAAGCAGTTGGCAATGGAGTGCTTTGCTCTGCATGTCTTAGACTGTGAAAATCATTTCTACAATTATTAGGCAACGATATTGTCACTCCTACAGCAACAGTGGCACATCCTTTCCAGCCGTCTCCAAGATTAGGAGCTGTCTCCCATCGTTGCTTGTAAAAAATTTAACTAACTCCTTAGTTCTGCCTCGGCTTAATGATAGTAATTCCCTTTTGACTGGGCTGCCAAAGAATGCTATTAGGCCACTGCAGCAGATTATGAACATGACTGCAAGGCTAGTCTTTAAGTCCCAGCGGTTTGAGCACGTGTCTCCTTTGCTAAAAGAGCTAGGCTGGTTGCCGGTTGAGCAACAGATCCAGAGCAAAGTTCTTGCGCTGACCCACAAGGCCCGCCACGGCTTGGCTCCTTCGTACCTAGCTGAACTGCTGCATCAGTTTCAGCCTGTTCGCGCCCTCAGGTCCTGTGTAGACAATAAATTAGCTGTCCCATTCCTCCGCTTAAAGACAGTTGGCGACAGAAGCTTTAGCTCTGCAGGTCCTAGACTGTGGAACTTGCTTCCACAATTCTTACGCAATGACAACTACTCTCCAACTGCCGACTGTGGCACATCCTTTTAGCGGTCCTGAACTGCTACTTCTATGCTACTCACTACCTCAACTGCTCTACTGACTCTGCTATGCTTCCCACTTTCTCTTTGTTGCGTGAGACGAAGTCTGTTGGCTACTGAATGCGTACCGAAAGCCGCTTAGGCTGTGAGTGCGCTATATACAAAACTCTCCTGCGTAACACCCACATGGTCTTTATGACTTTGTGGAGTTACTGAAGGAGATACATTACATTACATTACATAACTAGGTTTGGCCGCTGAGTCTATGCCGAGTCTTAAGTAATTCTGGACCTACTTCAAAACCGTGAAAGTAAGTCATGGTTTGTGTATGGAGCTAATCACACCACGGAATTATCATTGCTAAATGTGTACAACGACCTTGTCAGGAATGAAGACATGAGTACAGATTCACTTTTCTGCATGATATTGCGGCTGCATTCGATGCTAATACTCACAGAGTCTTTCTATTCAGCATCTTGCATCTCGCCTGTGCATCGCCGGAACTGCATTGCACTTTTTAAGGTTCTGTCTCACTGAGAGTCTCCCGAGTATTGATGTGAATAGACAGAGATCATCCGAGGAACCACATAAGTACTGGGTACCTTGGGGCTCTGTGCTCAGCCTGCTTCCTGTCACAGTTAATACTCTGCCTCTTCCCGATGTGGTTGCCAAGCACTATCTTGGCTTTCACTTCTACGCAGATGACAGCCAGGTGTACCTATGCTTTGATCCATCCTAGCCCTCGTGCACGTCAAATTCTCCACAACCCTTGCTCCAGCATATTGATGACATCCAAATATGAAGAGCAGAAAGCTTTCTTAAATTGAATGGCGACAAAGCTAATTTACTGGTTATGGGAAAAACAAGTGTACAGAAATGGGAAAAACCTTACATTCTAAATTGACTCTACCAACATATCCTCTATTGAATCTGCACTTAAAATACGCGCCCTGTTCCGAAGTGACCTTTCATTAGACGATTACATCAGCTCCATGTTCAAGAATGGCTTCTTTAGAACCACAATGCTGGGAAACTTCGGGCCCACAAAGACAGGCATACTTCATTGAAACTGGCTTATGCATTTGTGACATTCTGTCTCGACTTCTGTAGCTCACTCCTTGCTAGTCTACCGGCCTGTGCAATCAGGTGCTGATAGATGGTGGAAAACTCTGCATGCAGGCTGGCTTGTCTGTCACGAGCTTCGAAATTGCCACATCCCACCCCTTCTCGCCGACCTGCACTGGCTCCCAATCAAGCATGGTATTGACTTCAAGGTTCTGTTGCCTACTTTTAGATACCCTAATTCTCTGTCGTGAAGAGCACCTTATTCCTGGGTTACCACGGCCCGTGTTTCATCAGAGCCACTCCACCACCAGGTGCAGAGTCGTAATCACTGTTGTGACGCTGATCGTTTGGCCATACCTCCTATGATCCTCAAAGTCTATTGAGACCGTGCCTTTAGCTCGTATGCTCTGAAAGCCTGGAGCTGACAACCTGCTAACCTCACAACGACCTCTAACATAACGACATTTAAAAAGATGCTAAAAGCACACCTGTTTATTACTGCATTTAGTGGGTCTTTCGTCCTCCAAGCCGGCTTACACTGTACCTGCTGCTTGTGGATGTTACCACCAATCTTTCGGTAATGCTTTCTGTGCTGCATTTTTAAAGTTCCTAGAAATAAATTCAGCTCTCGTGTGTGCCATAAAAATGTACTATTACTATTATTTATAAGGAGGTTGGGTGTTATGCCCCACCCTGTGGGAATCAGCTCCCTCGACAGCACATTCAGTAATATTTCACAAGTACCAATTGAACGATCGGCATGCTAATTGGCGAACACGTCAAGGGTAGCTTAAGACACCGTTTGATATACTCACAGCAGCCACACGTGAGCATCTTTATTAGCTACTGCAGTAGTGCTCGGGCGTACCAACCATGTTTCGCTAGAGCAGTCGGGTCGCATATATGGCGCAAGTAAACAGTAAGTGATTAGGAGGTTAGAAATGGGCTCGACTGAAAACACGCGAAGCAGGCAGTAGCGCTACGAGATAATCGGCAAGCCAGCTGCGACGCACTGAGGCATGGAGCGCTGCTGGTCAGGAGTGAGTTCTACGCTTTGGGATCATAGGAACTAAAGGAACGATCTCCAGAGGATTTGAGGTTTGTAACAGGTATAGTTAAACAGCTAGATTCAAAAAGCATTGCCACATCACACCACTTCACACCAACCTGAACTAGCTCGCAATGAAGAAAACATCGATTTCGAAGTTGTGTCACTTAATTGTAGGTCCCTTAATTCTCTGGCTCCAGCCTAACCATCAGAACCTCTTCTCACCAGGCTAGGTAGCATACTGCCTGGTTTTGTGACTCGAATGGCTTAGCTATACCTCGAACGAACCACAAATCCTTTTGAGACCATCCCTTTAGTTCTTTGGAAGCTGCATACCAGACTCTACCCTCATCAGCTCTATGCTCAGCATCGCTGATAAGCAGCTGAGAACGAGACCGACATTGAGCGATGGCACAGCTATTTCACAGGTTGAACACGTTGGCTGTGTACGGTCACAAAAATAATTAAGGCTGAGGTCATCTGTTGCACGACTTTAGTCATGAATAGGGGTCAGATTAGAGATCAAACCCGACATTTCTCAATAACTGTTGGAAGTAATTTATTATAGCCTGTATGATGGATGTATCTTATCAACCAGGATGCCAGCACTTAAAGGCAAAACTAGATGGGCATTAAAATGATGGGTGAGAACAAACTAAACCACCACCACAATCGAAAGGGAGATACCCGGACCGGTTGGCTAGCTATTGTTCTGATGACATGAGCCACTTGTTACACACCACTAGATATGCCGATCGTTTGTGTAAGTATAGGGGTTTCTCTTTTAATAAGTTTTAAGTGTCTTGGGAGGATTTTGAAATGTTATTAGAATACCCCCAGTGGTCGTACTTGTATGAGCCTCTACGTAGCAACCAATATTTCAGCCAGGTTAAATGTCAGATCGCCTACAGCTAAAGTTATTGAGTCCAGCCCACAGAGAATATATTCTCAATGATTTACGTGCTGAAGTATGTACTGTGCTCGAAAGTGGCCTTGGGATTTTTCATTAGACTAAATAAGTCGCCCCCTCAGATAGCTCAACCAGAGGCTTGGGATGTTTATTGCACACAGTAAAACCACAGCAGCTTGGAACAGGTGGAGGCATACTTAACTCACTCACAACCACACATATTCACACACAAGCGCACACGCAATCGCGCACGCACACACACACACACACACACACACACACACACACACACATGCACACGCAAATCCACACACTAGCCCCCCACACACACAAACACACACACACACACACATGCACACACACACACACACATGCACACACACACACACACACACACTAGCACACACACACACACACTCACACATGCGCGCACACACACACACACAGACACACACGCGCACACACACACACACACACACACACACACACACACACACACACACACACACACACACACACACACACACACACACACACACTAGCACACACACACACACACACACACACACACGCACTAGCACACACACTAACACATACATGCATCACAAACACACAACAACACAGTCACACATGCACACTCACATGCACAAAGTATATTTTTAAACAGGAGTGCACATGCAGGCACATGTGGGCATATTCATACATGCCGGCAAGCACCTGAACAGGCACGAATGCACGTGCATTTGTCTAGGTGCATACACAGCAGCTGCTGCATTGGGCGGCTGCCTCACTATTAGTATTAGACTAATTCCCGCCTTTTCACGAGCGCCTCTCTCTCTCTCGCGCCACCAGCCAGGCCAAGCAGAGGCTACGGGCTGACTCAGAGGGTTAGAAACTAGCGTGCCTATGAAGTAGCAATGCTAGGCATCTTTTAGCAAAAATACTTTCACGGGTAAACGCTATTACCTTCTAGTGGCTACCCAGCGCTGCATCAGTCAGCCTCATGGATGCAGTGCTGACTACTGGCTCTTGCTCATCAAAAATAAATCGCTAGTGCAACCAGGCACGAGCACTATTTTTTGGGTTCTGATGGCCATGCACAAACAACACACATAGGCCACTCGCACAAACAAGCAAGCACATAGGCACACGGTTGCATGTAGGGTTGAGACTCTCCGCCTTGTCACTATTGGGCAGCCTTGCGAGCACTGCTGATGCATTCCGAAAAGCCAGCCATCCAGTCACAGAGCCAGCTGACAATGACAAGACGTGGGTAGGGATGAGAGAGAGAGAGAGAGAGAGAGAGAGAGAGAGAGAGAGAGAGAGAGAGAGACAGAGGAGGAGGAAGAGAGGGAGAGAGAAAGAGAGGGAGAGGAAGGGGAGGGAGAGAAGAGAGAGGGAGAGAGAGAGAGAGAGAGAGAGAGAGAGAGAGAGTGGGGAGAGAGAGAGGATAGAGGGAGAGAGCGAGAAAGGTTTAGGAGATGGAGAGAGGGGTAGGGAGAGGAAGAGACATGCAGACAGACAGACAGAAAGAACCTTATTAAATGTACATACCAATAGGGCACTCGCTTGGCCAAGTTAACGATACAGCAGGCTCCTGGTACTAAAGCCCATACCACTGGTTGGTAATAGCTATTTTTAAAGTGGCATAATATACAGGTCTAGCAAGCACAAGCCTAACTTGCACTGCTCCCTACAGTCTTTCCATATCGCCATGTCAATGAAGGCAGCTGAGAAGTAGCAGCATTGAAGACGAACATAAACGTAGACAGGCAATACAACCAAGTGATGGGGCCCATGCACTAGAGAGAGCAAAGTCCTAATGCCCTACCCATTTGCTGTGTTAGTCTTTCTGCCAGTCCCCTTTCTCTCTCTTTCTGGCGGACCAATGAATATAGCCCTGGCGAACCCGAGTGGTTGTCCTTGAACTTAGCCTGCCCTGGCCAGCCTCGTGCCTGGTGTGTATCGGTCGTGTCGCCTGCGAAGCTTTTTATAGCCCTGGCGCTTCGGAAGATAACGTAAGTACCCATTGATCACCGTCGGACCATATGTGCAAGGTGCCTGTGACTACTGCTCCGTAATACTGTACAGGCCAGTGCTTAGAAGCAGCCAGCTCAGGTTGGTGTTGAATCCAAGCTTCTGCCCGTATACGAATCCCGCCCGCGTACTCCAACCAGCTCGTCGTTTGCGCGAGCTCGATTTTTTCTGGCGAGTGTATCGCTTGCAGCCCGCTTCAAACTAGCTAGGGCGTTGCATGGTGCTGTGTCTGGGCAGAGCGCCGGCCAGCCGCCGCTCGTCTCGCCAATAGTACCGAGTGTCGCCGTTGCCCGGTTCAAGAATCAAGTGAATTATTATTATTATTATTAAGAAATTGCTCTCAATTCAATTTCCGTTCACGTAAAGAATCGCAGCTGTAGTGCCACATCCATGCTCTTTCTCGTCGCGGTACGACAGCCAGCAGCCCTGAGCTAAGCCGCTAACTTTAGTTGCTTTTTCCGGTCTTCCTTCAAGCTCCTCCCACTGGATGTCGCCGTGTGCCCTGCCAGTCGTAGACGTCGACCGCCGTCACAACCGCCCTGCCCTCTAGCTTAGAGTCGGTACAATGCTACGCGTAGCCTCGTCTTTCGTAAGCGTAGTGACCGCAACATTACCCGCTGACCTGCACGGGCATCAGATCATCAGATCGAGAGCAACTTATTGACTTTACAGACCCGTCATTCGCAGTTACATCACCCAATTTCTCTCGATCCTGCGTAGCCATGCGACGAAGTACTGTCTCCTTTGTTTTTCCGTGATGGTACGCGCAGTCGCAGGCGACTCGAGCCGTGTGCCTCTAGCCCTCCTCAAGTCCCTCGGTTCTTTCAGCTGCTGCTGCCCTGCTTCCACTGCCTGGAGGCGACTGCCGACTGGCATCGCCGCAGCCAAAGTTGATATCTCATGGCATTTGCTCCATGGTCATCGGATTGGTTGATGTGTGCTTAGGCGTGATGATGGTGTGGGTGCTAATGCTACTCGATTGATGTGCTTTCATTTTACCATGTTCAAAAAGATATTTTGTTCTTTTAGTAGGTTATGCAATAGTTTTAATATTAACGGCTGCAGTTGGATGACTGGTATGAGAATGGCCCAGCAAACAGGCGAACCTACTATAGTTCGCCGAGCTGGTTTGGTGCAGTGGTTAATGTGCTCACCCCGACCACGGTCTGGCCGAGGTCGTGGGCTCGGACCCCGTGACATATGTGAAGCGCTTGAATAGAGATTAAGTTTTCTCGGGCGCTTAAAAATGAGATACTGTATTTATATTTGGTTACAATTTATAATATCGCATCCGTGTTCTGCATCGTTCTGTGGCTTCGAGTTTCTCAAACAGCAATTGTGATAAGCACACAGTATGCAAAGAATCACAAACGTGCATCTCAGCTGAGTTTGGCAGGAAAGGAATACTTGGGCTTTTCAAAATATCTGTAAGGTCAGGGGCTTGGTGAGTTAGGTAGGCCTAGCGTTAGGCTATGCAGGAACATCAGGCTAATGGCACCACGGAAAGCTCTCCTATATCATCTCCTCAGTGTTACCTGCCCCTCGTTTGGTACTACAGAGTACTTGTTACTGGGAGGTAAGAATGGTGAGATAATAAGCTCAGTAGCTTATATCACAACGAATCGGCACAGTAGCCTTCTACCTTAATGTGGGGTCTCTGCTCGTATTTAGGGTTATACTTCATTAAATTGAACCCCTGTTGAGGTATTGAAATCGAATGCCCGACCTCTTTCTAAGTTACTAGAGGCTGAAGAAAATCGTTGGGATGTGGGCACAAAGTTTGACGGTCGGGTGTCCTTGTAAATCACACCGGCAAAACTCGTACAGCAACATTTCAAACATAGCAGGTAAGTTCCAGTCAGGTTTTAGAGCTAATCACTCATTGAGTCAGCATTGCTACCGATGTGTTGCAACGTGCTAAGAAATGCTAACTTCTGTTTCATCTTTTGGTAGCGTTTGATGCCATTGATCACTAGTTCTTTTCGAGTGCATATAAACTTGCTTGGGCATCACCTGAGCTGCACTGCAGCGATTCAGGTCCTATCTCAGTGCGAAACTGGTTTAGCCCAATGCTGATGGTACTTGCTCCAACCAAAGTCTGACTGAGGTCGTGGGCTCGAGCCTCGTGGCATATGTGTAGCGCATGTTTAGAGATTAAGCTCCCTTAGGGTGCTAAATAAATAACTTAATAATATATTGAACTATGTAAGGCGGCTGGTTTTCACGACCTCGGCCCCGAGGTCGTGGGTTCGAATTCTGCGGTGGGCGATCCTTTATTGCCACTGCAAGCGGTGGTGATCGTCGTAAAGGTTCACCTGTCGCTATACAAAAGAGAGGCTGTTAAATCAGCTAGTATATATTTATTTATTTAACTCCACAGCGTTGACGTGACCTGGTGATGATCGTCAGAGGAGTCTCTCAAGAGCCACGTACCTGGGCTCCGTATTTGGTTCACTTTTTTCAATCTTCTCCTCTTTCCGTTTTACCGACTTATGCATCAAGCATAGTCAAGATTTTATTTCTGTGAAGATGTCACACAGCTGCACCCATGCTTTAGTCCTCACTGCCTTCCATCCTGTCAAATCCCGTGAACCCAATTCCTGAATGTATTGCTAATATTTGCACTTGGATTGCAGCAAACATCCTCAGAGTGAACGACGTTAAAATCATCTTATCAGTTAGGGGCAGACTCAGTATTACTCAGAAACTGGAAAACTTAACACTCAAATTAGGCTCTGCCAGCATTTCTCCTGTAGCATCTGCACACGATCGAGAAGTTGCGATCCAATCTAAGCTCACTAGCCTATAAAATCAGCTCCTCGTTCGAGTTTGCCTTCTTTCAGCTATGTAACATTGCAAAAAATTGGCTCTGCTTTGCCAGTGCAATCACATCCAAATCGGTTCATGCATTTGTTACACCCCATGTCTAGATTTCTGTAACTCGCTGCTTGCTGGTCCACTGTGCAGTCAGGCACTTACTGTTGGTCCAAAGCTCAGCAGACAGGCTTGTCTATCGTGAACACTGCAATCGCGGATTTAAATAAGACTTCTCGCCGACTTGCACTGGCTCCGGTCAATTATTGCATCGACTGCAAGTTTTTTGCATGCTATTAAGTTCCTTTATTCTCTGAACCCAGCTTGCTTGCTAAGCTACAATTACACTAGGCATCTTACCGCCGGCTTTTCTGACTGTATTCTTTCAGCTGGACCTCGAACCAGCCTCAAATCCTGTGGAGACCGTGCCTTTAGTTTATATACTCCCAAATTCTGGAACTCACTCCCAACTGATGCCATGGCATTAGCACATTTGACGACATTTAAAATGAAGCTATAGACGTACCTGATTCTCTTAGCATTTGCTGGGTTCCTACTTATCATGCTATGTGTGCTCATGCTTGTGAACGATGTGAGCCGTGATGGCACACTAGGTAAGGTGGTTGCTTTTCACGACCTCGGACCCCAGGTCATGGGTTCGAATCCTGCCGTGGGTGATTCTTTATCAACTGCGAGCGGTGGTGATAGCCGTAAAGGCTCGTCTGTCGCTATACAAAAGAGGCTTATAAATCAGCTAGTATTTATTTATTCAGATCGTCACTAACCATTCCTACTCTCTTCCTTCACAGCATGTATAAGTTACCTAGAAAGATATTTAGTTTTCTGATAGTGCAATACAAATGTGTCAAAAACATTACTATTACCACCGGTCGATTAAAGAGATGCCCTTTGCAAAGACGACAGTGAGAGGCTTTGCCGTGTGTGTCTGTGGGGGGCTATGGAGTAGGGCAGAGGGACAGAACCGTATGGTGAATAAGGCTTAAGAAAGTAAGGATCTATATAGAGAAGTGTTCATGAGTTGTTAGAGAGAGACTTAGGGAACCTCAGCTAGGCTGAGTGTGGCAAGAGTTAGATGCAAAGTCAGTGAAACAGATTTGTGTGGTGCGAAAAAGAGGTGGATAAAGATGTAGGGAGAGGAGAGACTTGAGGAAAGGCTGAGAGAGGGACAGACAGAGACAGAGAGATGGAGAGAGACGGACAGAGAATAGCATATACGTGTTTTACTGCTATTTAAAGCTATAGTGGTACGAGGCAGAAGCTTGAAAAGATGGACGAGAAGAGGAAGAAAGATGCAACTGAAGCTGGAAGGGAAGAAGACCGAGACAGAGGGAAACAGCAGACAAAGTGAAACGGTGAAAGACAGAGAAGCAACAGCCACAGGTGGAGATAGAGAGTGGTGAGCTATTGAGAATGATTAAGAGGTTAGAGACAGTTGGAAAGTATTGAGAATTCTGTAGATGAGCGTAGCAGTCATAAAATAAACTAAGAAGTTGGGAGAGAGGCACAGAGAGATGCTAGCCAGTATAGGCAGAAGGAGAGAATGATACACCTAACAAAGTATGGAAGAGAAGTGACACGATAGCAAGATTTGCAAAGAAAGACGAAAACAAAAGGAATTGGGTGGTAGAAAAGAAGACCAAGAGAGACAGGAAGAGAATGACAGAGTAAAACTGTAAGTAGCTAGATGTATGTTTAGAGGCACATAATAGAGAGAGAGAGAGAGAGAGAGAGAGAGAGAGAGAGAGAGTGACAAAAATATAGTGAGGGATTGAGGAAGGCAAATACTTCGATAGAAAAAAGCTGAAAGGCCTTGCCATTTAATAATAGTAGTAATAATAATAACTTGTGTACGGTGCTTTCAGATAACTTTATTTCTTTCTAGGCACTTGATATACGCTGTAATGAAGCACGCTCATATGATTGGTACAAACATGAACTGTGTCACAATGCATTATATGGTTATCGGTAACCAACTCATAGTCAACATGTGAATATAGTTAGTAGTGTATGCACAGTGTCAACGGGCCTAACCAGGCAAAAGATAAATCACATAGACCCGCTAAATGCTGTAAGGAACAGTAATTCTTTCCTTCCTTTTAAACGGTTTCAAGTCAGGGTGTGGCGTAACGTCACTTGGGAGTGAGCTGAAGCTCTGAGAGCCTCCTAACTAAAGCTTCGGTATCCAAAAAACATGTGGTTTCTTTAGGGCACATGCGATTTGTAGTAAGTGGTTCTGGTATGTCCGGAGCCAGATAATAAATGGACCTAAAAAGAGATTTACAAAACCATGCAGTCGACATGCTGCTTGATTGGGAGCCGGTGCAAGTTTGGGGGGTTGGTATATTATGGCAACTTTGAAGCTCGCGACAGACAAGCCTAGATGTAGGGTTGTCTACCAACTGTAAGCATCTGATTGCACACACCGGTAGACCAGTAAACAGTGAGTTACAGAAGTCGAAGCGAGCTGTCACTAAAGCTACAGTCCTGTGTCAGTTGTCTTTTTGTGCTGATGCATGCCGACCCTGACCGACTAGTCTAGCATACCATCCAGCATCTAGCATACCATCATAGCTTCCAGTCTAGCATACATAAAGTACGTAGAAAGACATTTCCTTATCTGGCTTTCCCGAAAAATGTGATATGGCTTTTGAATATTATGCTTCAATAGTAATAATAGTAATATCAATATTAACACTCTAGCTGGCATCCGTAGAATTGATTTCATAGTCGTGTGAAATTTTTGCGGTTCAATGTTCAACGTCTACAAAAATACTGCATGTTGGTGTTTAATATGCAAATTAGTAAATTACCTCACTCTTCATCTTTAATTTTGACACTTATAATAATAATTATAATTCAGTCTTTAGCTCCAGTTTATCTCTCAGATCTATTCCACCACCAGACCAAGCATCGTACCACCAGCTTTTCGGAATCTAACAGTTTACCAATACCTCATACGAACCTCAAATCGCTTGGAGACCATGGATTTAGTTCGAATGCTCCCGAAGCCTGGAGCTCACTCCCGATTTGTGCCACAGCATCCCCTGACCTGACCAAATTAAAAAAAACTTTAAAACGCACCTATTTAGTTTAGGACAGCATTTGGTCGGTCCCTGTGATTCGTCCCTTATGTGCTTATGTGTGCCACTAACCTCACTTGCATGCTAACCCTGTGCATGTCACCCCTAACCTTGTTATCCATGTTGTTTATCTAGCATGATACTACTCATCATTCAATCGCGGTTCCTGTTGCAGCAAATGTAAAGCTCCTAGAAAAATATTGAGTTCTCTCAGGGCACTTTATCAAGTGAAATAATAATATTATAAATGTGTGGGCCAAGTTTGCTGTAGTATGGCTGTCCAAGCAAGCCTGAGTTTTAGCAATGCTTTGCAGCTCAAAGTATGTGGGCTTGACTGTGGAGCTGATGTTGCTATGTACTGAAAGATCACTTGCAAACAAAACACCTAGATTTCGTGCAGATGCAGCAAAAGCTGCTGTAGCCGATTTGAGCATTCTGTTTCTCATTTCTGAATTACACTTAGTTTGTCAAGAACAAGTGAGTGTGTTGTAGCGTCATTTAATTTGAGAAAGTTTGCTTACATCCAATTACTTATGTCAGCAATTCAGGCAGCATTAATGTGTAATGAATTCGATACACTTGGAAGACAAGAAAAGATCAAAGCCAAGGCACAAATGAGCTTCGTCTGCATAGAATTGAAAGTGTAGATTGTGCTTGGTGATCACATTGGCAAGAGGAAGAGTTTAAACTGCAAAAATAAGTTGAACAATAACAGAGCCCTGAGGTACCCTCATACTGGAGTGGTTCTTCGGATTACTTTTGTCTGTTAATGTTTATTCTGGAATCTCCCACTGAGGTAGGATCTGAGCCATTTCAATGCATTGCTAGTAATGCCCAGGTAAGATGAGAGGTGCTCAAGAAAGACTTTGTGGTCAATCCCATCAAGCACAGCCTCAAGATAGGGTAATACAAGCAGAGCGACTTTACCCAAGTCTGTGGTCCTGAGGTTTTATACCCTAAGCGATCCTGACTCTGTGTACTGATTAGCTCTAAATCCAGACTGGAAATTACTTGCTAGGTTTGTAATGTATCTCTGTCTGTAACTCCACAAAGACATAAAGACCATGTGGGTGTTAGGCAGGAGAGTTTTCTATAGCGCTCTCATAGCCTAAGCATCTTTTGGTACGCATTGGTAGCCTACAGACTTCGTCTCAAGCAATAAAGATAAAGTGGGAAGCAAAGCAGAATCATGAGAGCAGTTGAGGTAATGAGTAGCATGGAAGTCGCAGCTCAGGACCTTTGAAAACGATGTGCCATAGTCAGCAGGGGGAGAGTAGTTGTCGTTGCCTAGGAATTCTGGAGGCGAGCTCCACAGTCTCGGAACTGCCGAGTTTAAGCTTATGTCGCCAACGGTCTTTAGGCAGAGAAGCAGAACAGCTAATTTATTGTCCATACAGGACCTGAGGGCATGAGGAGGCTGAAACTGGTGCATCAGTTCAGCTAGGTATGGAGGAGCCAAGCCGTGCCGGGCCTTGTAGGTCAGTGTATGATCTTCGTTCTGTATCCGTTGATTAACCGGCAACCATCCTAGCTCTTTCAGCAAAGGAGACACGTGCTCAAATCACTGGGCGTAAGAAATTACGTGCATACACACACACACACACACACACACACATACACACAACACACACACACATACACACAACACACACACACACACACATATATATATATATATATATATATATCTAAATGCTTATTGCTTCGGGCTGCTGGGTCTCCCAGCCAGAGGCTGCCTTAGTTACGCCGGCGGCTAGTAACCTGAATGTTAGTTATGATCGTAGGCAGCTGTTATCGCTTCGTCATCGTAGATCAAATGCATTCCTAAATATTAATGCTCTTGCTGAAATTCGTGAACTATGCAATAGCAAAATAAAAGCACCCAGGAACCGCCAGCTCAGATCCTGCTCGTCCGGCTGGAACTGCCAGCTGAGTACCAGCTTGTTTGTTATTCCTAGCATTGTCTCGATCAGCTCACCAGGCTCCCCCAACTTAGTGGTCATCAGGCCTGTTGAAATTCCATCTGCCAGACTTCATGCTTGCCTTTGGAATCCTTGCTCAATGTGAAATAAACCACTGGTAATAAGCGTCCTATTTCTAAAAATGTTATTGACCTGCTCGCCCTAACTGAAACTTGGCTAAAAAAATAAACTGCCCGACAATTAAACACACAACCCCATCTGGTTTCTCATTATTTCACACCCCTAGGTCAATCAAAACTGGAGGTGGAGTTGCTATTACCGTGATCTCAAAATTCAACTTCAAGCCATTTGCAGTACCCTGGAAGCAGTCTTTTGAATCAATGGTCTTGGTCTCTTACGAAAACAAACTACCTATAGTAGCAGTAGT
The DNA here is from genome assembly GCA_009760855.2 of Cristatella mucedo. Lineage (NCBI taxonomy): Eukaryota > Metazoa > Bryozoa > Phylactolaemata > Cristatellidae > Cristatella > Cristatella mucedo. The sequence continues at coordinate 1,364,480 of WPIO01000099.1, read as the reverse complement.
CTATCTCCCACCAGGTACCAAATCCTCTTTTATCTCCGATTTCTCCAATCTCATTTTGATTCCGTGTGCAAGAAATTGATCTTTCCTCGTTGTCGGTGATTTCAAGATTCGCTTTAATTACTTATCCGACGCCTTCAGCACTGAATTTCGTGCATTGACTGACTCATTGTCTCTTGTGGCACATGTGCATTGCTCTACTCACATCAATAGTCACACACTCGACCAGATTTTCTCATACTAATGCACTGTCGTCACTAATTATTACGAATCCTGCTTATCTGACCACATGCAGATCTCATTCAATCTACAGAGTGTGCCCACCTCCTCCTATAAAATAACCTGTGAATCGCGAAACCTCAATACCCTTGACATCGATGCTTTCCGTTCGTGAATATCTGCTTCACCTCTGCTGCTCAGTCCTCCCTCCAATCTCTCATCATTGGTGAATAGCTACAACACAACACTAGCTGACACGCTCGACGAGTTTGCACCTCGGACCAAGCGCACTGTGCCCAGACGCCCTATGGTTTACCACAGACATTAAACTAGCCAGGTCTACTAAACGAAAGCTTAAATAAGTATACGAAAAATCCGGAATAACTGTCCATCGACAGGTGACTACTGTAGGTCGTACCAATCGATCCTAGCAAAGGCCAAGTCTAGCTTCCATAGAAACATTGTTAAATCACAGATGCACAATCCAAAAATGCTGGTGTCGACAATAAACCGTCTCCTCAACCGTTCCCAGATTACCTCCTTACCTGATAATCCTTGTGATGATCTAGCCGATTGCTTCTCTCGATTCTTTGTGCAGAAGATTGACAAGATCAGTGAATCCATCCCTGCGATGACAAACTCCCCACAATAATGCTGTTCCTCGGTGAATTGCTGCACTTCAATGTCTACATTTAAGCAGGTCACTAGTGATCTAGTACTGAAGTTCGTAACTCAATCAAACAAGACGAGTCCTCTGGACCCTATTCCCAATGCCCTGCACCTGCGTTGCATTGATCTGCTACTGCCATGCATAACTAGCATTATTAATATGTCATTACACTCAGATCATGTCCCACCACCTTTCAAAAAAGCTGTAGTCAGGCCAATTCTTTAGAAAGCTACACCAGACCAAGAGAACTAGACCAATTACCGCCCAGACTTCCTTCTACCGTTCCTATTAAGGACACTGAAACAGGTAGTGGGGGACCAGCTAAACTCATATCGAAACTTCAAACCTTGCTAGTAAGTTCTAGTCTGGCTTTAGAGCTAATTACTCCAGAAAGTCAGCATTGCTTAGGGTATACAACGACCAACTTAGGAATGCAGACATGGGTAGAGTGTCTCTGGTTGTTTGCTCGATCTTTCGGCAGCTTTTGATACTATCGATCACAAAGTTCTTCTAGGGCACTTCTCATCTCGCCTAGGCATCACTAGCACTACTCTGCTATGGTTCAGGAACTATCTCAGTTGGAGACTCCGCAGTATTGACGTGAATGGAAAAAGATCACCTCAGGTACCTCTGAAACATGGCATACCTCAGGGCTCCGTGCGAGGTTCGGTTCTTTTCAAGGTTTATTCTCTCTCTCTCTTCTTGATGTGATTGCCGAGCACAATCTAGGCTTTTACTTCTATGCGGATGACACAGTTTTACTTTTGCTTTGATCTCTCCCAGCCTTCGAGCACCTCGAATTCTCTCAACTCACTAGATGCATGTATTGATGACATCCGCAGATGGATGGCAGCAAATTTACTAAAACTAAATGATAAAATTAGCTTACTGGTTATGGGCCAACCCAGTGTGATTCAGAAAGTAGACAGTCTGAAGCTCAAAATTGGCTCTGCTAGCATATCTCCTGTTGAATCATCTCGAAATCTAGGTGTCATGTTCCAAAGTGACCTTTCGTTGACGACCACGCCAGCTCCACAGTCAAATCTGCCTACTTACAGCTACATAACCGTCCAAAAATTCGAGCTTGTTTAGTTAAGGATACCACATCTAAGTTTGTCCATGCATTCGTGACATCTCGTCTCGACTTCTGCAACTCACTGCTTACTGGCATACCAGCATGTGCGATCAGGCGATTGTGAGCGTCGCAGTTGCCACATTACTTCACTTCTCGCCTACCTGCACTGGCTACCAGTCAAGCAACGGATTGACTTCAAGGTTATGTCGCTCACTTTTAGGTCCCTTCATTCTATTGCTCCAGCCTATCTCTCCGACATACTCCTCCATCAGGCTAAGCATCGTACCACCCGCTTTTCGGAATCCAACAGTCTAGAAATACCTCGTACAAACCTTAAATGCTTTGGAGACCGTGCATTTAGCTTGTATGCTCCCAAAGCCTTGAACTCACTCCCGACCTGTGTCAGAACGACCCCTGACTTGACCACATTTAAAAAGAGCTAAAAAAACACCAATGTAGGACAGCATTTAGTGGGTCCCAGTGATTCGTTCTTCGTGTGCTTATAATAATAATAATAATAATAATAATAATAATCCCAGTGGAATAATAATCTCAGTGGAATAAAAAGCCCCCTTTAGTATAGTCACAGAAGAGCCTTTACAGCTATCACGGCTTGCAGTGGCGATAAAGGATCGTCCACCACAGAAATCGGACCCACGACCTCGGGACAGAGGGCTTGAAAGCAACCGCCTTACCTAGTGTGCCATCACTGCTTATCCGTGCTGACACTGTGCATGCTGCCACTAACCACATGTGCATGCTGACCCTGTCCATGTCACCCCTAACCATGTTAATAATGTTGTTTCTCAAGCATGATATTGCTCACCATTCAATTTCGTTTCACTTTGCAACAAATGCAAAACGCCCAGAAAGAGATTGAGTTCTCTGAGGGTGCTTTATCAAGTGCATTCTTTTTATAATTATTATTTTTATTAGATGCCGACATAAATAGGTGCATTTTAGTTTCTTTTAAAATGTGTCAATGTAGGGGATGTCATGATGGCAGTTGGAAGGGAGTTCTAGGCTTTGGGATTGTACGAACTGAAGGCATGGTCCCCACGGATGTGGGGTTCAGACGATGTATTGGTGTAGGATTCGATTTATGTAATGTAATGTATCTCCGTCAGTAACTCCACAAAGTCATAAAGACCATGTGGGCATTACGCAGGAGAGTTTGTATAGCGCACTCACAGCCTAAGCGGCTTTCGGTACGCATTCGGTAGCCAACAGACTTCGTCTCACGCAACAAAGAGAAAGTGGGAAGCATAGCAGAGTTAGGAGAGCAGTTGAGGTAGTGAGTAGCATAGAAGTAGCAGTTCAGGACCTCTGAAAAAGATGTGCCATAGTCGGCAGTTGGAGAGTAGATGTCGTTGCGTAAGAATTGTGGAAGCGAGTTCCACAGTCTAGGACCTGCAGGGCTAAAGCTTCTGTCGCCAACTATCTTTAAGCGGAGGAATGGGACAGCTAATTTATTGTCCACACAGGACCTGAGGGCGCGAACAGGCTGAAACTGATGTAGCAGTTCAGCTAGGTACGAAGGAGCCAAGCCGTGGCGGGCCTTGTGGGTCAGCGTAAGAACTTAGCTCCATATCCTTTGCTCAACCGGCAACCATCCTAGCTCTTCCAGCCAAGGTGACACGTGCTCAAACCGCTGGGACTTAAAGACCAGCCTTGCAGCCATATTCATAGTCCGCTGTAGTGGCATTATAGCTTTCTTTGGTAGCCCAGCCAAAAGGGAATTACAATAATCAAGCCGAGACAGAACCAAAGAGCTAGTTAAATTTTTTACAAGCCACTGTGGGAGACAGCTTCTAATCTTGGATAGGGATCGGATGTGATGGCTAGCTGTAGAAGCAGTCTTCTGAATGAAGCTTTTGAAATTGAGGCAGCTGTCGAACACGACACCTAGATTACGAGCACGTGGTGAAGGTCGCACAATAGCATCGCCTATTAGAACAGCAAAGCCTTTTAATCTAGCCACACGCTTAGGGTGTCCTATGAGAAGCAGTTCGGTTTTATCGTCATTTAATTTCAGGAAGTTTTCCGACATCCAGGATCGAATATCGGCAAGGCAAGCATTCAGTTTCTCAGTTGCTGCAGCAGATTCCAACGGTTTAAATGACAAATGCAACTGAGTATCGTCAGCATAAAAGTGATATCCTATTCCATGGGCCTTAATCACTTTTCCCAGAGGTTGCGGCTAAATGGAGAACAGCAAGGGACCAAGTACAGACCCTTGAGGGACTCCACAGCTGACCCTTCTCATGTCTGAGACCTGACCCCCACACGACACGGATTGAACACGATCAGACAAGTATGATTTAAACCACGCCAGTGCTTCGTCTGCCAGACCGATCGTTGTTCTCAGTCGTTCAAGCAGAACTTCGTGATCAATGGTGTCGAAGGCAGCAGACAGATCTAGCAGAGCTAGGGCAGTGACATTCCCATCATCGTTGCCATGTAGAATGTCATTGTTAACACGGAGGAGAGCAGTTTCAGTAGAGTGCTGCCTCTTGAAACCTGATTGAAATGTTTCTGACGTTCCATTATTTTCAATATGTTCAACTAGCTGCTTAGCAACAAGTTTTTCAAGAATCTTTTATAAGAATGGAAGAAGGGAAACTGGACGATAGTTTGCTAGGACCTCTGTGTCTAATGCAGGCTTTTTAAGAATAGGTCTAACGATTGCCGATTTGAAGGACTTGGGGACGATCCCTTTTCCCAAAAAAGCGTTAAAAATCTTGGTTATGGCAGGGCTAAGTTGGTCTGCAAGTGAAGACCACAGAGATGAAGGTATAGGGTCTTCAGGAGACGAGCTCTTTTTGCTAGACCTTATTAAGGCAGCCACATTACAGGCAGAAACATCAGAGAATCTTTTAAGAAAGGTCACAGGTTGAGGAACGGCGATTGCTTAGGAAATCAGATGGTACGATGCTTTGCCTGATAAGGGAGTAGATCTGATAGGTAGGCTGGAGCCAAAGAATCAGGAGTACTAAAAGTGAGTGACGCAGCTATAAGTCGATGCCCTGCATGACTAGGAGCCAGTGCAGGTCGGCGAGAAGGGGTTTGATATGGCAGCTGTGAGGCTCACGACAGACAATCCTAGCTGCAGCTTTTCAGCAGCTGTAAGCACCTGAGTGCACAGGCTAGGAGAACAGGAGCGGTGAGTTACATAAGTCAAGATGGTATTTCATTAATGAACAGATCATTTTAGATGCAGTATCCCTGTCTAAATAAGGCGAATTTTAGCAAAAGTCGATGCATTGCTTGACTGGGAGACAGTGCAGGTCCCCAAACAGTGGTGAGGTGTGGCAAGTGCGATTATCACGACAGACAAGCCAAGCTCCAGAATTGTTGCAACTGCTGCAAGTGCTTGATCGCTCAGGCTTGTAGACCAGCAAGCAGGATGTTACAGAAGTCGTGACTGGATGTCACAAATTCATTGGCCAATATAAATTTGGTATCCCTGTCTAAAGAAGCCCGACTTTGAGCAATTTTATGTAGCTAAAAGAAGGACTGTGGAGCTAATGTGGTCGTCTACGGAAAGTAAGACCTCGGAGCTAGTAGGAGCATACAATGAATCGCTGGCGGTTATAGAGGCAAAGCTGAGCTGAAGAAGAAGCAAGACAGACAAATCTATTGGCAATGCCACTGAGCTACTGCTCTTAAATAGGAATCGGGCATGACAGTTACCTAGATTGAAGTTAGCGCTTAAGCTGCCTTTAGTGAATGTATAGGTAGCTCGAAGGCTACACCTCGTGTAACAAGCAGAAAAAATGCATAGCCAGCGGTAGAATAAGGTTTTTAACTAGGAGGCAAGGCCTGCAAACGTTTTGTGCAGAGGGCCCAGCAACGTCTTGTGTATGGGCAAGACCCGAAAATTTTCATGTAGGCAGGGCTAGGTTCGAAATTAATAAAGACAATTATGCCACAAAATCACTGATAATTCGTTACAAATCTGCCGGTGGCTCCTTATGGAGTAGAATTTAGGCGTAATTTCGTCGTTGGCAACGGTCTTCGGCCTAGGAATAGAGGGTGGCCCAAGCCTTCTGGCCCCCCTCTGCGTTAGTGGGTCCCTGTGATTCGTCTTTGATGTGCTTATGCGTGCTGACACTGTGCGTGCTGCCACTAACCACATTTGCATGCTGACCCTTTGCATGTCACCCCTAACCATATTATTCATCTCGTTTGTTTTTCAAGCATGATTTTACTTACCATTCAATTGCATTTCACTTTACAGCAAATGTAAAGCGCCTAGAGAGAGATTGAGTTCTCTAAGGGCGCTTTATCAAGTGAATTATTATTATTATTATTAGGGGAGGGCTGGGGGGGGGACAAATGCAACCCCTGACCTCCCACTGATTCAGCCACTGGGCATAGCTAAGTCAGGAGGGCCGTCAAGGAAGTGAGTACAATTGAAAACGCAGTACCAGATGCTTTGAAAAGAATAACCTACAGTCAGCAGTAGAAGACAGCATGTCATTGTGCAATGATTGCATACCTAAATTCTTTAGTTCTGGGCTTAATAATAATTAAAGTAAGACATTTGTAGAGCACCATCAGAGATAATAATCTCTTCCTCGGCACTTTACATATGCTGTAAAGTAAGCATGATCAAATGGTTAGCAGTAATATGCAATATGTCAAAACCAATTACACGGCTAATGGTGACATGCACAGCATCAACGTGTAGAATTTGGTTAATGGTCGCATGCACAGTTTCATCGCACATAAGCACACAAAGGGCAAATCACAAGGATGCACTAAATGCTGTGAGAAGTATGTGCATCTGTAGCTTCCTTTTAAATGGCATCCGGGCAGGGTGGATACCGTCAGCTGGGAGTGCGTTCCTGGCTTAATGAGCATACAAACTAGGGGTTCAGTCTCCAAAGTATTTGAGGTGCGAGCTATAACCATAAGTAAGATTGGAGTAAGAAATTCGGGTGGTACGATGCCTAGCTTGGTGAGGCAGTAGTTCTGATAAGAAGGCTGGATCCAGAGAATAGAGAGATCTAAAACTAGAGATAGAGAGAACGTTGACGTCAGTATAGTGCAGTTTTCCAATATTTCCCACCGAGGCTACGAGAAATATGCTGGCAGAGCCCACCCACTTCTCGGGTTTGACCTTTTCAGCTTTTGTTGCTGTTAACAGTGAGGTAGGTAATAACAACAGGGAGATATTTTTTTAACAGCTATTTCTAAATCACAAATCATTAATCACTTTGCTGGGAAAATAACTTCATGTTTTTGACTGCAGGTCGAACTAGGAAGTCATAGCTCGGCTGCCAGCCACTACTATGGCAACTGGTCGCCGCAAGACTGGGGTTCACGAGGTCGGTAGCCAGCCACAGTCAACCACCGGCGATCGGTCTGGTCAAGTCTCGACCGAGGATGGCACCTCCAACGGTAGCGCTATCGTGCAGACGAGAGAGGGGCAGCATTCGTGCGATTGGTGTGGCAAATGGTACTCTACTTTGCGCAACCTAAAGAAGCACACACGCCTGCACACTGGAGACCTACCGTATGGATGCGATCAGTGCGGCATGCAGTTCGGATACTTGTGCTATCTGAAGAGACACATGCGCTCGCACGTGAACAAGAGGCTGCACGTGTGTGAGCATTGCGGCATGCGGTTCACATCGGCCAGTCGTTTAAAAATGCACTCAAATAAGCATTCAGGAGAGAAGCCTCATGCCTGCAATCTTTGTGGCAAGAAATTCTTACTACCCAGTCGCCTGAAGAGGCACGCACTTAGGCATACAGGAGAGATGCCTCACGCCTGCAATCACTGTGACAAGCGGTTTATGGACGGCAGCGCTCTGAGGGTTCACCTCAACGCGCACAAGGGCGAGAGATCGTATGCCTGCGATCATTGTGGCAAACGGTTTCAAAGTGCCGCTTACCTGAAGAGACACCTGCGTAGGCTTTCAGCAGAGAGACGTCACGCCTGCGATTGTTGTGGCATGCTGTTTAGAGAACGCAGCTCTCTGAGGATTCACCTCAGCACGCACGCTGGTGCGAAGGCCTATGCCTGTGATCATTGTGGCAAGCTGTTTCAAAGCGCCGATAACCTGAAGAGACATTTGCGTAGGCTTTCAGAAGAGAAGTGTCACCCCTGCGATTATTGTGGCAAGCTGTTTAGAGAACGCAGCGATCTGAAGACGCATCTCAACACACACACGGGCGAGAGGCCACATGCGTGTGATCATTGTGGCAAGCGGTTCTCAGACCCCAGTACTCTGAGAAGACACTTGAGCGTTCATGCTCGCTAGAGGTCGTGCATTCGATTTGCTGTACAGCAGTTCATAGGTGCTAGTGCTGCAAGCGAAGGTCTGCAGTGCCCACGTGGCAGAGAGAGAAAGAGAGAGGCCTCACTCCGGCTACTAGTGTGGCCAGCTATTCTCTGGTTCAGATTGTCGCTTAAAATAACCTGAACATGTGTGTAGACTCTTTCACCCGTGTGTATACACACACCCACAGGCCCACACCATTTAGGATGATAGCCCACATACCTGAAATGATCGTGGTAAGTGGATCTCCGACCCAAAGCACCCTTCGGCACCTCGTGGCTGTGAGTGGTGAGCTAGCAAGCACTGGCTCCCATGCCATTGACAGATGCTTGTTAGCACACCAGAAATGCTTGGACACTCTGGACTGCTCAACCCTCTTTTAGACGATGCAGCCAGTGATTCGCTATGAACAGCACTACAAATAGTAGCCGTGCAGGCTGTCTGCAGACCAAGGATGAATGGCTTTTTATCTGCTGACCGGCCAGCAGGCTGCCTTGTTGCCTGGGACTTTGGTGCCCATGCATAGCAACCACCACAAGCAAGTGCAGGGAGTGGGGCCAGAGCTGGCATGCAATTACTGACGTGAAAACTATTGACAAGTCATTGCTAGGCAGCCAAACAGTTCTTTGTTCTGTGGTGTGAGTTGCAACACGGTTTTTGGTGGTTGCAACCCAGTTTTTTATGTGGAGGAAGCCGATAAGGCCGGCTTGCACATGCACCTATGTACATCGCATGCAGCTGCTTAAGCAGATGATGGATGGTTGTCGTCTAGTGTTAAGTTCTTTGTTAGGCAGCATTTTTGGCTTTTTAGAATATTGAATTTTTTTAATTCGAGAGTTTTTGCCTTCGTCCACCTCTAACTCCTCGCCCCCAAATATTGATCCAGAGTTTTCCGTTCAGGAACCGAGGGAAATTCTTTCTCTCTTTGCTTGATGGACCAATGCTGCTGCAGCCCACGCGAACAAATCGCCACAATCTTTGCACTGAGCTGAATTTTATCGCATTTTAGGTCTCCAGTCATGTCGATTCTCGTTAACTCCTCTTTGAAGATGATGGCTTGGGTGCCAGTGCTTAGGCATTATCCCCAAATTGCTTTCAATCGCTCTGCTGCTCTGCACATAGTCAGAGCACAAAATGGCCGAGCCGCTTGAGCCATTAGTAGTGCCAGTACTACAGAAGTAATTGTACGATTTTTAAATTGAAAGAACCATGAAATTGCCCTGGAAATAAATCTAGAATTATTTTAAATACCGTATAGAAAGCCTTTTTTAAATGAGTTAGAATTATGTGCACCACTATCGATCTTTGTTGGAATCCGAGACAGCATCAGCAGCAACAGGACTTTCCGGGTGTCTCCTCGAGAAAGAACTGAATTGTGGATTGCAAGCCTGCAATGCACGGTAGAGCCATATCCAGCTAGGGCAAATCATCTGACTCAGGCAGTGCCTTAGATGTCCGGTTGCTTGAGCCCGTAGGCATATGTGAAGCACCTGAATAGAGATTAAGTTCTCCTAGGGCACCATATAAAGGAATTATAATAATGATATATGTTTGCCTCAGCCGATGATAGTGGTGCTGATAGGGAGCTCAAGCCAGTGTGACACGGAGAGAGTTCGAACGTGTACTCTGCTCTTTCCCAATAACCTCAGCTGCCTGCTGACTGTATACAACTTTGCTTGGCCTGTTGACTTGATAACTGGCTGTATTGCTTTCGGATTTATTCAAATGGATTCTCCCATGCTTGCAGTTTGCCTTTAATAGCCGTAATTTTGCAGTACCTTAAATGCGAAACAGAATTATGCAGTATTAGGTTCTGTGACTGCTTCCTGCATCTGCTTTGCTGAATATGTCAGTTACTCAAAAGGTTCAACCAACTTCCGTAGGCTTTCACTTGTGTGCAGAATGCATGTATTTGTACCTTTGCCGTGATTCCTCCCAGCCCTTCAGCACGTCCTGTTCTTTCTAATCCCGTGCTGCATGTATTGATGATATCTGTGCATGGATGGCAGCGAACTTTCTTAAATTGAAAGATGATAGAACCAACTTACCAGTTATGGGCAAACCATATGCGATTCAGAAATTTGAAAGGCTAATGCCCACAATCGGCACTGCCAGCACTCTCCTGTTATTCTGCACAGAATCCGGATGCCTTATTCCAAAGTGACTTTCCATCAGCTCCGAAGTCATGTATGCCTGCTATCAGCTGTACAACCTTACTAAAATTCGGGCGTGTTAAGACAGTGATACTGCATCTAACTTTGTCCATGCATTTCGGACAACCCGTCTTGACTTATACTAATAATAATATTAACAATAATGTAAGTGATAAAGCACCCTCAGAGAACTCAATCTCTCTTTAGGCGCTTCACATTTGCTGCAAAGGGAAATTCAATTGAATGGTGAGTAATATCATGCTTGATAAACAAACAAAATGAATAACATGGTTAGGAGTGACATGCACAGGGTCAGCATGCAAATGTGGTTAGTGGCAGCATGCACAGTGTCAGCACGCATTAGCACATCAAAGACGAATCATAGGGACCCACTAAATGCTGTCCTAAATAGGTGTTTTTAAGTTCTTTTTAAATGTGGTCAGGTCAGGGGATGTTCTGACGCAAGTCGGGAGGGAGTTCCACGCTTTGGGAGCATACGAACTAAATGCACGGTCTCCAAAGGATTTGAGGTTTGTACAAGGTATTTGTAGACTGTTGGATTCCGAAAAGCGGGTGGTACATGGCCTGATAGGGGAGTATATCTGAGAGATTGGCTGGGGCCAAAGAATGAAGTGACCTAAAAGTGAGCGACAAAACTTTGAAGTCAATCCGTTGCTTGACTGGTAGTCAGTGCAGGTCGGGGAGAAGTGCCGTAATGTGGCAAGTGCGAAGCTCGCGACAGACAAGCCTAGCTGCCGAATTTTGCACCAGCTGCATTCGCCTGATCGCACATGCTGGTAGGCCAGTATGCAGTGAGCTGCAGAAGTCGAGACGGGATGTCATAAATGCATGGACCAACTTGGACGTGGTGTCCTTTTTTAAAAAAGCCCGAATTTCAGCTATGTTACTAAGCTGGAAATAAACAGATTTGACGTTGGAGCTGATATGGTCGTCTAACGAGAGTTCGCTTTGTAATATAACACCTAGATTTCGAGCTGATTCAACAGGAAATATGCTGGCCGAGCCAATTTTGAACGTCAGCCTTTCCAATTTCTGCATCACACTGGGTTGATTGCCCATGACTGGTAAGTTGGTTTTATCTTCGTTTAGTTTTAGAAAATTTGCTGCCATCCATGTGCTGATGTAATTAATACATGCAGCAAGTGAGTTGAGAGAATTTGAGGTGCTCGACGGCTGAGAGGATCCAAGTAAAGGTACGACTGAATGTCACTTGCATAGAAGTGAAAGCCTAGATCGTGCTTGGCAAATACATTAGCAAGAGGGAGAGTATAAACCGTGATAAGAACCGGACCTAGCACTGAGCCCTGAGGTACCCCATATTTCAGAGGTACCTCAGATGATCTTTGTCCATTCACTTCAATACTCTGGAGTCTCCCACTGAGATAGAACCTGAACCACTGCAGAGCAGTGCCAGCGATGCCCAGGCGAGATGAGAGGCGCTTCAGAAGAACATTGTAATCGATGGTATCAAAAGCTGCCGAAAGATCAAGCAAAACCACCAGAGACACTGTACCCATGTCGGCATACCTAAGTAGGTCGTTGTATACCTTAAGAAATGCTGACTCTGTGGAGCGATTAGCTTTGAAGCAAGACTGGAACTTACTAGCAAGGGGTGAGATTTCTATATATGAGTTTAGCTGGTCTGCCACGATTGTTTCCAGAGTCATTAATAGTAATGGTAGAAGGGAGACTGGGTGATAATTGCTTAAGTTCTCTTGGTCTAATGTCACTTTCTTGAGAAGTGGCCTGACTATAGCTTTTTTGAAACGTGCTGGGACAGGACCTGAGGCTAATGACATAATAATGATGTTAGTTATGCATTGCAGCAGCAGATCAGTGCAACGTAGGAGCAGGATATTGGGAATAGGGTCCAGATGATCAGTTGCCTTTTTTGATTGAGATACGAACTTCAGGACGACATCACTAGTGACCTGCTTAAATGTAGACATTGAGGTGCAGCCAGGAATCGGAGAACAGGATTTTAGTGGGGAGGTACTCATCGCGGGGATGGATTCCCTGATCTCGTTTATCTTCTGCTCAAAGTACCGAGAGAAGCGATCGGCTAGATCATCACAAGAATCATCAGGTAAGGAGCTAATCTGGGAGCGGCTGAGGAGATGGTTTATCGTCGACATCAGCATTTTTGGATTGCCCATCTGTGATTTAACATTGTGTATGTAGAAGCTAGACGTGGCCTTTGCTAGGATCAATCGGTACGACCTACAGTATTCGTCATATGCCTGTCGATGGACAGTCAGTCTAATCTTTTGTATGCTTTTTCAAGCTTGAGCTTAGTAGACCCGGCTAGTTTAATCTCTGTGATAAACCATAGGCCGTCTTGGCGGTGTCACACAGTCAGCTTTGTCAGATGTGTAAACTCGTCGAGCGTGTCAGCTAGTGTTTTGTTGTAGCTATCTGTCAATGATTACATATCGGACGGAGGACTGGGCAGCAGTGGTGAAGCAGATATTCTCGCACGGACAGCATCGATGTCAAGGGTATCGAGGTTTCGTGATTCACAGGCTATTTTAGAGGAGGAGGTGGGCACACACTGTAGATTGAATGAGATCTGCATGTGGTCAGATAAGCAGGATTCGGTAATAATTAGTGATGACAAAGTGCAGTTGTATGAGAAAATCTGGTCGAGTGTGTGACTCTTGATGTGAGTAGAGCCATGCACATGAGTCACAAGAGACAGTGAGTCAGTCAATGCACGAAATTCAGGGCTGAAGGCGTCAGATAAGTAGTCAAAGCGAATCTTGAAATCACCGACAACGAGAAAGGATCGATTTCTCTCACACAGAATCGGAATGAGATCCGAGAAATCTGAGATAAAGGAGGATTTGGTACCTGGTGGGCGATAGACTGCTGCCACTATCGGTAGCTTGTTTTCGGGTGAGACCAAGACAATTGATTCAAAAGACTGCTTCGAGGGTACTGCAAATGGCTTGAAGTTGAATTTCGAGCACACGACAATAGCAACTCCACCTCCAGTTTTGATTGATCTGGGGGTGTGAAAGAACGAGAAACCAGATGGAGTTGCGTCTTTAATTGTCGGACAGCTTATCGAGTTTTGCCAAGTTTCAGTTAGGGCGAGCAGGTCCAGATCATTTTCAGATATAAGGTCGTGCTTATTACCAGTGGTTTATTGCACATTGAGCGAGGATTCCAAAGGTAAGCGTTAAGTCTGGCCGATGAAATTTTAACAGGCCTGACGAGCACTAAGTTAGAGAGATTCACAGTGACGCATGTGGGGGAACGTGCTGAGCGGTTCGAGACATTGCTAGGAATACCAAACGAGACGGTACTCAGCTCGCTGTTCCCGCCCAACGAGAGGTGTCTGACCTGGCGGTTCCGGCCACTGCTGCGGGTACGGGTGCCTTTTTTGATAATGCATAGTTCATGAATCTTAGCAACAGTATTAATACCTAGGAGTGCATTTGATCTATGATGACGAAGCAATAACAGCTCCCGACGATCGTAACTAACATGCCGGTTACTAGCCGCTGGCGTAGCTAAGGCAGCCGCCTGAGTGAGAGACGCAGCAGCCCGAAGCGATAGGCGTTTAGATATCCATAGGCACGTAATTTCTGACGCGCTACGGTCAAATAACAATCAGAATAACTTTAAACAGGTCTTTGCTGTATCGTTTTCGCATACGACGTTCTCATAAACTTTGGTTTTCGGAAGTATTCTGCAATTATGCAATTCACATTCAATTATGCAATTCTATTGCAATAAATTGCAATAAATAAAAATATTGCAATTCTGAAATTATGAAATTCCGCACTTATGCAATTCACTGCTTGCTGGTCTACCGGCCTGTGCACTAAGGTGCTTACAGCTGACTCAAATCTCGGCAGCTACGCTTGTCTTTCGTGAGCACTACAGTTGCCATTTAATACCTTTTATCGCCGACCTGAACTGGCTGCCAGTCAAGCAACGCTTCGACCAAGGTTTAATCATACGCTTTTAGGTTCCTTTATTCTATGGCTCCAGCCCACCTATCGGATCTACTGCCCGCCAGGCTAAACATCGTACCAACTGCATTTCGGATTGTTTACCCATACCTGGTACAAATCTCAAATCCTTTGGAGACCGTGCCTTTAGTTCGTAGGCTCACAAAACCTGTAACTCACATCCGACTTTCGTGACATCTCCTGACTTGACCAATGTCCCTGTGATTCATCCTTTATGTGCTTGTGCGAGCTGACACTTCGCATGCTGCTACTAACCTTACTGACATGCTGACCCTGTGAATGTCACCCTCAACCATGTTATTCTTGTCGTTTTTTGATCATGCTACCACTAACCATTTGATCATGCGTCCTTTTAAGCAAATAAAAGTGCCAAGAAAGAGATTTGAGTTCTCTGAGGGTGCTATATCAAATAAATTACTTTTATTATTATAATTATTACCTCACCATCCCCCCCCCGAGCATGAACTGTCGGCCGTTGCAAACGCTTTATGTGTTTCTCCAACCGGTGCAGTGCAAGAAGTCAAATTCTTCGGCATGAAAACTGGTAGTTCTACATTTATTGAGGAGAAAGCAGCAGATGCTACCATGCTGTAATATACCTTTTAAAAAGTACTGCTTGCAATAAGATTTTGGTATCAATGATACACATGACCCCTTGTGACTGCTCAGAGCCTCAAATATTGGTTAAGCCACAGCTTTCTCGTAAAGTCTGTCTCTACTTTGTTCTCCAAATAAAACTGTTCGTAGAGTACTTTGCATCCTGCCTTCTTTTCTGTCAGCTTTAATTTAGGTTAGATGATTCTTCCAACCGGGTACTTATTAATATTAATTAATTCTGTAGCACTCTGGAAGATTGAAATCTCTTTACTGGCACCTTAAACATGCTGTACAGAAAACATGTCAATATGATTAGTGCTGCAAGATAAGCAGCATGCTAAGTTTTAAGCACAAGGGTCTATCTAATAGAGTGAGAAAATGGTTCGTTTGTGGTTTATTTTAAAAATGTAATCGGGAAGGGGCGTCGTGATGTCAGTCGGAAGTGGTTTCCAGACTTTAAGAACATAAGTAAAGTACGGTCTCCGAAGGATTTTAGGATGGTTCGTGGCAGAGCTTAACGACTTGCTATACGAGAGCAGGTGGTACGAAGCATACCAGGATTGGGATGTCATACTCGCGGGTTTAGGCTATCGCAAGAGAAAGAATGGACCTCAAAGTGAGTGACCCAAAACCTTTAGGTCTATGCAATGCTTGCTTGATTGAGAGCCAGTGAAGTTCGTCATGAGGCTGTATAACGTGGCAACGATAAAACGCTGACTACAGACAAGTAAAGCTGCACAGTCTTTCGCAGACGGTACGAGACTGATTGCACTGGCCTGAATATGTGCATGCTGTAACTTACAGAAGTCAAGACAGGATGTCACACACGTATGCACCAAATTGAATGTTTTTTCCCTGTCTAAGCTTGCCAGAATTCGTATAATTTTGACAGCTGAAAGTAGGCAGACTTGTCTGCTGATGTAATCGTCTCGTGAATGGTCACTTAAGAACAGAACATCTAGATTGTGTGCAGATGACACTAGAGATATGCTTGCACAGTTGATTTTGAGCGCTAATCATTTCAATCTCAGTGCCAAACAAGATTTTCCAACGACTAGCTAGTTATAGCATAGCTCAATCTGAGGTTTCCTGCAATGCAAGTGGGCATGTCAGCTGCACATACGGCAAGGAAGTTGAGAGAGCTTGACATGCAGCATGGCAAGAAAGTCAAAGCTTACGCAGAGGTCTAGCTGCGTGTCATCTGCCTAGGAATTACAGCCTCGATTGAGCTTGGCAATCACATCCTCCAGATGGCGTGCATCGCCAAGGCAAATTGCCAGCAGGTGCAGCGTTCACTGGGCTGTCAGGCTATTCGCTGGCATCGAGAAACAAAATTAATTGACAGCGTGATCCTTCTTATTCAGGAAATTGCTAAAAAAAAAAGCTGATGTGTCAGAATTAATGTCATAACAATAATGCAATATTGTACTTGGAGGATTTAAGAGGATTATAAAACAAGCTCCACTTGACAAAGTACAGTGACAGTGTGAGGTTTTTAAAGTCCAGCAGAAACAAGTGTCTCTGCTTGTTTTGCTCGATCTTTCGGCAGCTTTTGATACCATCGATCACAAAGTTCTTCTAGCGCGCCTCTCATCTCGCCTAGGCATCGCTGGCACTACTCTGCAGTGGTTCAGGTCCTATCTCAGTGGGAGACACCAGAGTATTGACGTGAATGGACAAAGTCATCTGAAGTACCTCTAAAATATGGAGTACCTCAGGGCTCCGTGCTAGGTCCAGTTCTTTTCACGGTTTCTACTCTCCCTCTTGCTGGTGTGATTGCCAAGCACAATCTAGGCTTTCACTTCTATGCGGATGACACTCAGTTGTACCTTTGCTTTGATCCCTCCCAGCCTTCGAGCACCTCAAATTCTCTCAACTCACTTGCTGCATGCATTGATGACATCCGCACATGGATGGCAGCAAATTTTCTAAAACTAAACGATGACAAAACTAACTTACTAGTTATGGGCAAACCCAGTGTGATTCAGAGATTGGAAATGCTGTCTCTCAAAAAGCGACCTCTCGTTATACGACCATATCAGCTCCACAGTGAAATCCGCCTATTTTCAGCTTCATAACTTTGCTAAAATTCGGGTTTATTTAGATAAGGATACCACGCTTAAGTTGGTCCATGCATTCGTGACATCTCGTCTCGACTTCTGCAACTCACTGCTTACTGGCATACCAGCATGTGCGATCAGGCGATTGCAGCTGGTGCAAAACTCTGCAGCTAGGCTGGTCTGTCGTGAGCGTCGCAGTTGCCACATTACTTCACTTCTCGCCTACCTGCACTGGCTACCAGTCAAGCAACGGATTGACTTCAAGGTTATGTCGCTCACTTTTAGGTCCCTTCATTCTATTGCTCCAGCCTATCTCTCCGACATACTCCTCCATCAGGCTAAGCATCGTACCACCCGCTTTTCGGAATCCAACAGTCTAGAAATACCTCGTACAAACCTTAAATGCTTTGGAGACCGTGCATTTAGTTCGTAGGCTCCCAAAGCCTGGAACTCTCTCCCGACCTGCGTCACAACATCCCCTGACCTGACCACATTTAAAAGGAGCTTAAAAACACACCTATTTAGGACAGCATTTAGTGGGTCCCTGTGATTCGTCCTTCACGTGCTTATGTGTGCTGACACTGTGCATGCTGCCACTAACCACGTTTGCAGGCTGACCATGTGCATGTCACCCCTAACCATGTTATTCATTTCGTTTGTTTTTCAAGCATGATTTTACTTACCATTCAATTGCATTTCCCTTTGCAGCAAATGTAAAGCGCTTAGAAAGAGATTAAGTTCTCTGAGGGCGCTTTATCAAGTACATTATTATTATTATTATTAATCAATACATTCGTTCTAAACCTTGGATATCGGCAATAACGACAGCTAGTCACCGCACAGTAGCAGTGACTTGCCTGTGCTATCAACTGCATGATTAGAACTAGCTGTGTATGGTGCTCACAAACGGAATAGAGCAGCAGGTATTCCATGGCAGACACAAACCATCAGTCGGTCATTCGACTTCCAAATTGTTCTGGGAATTTCACGTACAGAACGTATGGATCGCGGCACACTAAACAAGAGAAACTGCATCGCACATGCAAGCATACAAACATGCACCCACATATCCGCTCAAAGATTTTCGCAGGCCCACGCACAAGCACCTTATCGTGCATACGTTCTTGCACTTTTTAAAGCCGACACGGAAACCTGAAAACGGGCGTAAGCAATTTCCTGTAGCTGTGGATTTAAGCACTCCGTGACCATATTCACAAGTAAGCAGATGATTTCAAATGCCATTTGACAGGCATACAAATATATCTCAAAAATAAAGGCACCTCTATATGGAAATACCAGGAAATCACAAGCACTCACTCACAAGTGTAGGTCCTGTATGGGGGGTCAGGTCTCACACACGAGAAGGGTCGCCTGTGGAGTCCCTCAAGGGTCTGTACTCGGTCCCTTGCTGTTCTCCATTTATACACAACCTCTGGGAAAAGTGATTAAGGCCCATGGAATAGGATATCACTTCTATGCTGACGATACTCAGTTGTAATTGTCACTCAAACCGTCGGAATCTGCTTCGGCAACTGAAAAACTGAATGCTTCCCTTGCCGATATTCGATCCTGGATATTGGAAAACTTCCTGAAATTAAATGATGATAAAACCGAACTGGTGCACGTAGGCCACCCTAAGCGTGTGGCTGGATTAAAAGGCTTTGCTCTTTTAATAGACGATTCGGTTGTGCGACCGTCACCACGTGCTCGAAGTTCAGGTGTCGCTTTCGACAGCTGCATCAATTTTAAAAACTTCATTCAGAAAACTGCTTCTACAGCTCGCCATCATGTCTGATCCCTATCCAAGGTTAGGAGCTGTCTCTCACAGTGGCTTGCAAACAATTTAACCAGCTCTTTAGTTCTGTCTCGGCTTGATTATTGTGATTCCTTTTATGTACCGCAGGGAAAGCTAACATCCACGCCCTGGCATCAGCCTGGCCTAATTTTTTGGGAAATGCTCGACTGAAAAGCACCTTCGTCCGCGGGCAGCAGAGGACCAGACGCGAAGAGCTCAAGGCTCGCGTTGAGCTCTTCGCGCTGCTGCGATATTTCTGCCTGTCGCGCAAAGGCCTGTCGTCCTCTGGAGCGGCTGATCGATGTCGGCTGGCCTGCCAACCTCGGCCATAATTCGGTCGAAAATAAATCGTCGGAAACCTTAACGGCATTCGAGCTGGGTGGGATTGCTCGTCCGGTGGTCGAGCGATGGTAGTATTTCTTTACCGTAGCGGTCCACGACCCCCGGCCCAAGACCACTAAGCTCTCGGCATCCATCCTGTCCCGGCTATGTATATAGTATATATATATATATATATATATATATATATATATATATATATATATATATATATATATATATATATATATATATATATATATATATATATATATATATATATATATATATATATATATATATATATATATATATATATATATATATATATATATATATATATATATATATATATATATATATATATATATATATATATATATATATATATACCAAGCTCTCGGCATTCATCCTGTCCCGGCTAACTATTTATCAACATGGCTACGCTCGCTCTTAACGGCACTCGGCGCACCTGCCTTCGCGTTCGGCGGTACCAGAATCCTTGTTCACCGGTCCGGTCTACCGTCTCTCATCAGGGTTTGGGCTCCGGCGAGGCGATGATCGGGACATTGGCGCATCCGCTTCGCGCCTTCCGCTTCCGCGGAAAGCCGCTGCACGCCCGGGTTCGAATTATGTGCTGGGCGATCCTTTATCGCTTCTTCAAGCGGTGGTGATAGCCTTATAATAATAATAATAATAATAATAATTCACTTTATAAAGCGCCCTCAGAGAACTTAATCTCTCTCTAGGCGCTTTACATTTGCGGCAAAGTGAAATGCAATTGAATGGTAAGTAAAATCATGCTTAAAAAACAAATGAATAATATGGTTAGGGGTGACATGCACAGGGTCAGCATGCAAATGGGGTTAGTGGCAGCATGCACAGTGTCAGCACTCATAAGCACATCAAGGACGAATCACAGGGACCCGCTAAATGCTGTCCTAAAAAGGTGTTTTTAGGTTCCTTTTAAATGTGGTCAGGTCAGGGGATGTTCTGACGCAGGTTGGGAGGGAGTTCCCGGTTTGGGAACATACGAACTAAATGCACGGTCTCCAAAGGATTTGAGGTTTGTACGAGGTATTTCTGGACTGTTCCGAAAAGCGGGTGGTACGATGCTTAGCCTGATGGGGTAGTATATCTGAAAGATAGGCTGGAGCCATAGAATGAAGGGACCTAAAAGTGAGCGACAAAACCTTGAAGTCAATCCGTTGTTTGACTGGTAGCCAGTGCAGGTCAGCGAGAAGTGGAGTAATGTGGCAACTGCGACGCTCAGGACAGACAAGTCTAGCTGCCGAGTTTTGCACCAGCTGCAATCGCCTGATCGCACATGCTGGTACGCCAGTAAGCAGTGAGTTGCAGAAGTCGAGACGAGATGTCACGAATGCATAGGCCAACTTAGATGTGGTATCTTTATCTAACTAAGTCCGAATTTTAGCAATGTTATGAAGCTGAAAATAGGCGGATTTGACTGTGGAGCTGATATGGTCGTATAACGAGAGGTCGCTTTGGAATATGACACCTAGATTTCGAGCTGATTCAACTGGAGATATGCTGGCAGAGCCAATTTTGAGAGACAGCATTTCCAATCTCTGAATCACACTGGGTTTGCCCATAACTAATAAGTTAGTTTTATCATCGTTCAGTTGTAGAACATTTGCTGCCATCCATGTGCGGATGTCCTCAATGCATGCAGCAAGTGAGTTGAGAGAGTTTGAGGTGCTCGAAGGCTGGGAGGGATCAAAGCAAAGGTACAACTGAGTATCATTCGCATAGAAGTGAAAGCCTAGATTGTGCTTAGCAATCACATCAGCAAGAGGGAGAGTAGAAACCGTGAAAGGAACCGGACCTAGTACGGAGCCCTAAGGTACTCCATATTTCGGAGGTACTTCAGATGATCTTTGTCCATTCACGTCAATACGCTGGAGTCTCCCACTGAGATAGGACCTGAACCACTGCAGAGCAGTGCCAGTGATGCCCAGGCGAGATGAGAGGCGCTCTAGAAGAACTTTGTGATCGAAGGCTCTTCTGTCGCTATACAAAAGATGCTGTTGAGTCACCAAGTATTTTTTGAACCCAACATGGCTAGACGCGCACTTGTTTGTTCGGGCCCCTTATCTATTCGGGTTGCTCTCCAGTACAGACGCCGGTGACCTTAGAACAGTGACGTAATTCTCCGCAAGGGCAATTGCTTTTGTGAGAGCTTTCGTGGAGTGTGGGGATAAAACCGAACTAGACGCGAAACAATATTGTGCGCGTAAAGTTAAGAAAAG
Organism: Cristatella mucedo; assembly: GCA_009760855.2. NCBI lineage: Eukaryota > Metazoa > Bryozoa > Phylactolaemata > Cristatellidae > Cristatella > Cristatella mucedo. The sequence continues at coordinate 1,343,035 of WPIO01000099.1, read as the reverse complement.
TCCTCTAATCACGCGCGTATCTCATTCAAAGTGCCGCCACGAGCTTACGACCCTTTACTAGAGGTAAGTAAGCCAGAAGACGCTACAAGCGAGGCGACCCGCTTTAGGCACGCGGACGCGCACCGAATTGCATTGGGCAGTTGGCTCTGTGGCTTGGCAAGCGACAGGATACGCTTCCTCTGCCGTTCGTTCGGCGTTGCGACGCGGTCACTCGCCGCCCGTCATCGAGTTTATTCACTTTACAAGCAGCCTTGAGGGAGGGAGGGAGTGCAGCTCTCTCGCAGCAAATGTAAAGTGCCCAGAAAGAGATTGAGTTCTCTGATGGCGCTTTGTCAAGTGCGTTATTATTGTTATTATTATTATCATCCAACCCTATGCTCTGCTCTCCGCTCTAATAGACTTCCGCCGACTGCTCCACCGCGCACGGTGCGTCAGTTAGCGGACGGTAAAACGCTCGCTCGCAGGCCGCATCAATTAAGGCGTCCTGCGGCTGACGCGCTCCGCCGATCGAGCGGTAAGCACGTCGCGTGGCGGCCGAGGCGATGCGACCGCAACGCCTCGCAAAGGCAAGCTTGGCGCCAGCGGCAGAGTCAGGAGTCGTCGGAGGAATCGGGCAGGGGCGGAGGTCAGAGGTCAGCTAGGAGCGGGAGACCCGCGAAATTCTTCCAAAGAAGGCGAGACCCGGCAAGACTTCCAAGTAGGTGGTGCTAAAGCCGCAGTGAATGAAAAGTTATAGGGCAAAGTACTAGCACCTTCTTGAGGCTAACTCGGCGGCGCTCATTTAGTGGACTTACGACATAATTTCGTCGTTGGTGACAGCACCTGGGCAGAAGGACAGCGAGCTGCCCAGTTTGCTGCCCGGGCTATAAGGGGGAGAATGGCCGTGCAGGCTCCTCAGGCTGCTCGGCGCCACACCTTACGATAAATGTAAAATAAATGCCCGTGTATTTACATACAATATAATTCTTTTGTATAGCGCCCCAAGAGAACTCTAGTCAGGTGCTTCACGTATGCCTCTGGGCTTGAGCCGACGACCTCAGCCGGACCGTGGCCAGGGCGAGCACCTTAACCGCTGGACCAAACCAGCTCGGCAACGGCTGGTGCCGCATGTAGCTTCCTCAGACTAGTTTACAAGCACGCAGCAGCTCGAGACCAGATGTGTGTCTATTTGAAGGTCGTTTGCAGAGTTTGACACTACGACTTAGGCCTTGCCACGAACTTTGTAAAGATTGGCTTAATTTTGACTGTGAGCCAGGGCGACCAGAAGTGAGTATGCGAGCCACTAATTGCAACATTTTTCTTAATCTCGGTACACTTTAGAGATAGCCGACAGGAAATGAACACTTTCTTTGCAAACGCGTTCAGTCTGATACCTAAGGCGCCGCAGATGCCCAGAACCTGTCTGCCTACGCGAGAGCTTCCGCACGCAGTCACCGCAGCGAGACGACCGAGGTCTCAGAGACTCGAGCCGCGATAGGACCGACGAGTGGTGCAGTGCGTCGGCCCTATGTACCGGCGCACTGGCCGAAGCGGTCTCTGATTCCGTTCGAACGGAAAAGTAGAAAAATCAAACTAGGAACACCTATCGACTATTTTTAACACACAAACTGGCCATCGCATCAGCCAGTCTCACCCTTGGGCACAGCGCACGGTAAGAGATTGTGCCTCAGGTGTCCCACCCCCTGGCGCCTGCGCCGGCGACCCAGCAAGCGTCAGTGCGTAATTGGAGAGGTCTCAATTCTTGGGCAAGCGGGGTCCGTCTAGCGGCGGCCCATCGCTGGCCCGAATAACGTGCATCCGTCGACGCACGCATGAAACTGGCGGTAGCCAAGTGAGCACTCTCGTGACCTCTGACCGAGCTCTGAGAGCGGCGGCAGCTCTGCTCTACTCTCGATTGCGTCTAAAAGCTGCGCCGAGCCGCTCCGCTCTCGATCGAGGCTGCGTCGAGCTTTTCGGTGCATCCGTGACGCTACGTTAGCTACGCACTGACCGACCGATGCCGGGCGAATTATTGCCAAGACAAGTTTAAGGTTAAAGTGCAAGCCGAAAATCTCGGAGCAAATGTGAAAGAGTGCTGGCGCTGCGGCAGCGATTCCGATAACGTACCCAGAGGCGTCGTTGACGCCGTTGTAAGCGACGAGTTGCTGAGTCAGAACACGCCTATTTAGGACAGCATTTGGCGGGTCCCTGTGATTCGTCCTTGACGTGCTTATGCGTGCTGACACTGTGCATGCTGCCACTAACCACATGTGCTTGCTGACCCTGTGCATGTCACCCCTAACCATGTTATTCATTTTGTTTGTTTATCAAGCATGATTTTACTTACCATTCAATTGCATTTCCCTTTGCAGCAAATGTAAAGCGCCTAGAGAGAGATGAAGTTCTCTGAGGGTGCTTTATCAAGTGCATTATTGTTATTATAGTGGGTGAGTGAGAAGAGAGCGAATGCGCGTGTACTTGCCTTCGAGTCGTTGAGCGCGCCCGCGGCAGCTGGCAGTCGAAGGGACGACTCGCAGCGAATATCCGAAGAAGTCGCACTCGCCCACACGCGTCTGCCACGAGGTTGGCGGAAGGTGGGCTGCAATGGCGCTCTGGGGTTGGGAGGCGTCAGCGAAACGTGAGCTGCCTCATTCCATCCGAGTGTATTTTTCGCATTTCAGCTAGCGCAACTGGAGCCTGAAGCGCGGCTGCTGAAACTTGTCGCCCAATCGCCTGAGTCTTGGCACAGGAGGCAAGGTCTTCGCTCTTCAAGACCCGGGTCACGGGTTCGAGTCCTGCAGCAGGCGATTCTGCATCGCCCCCCTGTGAGCCTTGGTGACGGCAGCCATATAGATCCTTCTGCCACCATATAAACGAGGCGGTTAAATCAGCTAAGTTTTAATTTATTTAAATTATCGCTGCGACTCGAGCCAATGGGAACCGGAGAGGCATTGGCTGTGCCGCTGGCGTCCATTCAGTTTCCGGCTGCTGTCGATTGAGCTAATATTACCCGGGGCCGATCAGTGCTGAAGATCTTGCTTTGGGGTCCACTGCGGGCCCCCGGCCTCCAACCACAATGTCTGCCGATAAACTGTAACTCTAAAGGCATTTGAAGGCTCTGCTTCGGCGACTTTCTTCGCATTTCTTTCTTTGCTGTCGAAGTTCGTGGCTCCGTGTCGAGCGAGCGTGAAGCCAGTTTCCAGCTTCTAATGACAGAAAAAAAGTACACAGTTGAGAGACGCAGTCCTGTCGCGTCAGTCAGGACGTCTGCGTGGCTATGGATCGACTTGAAACCACTGGATCGACTTGAAATCCGTGCTCAGCGTCGGCAAAGTGCCTATTCCGAACGCTAGCAATAGTGCTAATAACGATGTCGATGAAAACTATAAATGACCATGCAAATGCTGGAACTAAATTCTCTTTCACGATGCGATGATAAAACCAGCTTGCTATTTTTAGGAAAACCGAGCACGACTTGTGCAGTTAGGAGAATATATTCACGTCGAGGCACTCGACCAGGACATCTTCTATGGTATCTGCACCAAATCGGGGCGCCCTGTTTTAAGGTGACCTTTCACCGCAAGAAAATTGCATAGGGATTCAGGGCTAAGACAGCCTACTTTCAGCTGATTGGAATTGCAAAAATGTGAGCCTGCTCAGACGGGAGCACCGCATCCACGTTGGTCCGCGTATTCGTGGTATCATGTCTAGACACGTGACACTTACTACTCGCACGCGCTGGTTTAACCCTGTGGTCAAGGAGCTTGCCCTCACCAAGGTCAATGTAGTTGATGATCTAGGTCGTGGGCTTGAGCCTCATAGCATACGTGAAGCGTCTGAATAAAGATCAAGTTCTCTTAGAGTGGGTGCTGTACTTATGAATTATATTTGTTTTATATTTGCAATAGTGCGCTTACAGTCAGTGCATAACTCAGCAGCTGTAGGCTCGTCTGTACCGAACCTCGCAGTAGCCGAACTCAACCATTCTCACGGACCTGCACTAGCTCCCAATCAAGCAGCGCATCGACTTGAAGGTTTTCCTCTTTACTTTTTGGCCGCTTCCTTCTCTTGCTCGAGCCTACGTATCCAAACTACTACCCACTCAGGCTAGGAATCAGGCTGTTTATTCAGCTCGTATTTAATCGGCTTTGGAAATAAGCGTGCTTAACTTGCATCTAGCAGAACAGGCATTTAGGGACCCAACCAAGCTGTGGAGCTAGAGGTAAATGAGTAAGTTTAATTTATTTATAGAGCACCCTAAGAGAACTTATTCTCGTTCAGGCTCTTAGCCTGCGTCACTGGGTTTGAGCCCACGACCTCAGTCACTAAATACAGCCATCCCGACGCTGTTCGGGGTGAGTGCATTAACCACAGGGCCCTAAATGTATGTTTAAAGTTAGTTAGTTCGTCCATTTTCCCAATGTATTTGGAAAATAAATTGGTGGGATGTTGCAAAGCTTTTACCTACATCCTTGACCTGATTATTAAGTGTATTATCATTGTTATTAGTATCTTATAATTTAGTTAGGCAAGCACCAAACTGCGAGACTAAGCTACGAACTAAGCTAAGTTTTTACTGCATTCAAGTGAATTTTTGTATGGCCAGAACCGTTTCCGCGCCTTATCCCCGTCAACCAATTTCGAATGTAGGTCTAGGTCGCTGAAACGTAGCGCTAAGTAATGTGCACGTTTCGGGTTGGTAGGTGGATTTCATAAAAAGTCGCACGGCGTCTTCTGCTCGGAAATGGGTTAGGCCATACGGCTTTCCCAACGACGCAGCGGCTATCAGTTCAGGCATCTCGAGCGGACTGTCTGTGCCGCTCCAAGCTGTGAGCGATGCGGCATGCGAAAGCTGTTGGGCGGGTGGTTAAGGGGCTTGCATTGCTTGAGGACTGGGGGGGGGGCGGAGGGAGGAGGGGGGCCAACCAGGGGGGAAGGAAGGGGCGTTGCAGCCAGCGGGACGCGGACCCGCCTAAGTCTATGCTTGGTGGCGGTTTTCTTCGAGTGCAGCGTGAATACATAATGTTTCCTAACACTAGGCTAGCTAAGAGTCAGCTAAGCTATCGCGGCAACCTGCTATGGTACTGAAACGCTGGTCAGCGGTCAGTTGTGAGGGGCGTGGCAAGTGGACACCGGGCACGGGTGGTGGCGAGCGAGCGTTTAGATGTCCATGGGCACGCCATTTCTTCAGCACTGCTGTCAAAAACAGACACACGTGGTTTAAAAAGGCTTTAGCTATCGCAGTTTAGGCATTCGACGCACGTAAGAGCTTTGATTTCAAAACCATCCTAAAATGGACATAAAACGCAGGTGCTGCCTGGTGACAAATGCATTCTGTCGTGACATCAAAGGGGCCTTATTAGACTACTTCCGATTGACTAGCACTGGCTGACGATTACTGAGCATGTCTAGTTCAAGGCTACTTCGTAGATAACTTTGAGGTCCCCTCATTCTCTGGTTGTGGTCTGCTTATTCTTAATACTCGCTAGTCAGGCTTCAGCGAGCAATTTCGCCAAACTAAGACTATTTTGCACGTCTTTTCACCCGGCCCTTTTTTAATTCATTTGTATAGCGCCCTAAGAGAACTTTATCACTTTTCAGGCGCTTAACATATGCCACAAAGCTCGTCCCCCACCACCTTGGCCAAGCGTTGGGCTGGGCGAGCACCTTAACCACTGGGCCAAACCAGCTTAACCCTGAACTCAATAGATTTTGAAGACCCCGCCTTCCAGGTGCGTGCTGGCGCAGCCGGAAACTGCGAAAATAGTTGTTCAGTCCCTGACCTGTCCAAATTTAGAGACTAAACAAAATCTCACCTGCTCCTGGCAGCGTTTCCCATCCCATGGGAATAGCAATTAGCAAGCTTATGCCTGCCGGAGGTGCCCGTAATCACTGAAACCTATTGACACGTTTCCTCAATAGCCTGGCCTTTCTTGATGGAGCTGGCGCCGTAAGCTGGCAAACTATCACGACGTCAAGGGCCACCCACAAAAACGCAAGACTTCAAGAAGAGATTCGTTCATGCGCAAAAGTGTGGCTAGGACACATACAACTTAAGGCAGGGCTAAACTTAACGTTCTCCAGAGTTTACACCATCAACGTATACTCTCGGGCATTGCCGTGAACCATTGCTTACTAATAAAAAAAAACATGTAGCTGCCTGAAACGGGCTCTCGACCGTCCCCCAAACTTTGGCTGAACGTCAAAGAGCTGCTTGGACTGATGAATCGAAGTTCAACATTTTCTATACTTGTAGGAGAAGCAAAGCGTTATTAAAGTTGTGTGGTGAAGCACAACTGCATTCGGAAGACAGTAAATGTCGGCGGCCGTGGATCGACAGTATGGGACGCTTGCAAGCACGGCAACTGCAAAATATGACAATTAATTGGTACAGCTCACCCTAAGAACTAAATCTCTATGCAGGCGTCTTACACGTGCCGCGGGGCTCGAGCCCACGGCCCGGGTGAAAAAATACATTCATCTTGATTTTGGTCGTTTAAGGCGAGCTGGTTCGGCATAGTGGTTAAGGTTCTCGTCCGACCAAAGTCTAGCCGAGGTCGTGGGCTCGAGCCCCGTGGCATATGTGAATCGCCTGAATAGACATTAAGTTATACCTCATTGCATTGCAGTCATGTAAATCATTGCTGTCGATTCAGCCATGCTTCGTGAGCATATTCTTAAGAGCTTCAGTTTTTCCTTTTTTTTTTTCTTTTACTGATTCCACCCGTTTAACGTGTGAGGGGAACTCGTGTCCTGCTCGCAGCGACACATGGTGACATGGACCGTTAACCCACTAGCTACCCGGGCTCACTCTGCGCCATTCCTATGACATCCTGTCCAATGCAATAGCAGCATCTATCGGTAGCCTTTTGCTGTTGTCGGTGAGTTTCCAGATAGGTTTATCGCAGTCCAATGCGGGCGTTAGTCAAATGCTCGCCCGACGAATCTAAGCTTGCGTGTCACGTGGCTCACAGCAGAAAGGGCCTGCGTGCTCTGGTCCTTGATTTTCCCCACCGTTGGTTGTTGGGATTTTCCACTCACTCAGCAGTAGCAGACCAGATTTTCCACTCACTCAGCAGTATGGCGCTACACAAACGAATGATATCAACCACTGAGCCAAACAGGCTGGGCTCGCATAGAAGCCATTGTGAACTAGAATAAATAGATTTACACAATGTGAATACTCAAATGCGATAAACCTGAGAAGGCATTTTATTTTATAAGGCAATGCGAGCCATAAGCACAGCAAACTGTCGTTGTGAGAATCGTGTGACAATGGTCCACATCTTCTACTAATATATCGTCACGGTTCACCAAGAGTATTGATCTAAAGCTCATCAAAAACCTGTGGGATACTTCGGAGCAGTGAGTAAGATCCTCGGTTTCGATCATGAGATGTCTTACTTGAGCTTCCATGTCAATGCTGGCAAGAAATTGCTCCAGAACTAAGAACTAGGCTACTATCACTATCACTACTGCAATAAAGCAAATAGACAACATAGTAGAGCCACTTCCTCTTAGCCATAGTCATTCATCAACTTATTACCGAAGCCTAACGTGTTTATTTATTACCTTGTGTTTATTTATTACCTTTATTACTTAGTAGCAAGTGTAAAGGAAATGCTTTCGGAGAGCCGTGCAGAAAGAGTTGCAGGGTAAGCCAAAATCTTGTTCCTGGGTTTTGCTGCTCGTCGGTTAAACCATTAAAAAACTTACACTTAAACTAATGATGGCATCTGTGTATCAGTAGTAGCCAGCCTGCACTAGGGTCTTCATTAATAGATCATTAAGACGCGACTTGAGTCACGACATCCCCTGACTTGACCACGTTTAAAAAGAAATTAAAACGCAATATTAGTCACAGCCTTTAGTGGATCCCTGTGATCTACCTTTACGTGCTTATGTGTGCTGACACTGTGCATGCTGCCACTAACGACACTTGCATGCTGACTCTGTGCATGTCACCCCTAACCGTGTTATTCTTGTTGTTTATCGAGCATGCTACCACTAACCATTCAATCATGTTTCCTTTGTAGCAAATGTAAAGCACCTAGAAATATATTGAGTTCTCTGGGGGTGCTTTATCAAGTGTTATTATTATTTTGGTTGGGTCCAGTGGCTAAGATGCTCGCCCCGACCAAGGTCTGGCTGAGGTCATATGCTCGAGCCCCGAGGCATACGTGAAGCGCCTGAATAGAGATCAAGTTCTCCTAGGGCGTTGCATAAATGAATAATATCACATATTTATATTTTATTCTGCGATTCCGAACAGCATTGTTTCGGTGGTATACAGGTGCATGCAGGTCTCTGGTGCTTCCACAACCACGTAGCCAGAAGCTAAAACCTTTTAAGCATAAGCATTCCTTATCAAATCACAGACCTGCATCGTTATTATAGTAAATCAAGGTTTTTGTGTGACTATCGTTTGCCACCAGCTCGACTCAGCCGGTGATGACATGTGAGCTGTGCTGGCACAGTAGGTGAGGCGGTTGGGTTTTCACGACTGCGTCTAGAGGTCGTGAGTTCGAATCCTGCGGTAGGCGATCCTTTATTGCCACTGCAAGTGGAGGTGATAGCCGTAAAGGCACTTCTATCGCTATACAAAAGAGGCGGTTAAATGAGCTAGTATTTTATTTATTTTTATGGATGGCGACAGCAAGATAGAAGCAACGAACACACAAGCCAAGGACTTTTATTTGATAAGCAACTAGACATTGCCTTACCTGCTGTATGCAGCCACATTACTAACTAGTCAATAGCACTCAATAAAGCTATATAATGGGGCTAAACGAGATGCAGTAAGCAGAAAAACCTATTGATGCAAGGTTCAGCTTTAGCAATAAAAGCGCAGGTAGGTTACCGCCACCAGATGAAAACTCCTCACACGGTACGATAAAGTTGCATTACACCACCAGCCATAAAACCAATTATCGGGCTTACAGGCCAAGCTCAATTTACAGGCAGCTTTGCTCCGAATAGAACTAGGCCAAGCTTAAGAGAGCATCTAATTCTCTCACGGTGGCTCTGGCTCTAGTCAGCCGATTTCTCTATCTGTACCTCGGTTCGCGGCAGAGACTACTACGGATCTGCGGCACAGTGTCAGCAAGACAATCTGCCCAACCGTATCACACCGATCTTGCACTGCAATGCACGATCCATTTCCTGCCCACGTCCACACGCCAACTATACACCAGTCGACATGGGCTCATGTTCGCAATCCTCCGATTGAGCAGCTTCTGTGCGATTGCAAATGGCAACTGGCACATCATACCGGCATCGTAAACACTGTCAAGCCTCCTGACTAACCTGGGTGGCCTCAACAACTAGGCACAACAATATCAAGACAGCTAGCCAACAAGCCGTTGCCTAAATCATCATCAGTCGTAAAACCTCCACCATTCCCCCTTTCAATGGCATCAATGAGTAAGCTGACACAGCCACTAGCCAGTGGCATAGCAGATGAGCAGCTTTAACCGATCACAGCAAATCACTTGCTGCATCAGCTGAGCAGCATACACTGCTAAAGCGCAGGACCCACTGCGAGCATAAGCATACGATGGCCTCTCGGAAGCTGACAGGCAGCAGATGATTGCATGCCGAACAGACCAAGACTGCACAGCCTCTGGCCGATGATAACGAAAGATGACGTCTTTTTGGAACTTCAGCCTCGGAAAATCACTGGCCACTCAGCTTGCCCCGAGCGCTCACGGTCTGCTCAATGAACTGTCAGTGAACTCGGAAAACACTATATTGTAGGTGGTCAGCCAGCTTCTACTGGCAATGACCATGTAGTGCCACAGAGCGCTGGGGTGCCAGATCCTCTTGGCATGACGATCACAGATTTCCGGCATCTTGGCAATGGCCGTGCGAGGGCAAGTGTCTCCTCAAATCACTAAGTTGAAAGAACCACTTGCCACAAAAATCGCAGGCATGCAGCAGGTCACCTGTGTGCATGCTCCGGTGTTTCCTGAGGCTGCTGTGCCGTGAGAACCGTATGCCAGGCACAATCATTGCAGGCATATGGCAGCTCGCTCAGGCACGTGGCATGCTAGATCGCTGGGAATCGTGTTTCCCTTTGCAGCAAATGTAAAGCGCCTAGAAAGCGATTCTCTGAGGGCGCTTTATCAAGTACACTATCATTATTATTTTTATTATTGAAAGAAACGCTTGTCACAATAATGACGCGGGTTCCACTGGATTCCATCCTTACTCTTCGGTAGATTGCAGGATTATGTGTCTCTTCAGGGTGCAGGGATGTAATGTAATGTAATGTATCTTCGTCCGTAACTCCACAAAGTCGTATAGACCACGTGGGTGTTACGCAGGAGAGTTTCGTATAGCGCACTCACAGCCTAAGCAGCTTTCGGTGAGAAACGCTTGTCACAATGATTGCAAGGATACGGCCACTTGCCTGTGTGGGGTACGCATCCATCCTCAGATGGTCGGTGGCTAAAAGAAACCGCTTGCCACAATGAATGCAGGCATGCTGCCTCTCATCCACCAGCACGCGCCTGGACAGGTTGCTGGTGCACCCGACCCAGATGTGTCTCCTCAGATACTTCTTGCACGAAAAGCGCTTTCCACAAGTACGGCAGAAGTGCTGCTTCTGCTTCTTGCCCGCCTGAGAGCTAGCATGGATCTAAAGGCCGCTGCAGTACCTAAACCGCTTGCCACATGTCTCGCACGCATAGGGCCACTAGACTGTGTGCTTCGGCACGTGGCACGACGCCGGCGCAGACGAGCGTTTTGCTGCAATGAGTGCAGACGTGCGGCCTCTAGCCCGTGTGCAACAGCATCTGGTGCCTCCTCAGGCTGCTGAGGCCCACGAACCACGAACTCTGCAACGATCGCAGGCGTGCAGCCTCTCGCCAGTGTGATCGCGCACATGTCTCCGGAGCAAGTCAGGGTAGGCGATCAGCTAGCTGCACAGATCGAACGCTTGCGGCCTGTCTCCAGCATGCAGGCGCACGTGCCTCGCCAGGCTCTTCGAAGAAGAGTACCATTTGCCGCACCGATCGCATGCATGCAGCCTCCCTCATGCTACTGCTACTGTCTCCTGCCGAGCATCGACCTTTGACCTCTGAATCTCGACCTTCACATCGGTCGGCAGAGTTAAACTCAGGCTTGAGGCTATTAACCTCGGGGACATCGGTCTGGAGGCAGCCAGTGGCCATAGCAGCTTGCAGCCGAGCGATGTCTTCCTAGCTTGACCGGCAATAAGCGAAGGTAAAAGCATATTATTAAGCAAAATACAGGCACAAATATTAAGAAAAGAACACAAAGCTGATCCTCTGCAAATGAGTAGATGGCAGTGATTTAGAAAGTGCCCGTTGAGGAAAATTGAAAATAGAAGATCCTCAAACTTGATGGGATCCTGTGTGAGGCAGATGAAGAGACCTAATAGCTATCTGCCCACTTTAGTTCCATGCACGACTCTGGCTACATGCAGCACACGTTTTTTGGGACTAACCCTCAAGTGAGCTTGGCCAGCTAAAGCTCAATGTCCTGCCTTTAAGCTTCTACACCAATCTTTGCATCAGCTCTGCAGCAGTCAAATCTGCCTACTTTCTGCTACATAATATTGCTAAAATCTGAGCAGGCTTTGACTGGTATATTACATCCAAATTGGTCAATGAGTTTGTAATTCCTTACCACGATGTATGCAACAAACTGCTTGCTGGTATGCCGGCCTGTGCAATCAGGCACTTACAGTTGGTGCGAAACTCCCTTCTACCATTCCTGTCAAAGACACTGGAACAGGTCGTGGCAGACCAGCTGAACTCGTATATCGAAACCTCACACCTTGCTAGTAAGTTCCAGTCTGGCTTTAGAGCTAATCACTCCACAGAGTCAGCATTGCTTCGGGTATACAACGACCTACTTAGGAATGCAGACATGGGTAGAGTGTCTCTTCTTGTTTTGCTCGATCTTTCGGCAGCTTTTGATACCATCGATCACAAAGTACTTCTAGAGCGCCTCTCATCTCGCCTGGGCATCACTGGCACTGCTCTGCAGTGGTTCAGGTCCTATCTCAGTGGGAGACTCCAGAGTGTTGACGTGAATGGACAAAGATCATCTGAAGTACCTCTAAAATATGGAGTACCTCAGGGCTCTGTGCTAGGTCCGGTCCTTTTCACCGTTTATACTCTCCCTCTCGCTGATGTGATTGCCAAGCACAATCTAGGCTTTCACTTCTATGCGGATGACACTCAGTTGTACCTTTGCTTTGATCCCTCCCAGCCTTCGAGCACCTCAAATTCTCTCAACTCACTTGCTGCATGCATTGATGACATCCGATCATGAATGGCAGCAAATTTTCTAAAACTAAACGATGATAAAACTAACTTACTAGTTATGGGCAAACCTAGTGTTATTCAGAAATTGGAAAGGCTGACTTTCAAAATTGGCTCTGCCAGCATATCTCCAGTTGCATCAGCTCGAAATCTAGGTGTCATATTCCAAAGCGACCTCTCGTTAGACGACCACATCAGCTCCACAGTCAAATCAGCCTATTTTCAGCTCCATAACATTGCTAAAATTCGGGCTTGTTTAGATAAGGATACCACGTCCAAGTTGGTCCATGCATTCGTGACATCCCGTCTCGACTTCTGCAACTCACTGCTTACTGGCTTACCAGCATGTGCGATCAGGCGATTGCAGCTGGTGCAAAACTCTGCAGCTAGGCTTGTCTGTCGTGAGCGTCGCAGTTGCCACATTAATCCACTTCTCGCCAACCTGCACTGGTTACCAGTCAAGCAACGGATTGACTTCAAGGTTTTGTCTCTCACTTTTAGGTCTCTTCATTCTATGGCTCCAGCCTATCTTTCAGAGATACTACCCCATCAGGCAAAGCATCGTACCACTCGCTTTTCGGAATCCAACAGTCTAGAAATACCTCGTACAAACCTTAAATCCTTTGGAGACCGTGCATTTAGCTCGTATGCTCCCACAGCCTGGAACTCCCTCCCGACCTGCATCAGAACATCCCCTGACCTGACCACATTTAAAAGAAACTTAAAAACATACCTATTTAGGACAGCATTTAGTGGGTCCTTGTGATTCGTCCTCGATGTGCTTATGCGTGCTGACACTGTTCATGCTGCCACTAACCACATTTGCATGCTGACCCAGTGCATGTAACCCCTAACCATGTTATTCATTTTGTTTGTTTTTCAAGCATGATTTTACTTACTATTCTATTGCGTATCACTTTGCAGCAAATGTAAAGCGCCTAGAAAGAGATTAAGTTCTCTGAGGGCGCGTTATCAAGTGCAATATTATTATTATTATTATTATTAAACTCTGTGCAGCCAGGCTTGTCTTTCGTGAGCGTTGTAATTGCCACATCACACAAGCTCTCGCCGACCTGCAATGGCAGCGGCTTTGGGTTTGAGTCGTGCAGTGTTAGACACTTTATTGACCACTGCAGTGGTGATAGCCGTGAGGGCTCTTCTGCTCCTAAATAAATGATGTTGTTCAATCAGCCTACTCTCTCTCTCTCTCTCTCTCTCTCTCTCTCTCTCTCTCTCTCTCTCTCTCTCTCTCTCTCTCTCTCTCTCTCTCTCTCTCTCTCTCTCTCTCTCTCTCTCTCTCTCATTAGGCAAGCAGGGTATCGACTTCAAGGTTCTGTCACCCACATTTAGGTCCCTTCATCCTCTGGCTCCTATCACACCTACTCCCTGTCAGGGCAGGCATTGTATCACCCACTTTAATGAATCAAATCGTTTAGCTACACATCATACAAACATCAAATCCTTTGGAAGCCATGCCTAGAGTTCGTTTTCTCACAACAGTTGAAAGCCAACCCCAACTGACGTCACGACATCTCCTGACTTGACAAAATTTAAAAAGAAGCTTAAAAAGCACCTGTTTATTACAGCACTTAATGCTACAGAGGCACAAGATAACTGAGCGATTTCAAGGCCTCACAAGTTTTGTCGCTCACTTTTAGGTCACTTCATTCTTTGGCTCCAGCCTACCTCTCAGATATACTCCCCCATCAGGCCAAGCATCGCACCACCCACTTTTCGGATCCAACAGCCTACAAATACCTCGTACAAACCTCAAATCCTTTGGAGACCGTGCATTTAGTTCGTATGCTCCCAAAGCCTGGAACTCCCTCTCGACCTGCGTCAGAACATTCCCTGACCTGACCACATTTAAAAAGAACTTATAAACACCTATTTAGGACAACATTTAGTGGGTCCCTGTGATTCGTCTTTGATGTGCTTATGCATGCTGAAACTGTGCATGCTGCCACTAACCACATTTGCATGCTGACCCTGTGCATGTCACCCTTAACCATGTTATTTCATTTTGTTTGTTTATCAAGCATGATATTACTCACCATTCAATCGCATTTCCCTTTGCAGCAAATGTAAAGCGCCTAGAGAGAGAGAGATTAAGTTCTCTGAGGGCGCTTTATCAAGTGCATTATTATTATATATTATTAAGGTGAGTAACAGGACCAGGAAGTCACTAGTCATCCTATAAGGTGCCACTGCAGTGTTAAGTGGTGTGATGAGATATTCACGACATTCTCGACACTGCGGTGCCTTGCACAAACTGCCAGTTTAAAGCAGGGCAGCCCATCGCAGCTGTCAACATCTTGGGGGGTGGGGCAATCTGGTCATTGACAGCTGCTTGAATGTGCTGCTTGAAGGGCAGTACATTCATCATTGGCTGCTAGATGCTGGGAGCCAAGTGAGGTGGAGGATAAAGCTTTGCTGCATAGCAAAACAACAAAAACAAGCTACAATAACACGTAAGTCCCACATTTTGAGGTGGCTGGTCGTGCCATGCTGGACAGACGGGGAACATTCGAGAGCTGTGAATATCTGAGTAAACACGCACAGAGCAATCTTGATCACCTCGATTGCCATGTGCCGGTGCAAAATTGAAGACACTACTTAAGGCCATCGGGCTGCCAGTCGGCTCACTCAGACAGACTAGCCATTGGGCTGCTACTGGGACTCAGCTACCGACCGCAGCCATCATCGTCTTAGCTTTCTTAGAAAGCAGGAAGCAGCAAGCGATACTACATAGTAACAGAGAAAACAAAGATCGACCCACCAGACACACCGAGAACGGCAGAGGGATTCGTTTGCTAATAGTAGCTCTCAGTAAATCAGCAGGCAGTGACTGGGCTGCAGCAGAGCCCATGCTGGCAAGCTCGATTCGGGGCGAATACTCGAGGGGCAGACACTCTGAATTTAGAGCCGGCTAACAAACACTCACCTCCAGGGAGCTAGCTGGCAGTTTTTTGTCAAAAGGCTGCAGAAGGCATACTGCTAGCTAACGGCCGGTGGTTTAACTGGGGGGGGGGGGAGGAAGGCATCTGCTGCCTAGAACTGGGTGGCTGCCGGTCAGCTCGGGCAGATCAATTACCTCTCGGATCATTAGTGCTGTCTGACAGTCTGCAGGGAAATAAGAACACAAGCCTCTCTTTTCTCTGCCTCTACCTAAGAGCTTCTGACCGAGGCCAACGACTACTCGCAGCTGCATAGCGCTGTTCGTCGATCAGAGTATAATTCATTTGTATAGTGCCCCAAGAGAACTTAATATCTCTATTCAGGGGCTTCACATTTGGCTCGGGGCTCGAGCCCACTACCTCAGCAAAATCAGAGGTCGTCTCACGACTCACAAGCGGCTGCCTTCCTCTTTGCACGGGCAGTGTGTCAGGCGCTTCACTACCCCTCACAAGTTCAATGTCAGCTTTCAAAAAGGGCCAAGTCAGGCCTTTCCCATTGGCTGACCACAAGCTGGGTTGGCTCTTTCTGATTCGGTCTAAGCCCTCTTTTACAGTTGCCATGCCGTCCTATGAGTGGACATTTTTCTATAATAATAATAATACATTTGCATAGCATCCTCAGATAACTGAATCTCTCTATAGGCACTTCACAAATGCTGCATATGGTGGTAGCACGCACACACAGCATGTATTGTGTAGGCAGGTACATGCACACGAGGGACAAATTATAAAGACACCAAATACTCCACTAAACAGGTGCGTTTTAAGCTTCTTTTTATAGGGCATTTATGGCATGGACCAATTCTTCACAATCCTAAGACGCTCACGCAAACAATCATCGATTACATCGACTGACTGAAAAACATCTCTTACATCACAAAAGCAGCACTGAATTAAACAATTTCGCCTTCTGGAGTAGAAATCTCTAGACTGCACAATGGTGCAGCAGCACAGCCTAGTGGGGCAGGTGGCAGAGTTCCGACTCGCTCCGCCGACGCAGCCACAGCCGAGACAGCATGGCTCGAAGGGACCTCTTACCTTTGGAGAGATGGCCTGATCACTTACCTCCTAAAAAGTCCCCTGGGAGAAGCAGCAACTGCTTCGATGCTGATGCTGACAACCGTAGAGTAAGTGTCACTCGAGATGCCACCAAGCCGAGCACTCCGGCGCGAATCGACACGTTCCCAAAGGCTGGCTTTTCCATCAGGCATACCATAGGCTCCGGCCGGCTAGCTGTCGAAAAAAATTTAAAAAAATACTAGCTGATTGAACAGCCTCTTTTGTATAGCGACAGAATAGACTTTTGGGCTATCACCACCGCTTGCAGCTGCGATAAAGAATCGCCTGCCACAGAATTTGAACCTGCGACCTCGGAACCGAGGTCGTGCAAAGCAAACACCTTATTTAGTGTGCCATCACGGCTCACCAATCAAGACCCATAACCCTCCTGCCTAGGCCCATGTGTGTTCCAAGCTTCTGCCATTAAGACTAATCTAACGGCCACAAACTTATAGCAATGAGCTATAAACCATCCATCTCATCACAGATCAAAAAGGCCATAAATGTCAGCGTGCCATAAAAAGCCACCCCTGCAAGTAAGCCAGCCAGCAAGGGCTGTTGTAAGTGATTTTGATAGAGCCTCACTTCTGGTGGGTTAATTCATCACGTAGGATCAGCTTGGCCATCACTAGCTGCTCAGAGGCTCAACAAATGCTAGGCATAGGCACCTAACGATCGACGTAGGCTGTGATCATTGAATGGGCCGAGGCAATTTTAGGGATTAGACTGTCTGAGCAGCCACTGGCTCTCGAGAGGTAAAGGGTCGAATACTGGGTAAACAGACAATTCGGTGCCGGACAAATCGAAGGCTGCTTTTCTACATCTTTGTGCCACATAGCAATTCGAGTTGTGTGAATACTCAATGATCATAGAGCCTTATAAAGGGCATTCACATTATTGTCAAGCTGTTTGGCAAATGCACTTGATTAGCACTATGAACCACCACTGGGTAGACCGTTCATCCCAAAGAGGGTGGTCAGAGATTATGTTGAGGTAGGAAGTGCTCGGGCTATCTACCAGCAGCACTTTGTAGCACCCATGATAATAATAATAGTAGTACTAATATAATATAACGTAATGTATCTCCATCTGTAACTCCACAAAGCCATAAAGACTACTTGGGTGTTACGAAGGAGAGTTGTGCAGAGCGCACTCACAGCCTAAGTGGCTTCTGGTACGCATTCGGTAACCAACAGACTTTGTCTCACGCAACAAAGAGAAAGAGAAGTTATGCAAGCAAATAATAATATTACACTTGATAAAGTGCTCTAAGAGAACTCATCTCTTTCTAAGCACTTTACATTTGCTGCAGAGGAAGCACGATCGAATGGTTAGTGGTAGAATGCTCAATAAACAACAAGAATATCATGGTTAGGGGTAACATGCACAGGGTCAGCATGCAAGTATGGTTAGTGGCAGCATGCATAGTGTCAGAATGCATAAGCATATAAAGGAAGAATCAAAGGGACCTACAAATGCTGTGACAAATAGGTGCATTTTCAGTTTCTTTTTAAATGTGATCAAGTCAAGAAACGTCGGAGTGAAGCAAGTCGCGAGTGAGTTTCAGGTTTTGGAAGCATATGAACTACTAAAGGCACGGTCTCCAAAGGCTTTTCGGATTTAACCCTTTACCCAAACCTCGTACAAACCTCAAATCCTTTGGAGACCGTGCCTTTAGTAGTTCATAATAATAATTCGCTTTATCAAGTGAATTATTATTATGAACTACTAAAGGCACGGTCTCCAAAGGATTTGAGGTTTGTACGAGGTTTGGGTAAAGGGTTAAATCCGAAAAGCAGGTGGTACGATGCTTAGCCTGGTGGGACAGTAGATCTGATAGTTAGGCTGGAGCCAAAGAATGAAGGGACCTCAAAGTGAGTGACAAAACATGGAAGACTATGCATTGCTTGACTGGGAGCCAGTGCAAGTCGGCAAGAAAAGGTGTGATGTGGCAACTGAGACGGTCACGACAGACAAGCCTAGCTGCAGAGTTTTGCACCAGCTATCAGCGCCTGAGTGCACAGGCCGGTAGACCAGCAACCAATGAACTACATAAGTCAAGACGGGTGTCACAAATGCATGGACACACTTCGATGTTGTATCCCTGTCTAAACAAGCTCGAACTGTAGCAAGATTATGTAGCTGAAAGTGGGCAGAGTTGATTGTGGGGCTGATGTGGTCGTCTAATAAATGATCACTTTGGAACATAACACCTAGATTTCGTGCAGATTCAACAGGAGATATGCTGGCAGAGCAGATCGAACGCTACCCCTTGAACAAAGTCGAGTAGTTGTCTAAGCCTAACCACCTTACCAACTCCGACTATAAAGCAATCTTCCAAGGTCGGGGAGGAGAAAGTATTCGGTACATATTTAGTAGCTCCAATTATAAAACAATCCTTGAAGGTCATGGAGAAGAAATTATTCAGTGTATATTGGATATATAAGAACAATAATTAAAAAATTCAAAATGAGGTTCTGAATTGATTCAATCATCATAGCAAAGATGTTTTCAAATATACGAGCCAACCTAATCAGGATGTGAAAACAACTTAATCGTCACAGCAAGAATAAAGTAAAATATCGTGAGCATATATATATATATATATGTATATATATATATATATATATATATATATCGACATATATAGCAGAGGTGCTTAAACCGGGCTCCTATCGAAACCGAATCGTCACAAATGAAGAGTAGCAACTTTCTTGTGCATACCTTACCAGGCCTCAAAAACACCCCCTACCCTTGCTAGTTGCAGCCAATGCACAAAAAAATTCCGTGTGACATCTTGATTTCTAAATCACTATTAGTACCTCTTAGGTGACAACCCTATGCCCACAGTTTCACGCTGAGACTTTTGGAGTATGGCAACGACGAAGAGACAAACCTGAAGATAGCTAACCCGCAAACCATCGCCTAGAGAACCCTAAAGTTGTATGCTCTCCCAACAGCACACAAGTGACGACATGTAAATACCGAAACGGGCTGCATTAGACGTATACTTTACAAACGCGAAATGTACTCAGCAGCTCTGCCTTCCACCCTCCATGCAGCAACTACCAGCTCAGCACTGCCCCAAGAAGTGACTCATCACCTCATAGTGCCATAAATACCACTGGGCTATGTGAGCTCATCACCTCGTAGTGCCATCAATGCCAAAAGGCAACTCACCAAGCCACAAGAAGAACAGCAGGGCCGTGCCATAAAAAAACTCCTGCACTGCAATCGAGCACCACTAAATTGCCAACCACTGCAACCTCAGCCGTGCAATGCCACTCTTGCCTGGTTCAAGGCCTAAAGCACAACTGGCTGATCACAAAACCACTTAAGCTTGTAGGTAGCTTATCATGCAGATTAGTGATTACATAGTCGTGATAGCCCAGTAGGTAAGATGCTCTCTTTGGGACCGAGGTCGTGGGTTCGAATGCTGTCCTTTGCCATTTATTGCTTGGACATTGTATGTTCGTGGTTGGTTGAAGGATGTGACTGCACTTAAAAAGCATAGCACTGTGATACATAAGAAAAATGTGAGGTTGGCCGAGTCTTTTTCCGGCAATTTGTTGTGGATTATAATTGATTGCTGTATTCACCTGGGCCATTGCCATCGATTGCTACACATTGCCGAGACTGTAAGCACAGAATGGGTTGAAAGTATGTATGCCTGCAGTGAGGTGTGATGTGGAATCATAACTAGAGTTTGGTGCAGTCGATTTGCTTACGGATTATGGTACTGGTGCCTGCCATCACCGGCGATTGGGTTGCATTGTTGACAATTAACGTGCAAAATAGCTTACAAATTCTACGGTTTCAATTTTAAAAGAATGAAATGTTAAATGCATCGACGATTGGAGCTTCGAACTCCCAATTGGTAGTCGATTTGCCAAGGACAGTAATGAATTGCTGATTCGAGCCGAGCAGTTGATTGCCATACATTGCCCGAGATTGTGCAAGCGAAATATGTTAATGTAGAGTGGTTATAATGCAAATAGTATGGTTTGTAATATGCATTCAAAATGAAGCATTGAGAAACCAATTTCGTGGTATTTTGCATCGGATTGTGGTAGATCCTGGTTTTGGCCCGGGTGATGGCAGTCGATTGTCCTCCATTAATGCAGAATGGTCGAGGCAATAATAATGACAAAAATAATTATAGTAAAATTGTGGGAGTACTCAACAGCCAAAGAGTAGAGCAGTGTGCAGTCATAATTAGAACTTCTAGTATACATGTTCTGGTTACTTTGAGGCAGACTGCAGTATGGGACCGGTTCGTTGCTGTCGATTGCAGTGCATCGCACGAGAACTGGTATGCATACTTAAGTGAAATTTTGTGATTGCACATTAAATTAAGTACAGTCCTATAAGCAATGTAAAAAAAATTAAAGCCTGGCATTGGCGATTTGAAGGTGATTTTCTGTGGATTCGAGTAGGTTGCAGCATTTCCCCAGGATATTTAAGACATTCCCATTCATTGCATGAATCACACAATTATTTTTATTTTAAGTGGGCGTGCACACAAAACACTGAGCTTTAATATGCAATAAAAACTGAAGCTCGGCACATTCTACGTCTAGTCGTTTTGTGGTGGATTCGATGGATTGAAATGGATTGCAGTAAATTTTGGGATGGATCAAATTTTGGGAGGATGCTGTAGCACAACTCCTATTTTATCTATCCACCAATAATAATAATAATAATAATAATGCACTTGATAAAGCGCCCTCAGAGGACTTAATCTTTCTCTAGGCGCCTTACATTTGCTGCAAAGGGAAATGCCATTGAACGGTGAGTAAAATCATGCTTGATAAACAAACAAAATGAATAACATGGTTAGGGGTGGCATACACAGGGTCAGCATGCAAATGCACCAAATTTCATGCCGTTGTGTGCAAGGCAATCGAAGGCAACTTCTACAGCAATCTGTTTACATTTGACTATAAATTGGCTATTTGAACTCCAATTATCATGCCACATTAGGTTCACTGAGTGAGCACATATTGTAAACACATTGAGTTAAATCTTGGGCAATGCAATTGATCATGATGACCATGGCTTGATCGCAATCTTTTTTGTCTTCGGTCTTCATCTAAGCACAAGCCTATGTTCTTTGTCTTTGCTTGAGCCTTCGTCCAAAACGCCTTGAGAATGGAAACTATGTATGTGCGCAGGTGCAGTTTGCACAAGTTTGGAGCCAAGCTGAGATGCACGGCGCTGAGCAGCTTCAGCTTAGGAACTAGTCCAAATCGGCTCACGGCTAGCGGTTGATAGCTGCAAGAAGGTGCAGAATGCATCACCCTGAGTGAGGCTGCTGCCAAGCAATATTGAGTCGCACATGTCCCCACAGACTGGAAGGAATACAGATACAGATGTGAGATCTGGTAAAACAGCTTCACGTTGGTAAATGTTCTGCACCTACCCTTGCTTGAAATTTATTATTGCAAACTGTTTTCAAATTGATATCCAGACTATACTGCTGATCAGGGCAAAATTAAGCTAGCATGCACTCGAAAGCTAAGAACGACAACAACAGCACTCTTGCAACATCCAGCACCGAGGCAAGCTCAACTCAGGCTAGCAGAAAGCCAGTATCCGTTCAGTCAGCAAGCACACCCCGAGTAGAGCAGGTCAGGGGAGCTCACGAATCGGCGGTTAGCAGTGCTGGCTGACCAGCTGTTGCACCAATCACAAACATGTGAACAGCACTTTGCGCACTAGCCGATGCCATCCATGCAAGCCGGTCCGGGGGACCAAGCTGGTAGCAGGCATGTGGCCTAGCAAAACCAACCAGTCAACAGGAAATTCGGTATGAGGGGGGTTCACGAATTGCTTGCAGCCTGCTGAGACTCGCTCGCATGAACACACAAGTGTACCTGCACCTTGCCAGGGTCCTGGAAGCGCTTGCCACACACTTCTCATGCATGCAGCTTCTGAGCCTCGTGCATACGCATGTGCACAGTCATATTGTCAGATCGTGAAAAATATAGGCTGCAATGATCGCAGGCATGAGGCCTGTTGCCTGTGTGAGTGTGCATGTGGCGGGTCAGGCTGCCAGCCTGGATGAACGTTTGCCACACACTTTGCAGGCATGTGGCCTCTCACCCGTGTGCTGGTGCAGGTGGCACGTCAGGTGGCTGGCCGTTGGGTACCGTTTGCCGCAATGGTGGCAGACGTAAGGCCTGTCGCCCGTGTGCATGCGCATATGGAGCATCCAGGAGCCAGTCCGCGAGAATCGTTTCCCACAATAATCGCAGGCGTGTGGCCTCTCGCCCGTGTGCGTTCTCATGTGATAACGCAGGCCTCCAGTGTACCCAAAACGCTTGCCGAACATTTCGCAGACGTAAGGCCTCTCGCCTGTGTGGGTGCGCATGTGGACAGTCTTGTGGTCGGCCCGTGAGAACCGCTTGCCGCACACGTTGCAGGCGTGCGGCCTCTCACCCGACTGCATGCTCAGGTGCTTGGTCAAGCTGCTGGCTTCAGTGATTTGCTCCCTGGAGAGTTGGCAGACTTTAGGCCTCTAGCCTATGTGCTTACCCTTTACCTCAAGTTCCGAATACGAACTGCAACAACAGAGTAAAATGCTTGAATATGAAGGATGGCCGGGACTCTAAAATAAGGCAACTTCTGCATATTAGTTGCATGGAACATGTTTACTAATGGTGTGCAATATCTGCAGCAAAAGCCTAGCCTAAAGCAGACTCAACAACACAGTCTCAGAGAGTGGCAATCAAATTATTCACCAGTAATGTCGTGACTACAGAACCAGCTGTGGCCAAGGAGGCCCTAGTCCATAATATCAGATCATCAAAGGCTGAACCTGGCAGATATTCAATTTCTGCACAATGTTACAATCTCAAAACTCTGAAGCATTAGCCTATACTCTATTGGCTATTCTAAGGAAAAATAATACAGATGTTCAAGTTTCATAGCAACCTCTTCGAGAACGATATATCTTTCACTGCACCTAGTTAATTGATACATTTACAAGAGAGCATGACAATTGATTACTGATAACAAACACGATCTTGGCATGAATAGGCACAAACAGGGCAAGTCACATGGGCGGAGCAAATGCACTGGGAATCTCCCAGATGGCATCTCAGTTCCTTTTCGGTGTCATCAGGCCAGTGATGTCGTGACGTCGGTCAGTAGCCAGTGCCAGGCGTTAGAAGACTATGAAATAAATGCCGGATTGCTAAATTATCCAAAATTCCTGAAGCACGGTCAAAAAACTAGTTCTATGAAGAAACTATGGAAATCTAACTCTGTAAGAGTGAGCATTATCAACTAGAACTTCTTTTGGTAAGCCACGGCCATGCATAAATACAATATCTCAGTCTTCATGAGGGGGGTTAACTGTATAAACATTTCAGATTTGCTGTCAGTGATGCTTGACAAAAATCAGTGTATAAGAGGTCACTCAGGCTCACCTTGCAAATAACAGCTGAAGCTAACCATTATATTCCATGGAGATGAGCTAGTTTGATAACGTTAAACATACTATTGTTATTAGTGGTTATAATGATAACAACAACAATAATAATGATACATTTGCACAGGACACAAAGGTTCGTTGTTGCACAACTCACACCGGCTTAGAGAACAAAATCTCTCTCTAGCACATTGCACTGGATGCAATGGTATGCAGTAATGGAAGCCCATCTATTGGTTAATGATGCACAGTGCCTGCAAGCATCATCAGCATGAAAGGACAATCGACAGAGGACTGCAGTAAAGCAGGTGCTCTCTCTCGATGCCAGGCAAAGAGTTCTCCTCTGCCACATTGACACTTCTTGGTCGTTTACAAACAGGCCAATTACTTGCCGAGTGGGTGAAAGCCAGGTTGCTTGCAATCAGGCTGAACAGCAATGGCTGGATGGCTAAGGGGAGAGGGAACTGAGACTGAGAACTGGGAGGTGCTACCGTAAGGTAAGGTCTCCAAAAGATTTCAGGTAGATCAGAGACACGGCTACATGTCTTAAAACAGTTAAGCCATAAGATGCCACTTCCAAACCAACTCAACTGGCTCCACCATTAAGCAGCACAATGACTTCCAGGTTGTGTCACTCACTTTCAAGAGTTTTCATTCTCAACCCTAAGTCTATATATCCATAATACCTCAAACTTGGGCTATATCAATGTCCTTTCGACTTAGCTCGTGTGGCTGGGCCAACAAGCTATCTCTAATCCCCAGGGGACTGCTCCATCAGTTTATACCCATGATGCCTGGAACTCCCAACAGACGTCACGATAGCTTCTAACTTGATGACAATTAAAAATAAGTTAAACAATTCTATTCTATCTCTCATCATTTGCAGGGGTACCCATGAATAATCCTTAGTATGCCTAGGCATGCTGACACTGTGCAGGAGACCTGAAGCAAACTGACATGCCTCCTTTACAGCATGTGTCCCTGGAGTAGTACTCTTGGGGTGCTATTCAAACGTATCATTGCTGTTACTAAAAGTGGGAGATACAATGCCACATCTGATTGGGGCGCCGTCGGAATAAGTAGGGCACGACAAAGATAATTTGTTTATCAAGCATGATATTACTCACCATTCAATCGCGTTTCCCTTTGCAGTAAGTGTAAAGCACCTAGGAAGAGATTGAGTTCTCTGAGGGCGCTTTAACAAGTGCATTATTATTATTATTATGGAGGGACACAACAGGACAAGGCACATCCTTACAGTCGCAACCCTATTTGATGGGGACAGTGGCCACGTTCACGATGGACAAGGCTAGCAGCACATTTTTACGTCTGCGTGCCAACGATATTAGGACCGGATATTAGAAATACACGGGCTAGTTTTGAAGATATGCTAAATTACGATACAACGATTGAACTGCTAACCAGACCAACTAAAACAAGGCAGTAATGTCTTCCTGCACACTATTGCATTCCTGTCCAAGTATGGTACTAGTGCCTCAGAATCGGGCAAAGCTGGCAGTACACGATAACCGGATAGCAGGATCTGTACCAGCAGCAATGGTCGGGTCATACTGCAGGCGTCGTAGCCACGACTGGATGGAAATACCAGTTGGGGAAGACGTTGCCCACTTTAGATGTGCCGTATGACAAGCATGTCAATATGGTCAATATTAACATGCAAAGTGTCAGCATGCATAAGCATATCCAGGTAAAATCCCGAAGAATTTTCCAAATTATCACACGAAATGGGAACCCTTAAAGCTCCCCTTTAAATACTGTAAAGGCGCTGAAGAACATGACGTCATGTCGAAGTGAGTTCGGTGCTCTGGGAGCTCAGGAGCTAAAGTCGCGGCGTCTAAATGTATTGAGGTTGACAATAATACTTTCGTATAGCGGTCTCGGAGAACTGA
Source organism: Cristatella mucedo (assembly GCA_009760855.2). NCBI lineage: Eukaryota > Metazoa > Bryozoa > Phylactolaemata > Cristatellidae > Cristatella > Cristatella mucedo. The sequence continues at coordinate 1,317,402 of WPIO01000099.1, read as the reverse complement.
ATCTTTGATTTAAGGCAGAACTATACGATTTTAGTAATAAAAGAGCGTGCCGTGTCTGGCCTGGCTCGGGAAGTCGTATAGAGATGCAGGCTGGAGCGAAAGAATGAGGGACCTTAAAAGTACCGAACAAAACTTTTTTTTATCAGGGCACGCGACAAAAAAGAGTGCTCTCTTGTATGCGCTCGACATGAGCTCGCGGCAGAGGACAGTAGATGCAGGCTACTGTTACCAGGTGCAAGCCGGACGCGTAACACGGAAGGGTCTCCGGCAGCCATGGCAGGGCAGCCGAGTGCCGCCAGTGCAAACGAAAAGTCGACATGCTGTCCGCCTGGGAGCCAAAGCAGGCCGATGAGACGCAATGTAAAGGTCTCTATAGCCGGACTAGACAGAGGCCGGGTAGGCAAGGCTCACAGGCCGCAAATTAATGCAGCCATGACTTAATACGGGTCAGCGATAACTCACCTGAAACCATGCCAGACCTAGCACGGAACTCAAAAGTTACCAGGCCACGCCTGGCGACAACGACCTACGAAAGTTCAAGGACAGCACTTGCGTAGATAGCCAATAGCAATGCTCTGCAGTCACCTTCCGTAATTCTCGGTTGGTGACGTACAATTTCAAGCCGATTTAAAGTTGACTGCTTCCAAAATAACACTGTTTTTTAATACACACGCATATGATGAGCTGCCTAATAACTCCCCAGATTTTGAGCTTGAATGTGCATCGTCTCTGTTACTCTGTAGGGGCCAAGCTGGGTGGGCGGCAGACGCGTCGCGGCTGACGCTGCCTCCCTCACCCAACCTTATTCACACGCTTCGCCCGCTCAACATGTGCAATTATAATAATAAAATTAATAATAAACTTTATAAAGAGCCAACAGAGAATCATAGTCTGTGATTTGTATATCAGGAACCCCTAGTAATTTTAGCTCTAAATCAAATTCATAAAACGTTTTCCAACTGTCTTCGCTATCTTCAAATTTGCAAGAACCGGGTAAATGAGGAGACATGCCAAAAGTAATAGCCTTTTTCTAACCTTTCACTTATTAGAGAATTTACTTCAACTATATCATACTATTTTTCCGACGATGTCATGGTACTAATTTGCAATCTTCTTTTCTCTCGGCATTCTTTTACGTATTTCTCTGCAGATAAACATGTACTCTTTTCTTTGCTATACTTTTTAAAAGTTCATCAAACAAACAACTTAATTCTTTATCTGCAATCTATTTGTTTACAAAAATAAAAAGGTTGTCAACCCTTTTAGGAACTGAAGTTTCATAACCACAAAACTTAAAAAAAATATTAATAACACACCGTTTCCAATCAACACCGTTTTTCCTTCCATCCTCAAAAGCTACATTGCAAGTCAAGAAACAGGCATTATTATACATAGATAAAATTTGCTTTAAATATACTTATCAAGTAACTGACTTAAAACTTTTTTTTACTATAGTATATAAAAAACCACTAAGTTCAATGTAGTACGTAGAGTAGTATGTGATTTTGACTCATGGCCGACTCACATTCTTCTAAGGCATTTTCAAATGAGGCCGAGCCTCCTCCATGCTGAATGCAGAATAAGTCTTGGAAGAGGGTGAGGCTGCCATGAGTCAAAACCACATTCTAATTGAGGTCGCACGTCAAACGCCTGTTAAGCGAAAACCATGTTCACCAGAAAAACAGTAAACTTGTATCCGGCTGAAAATGGCTGGTTACCAGCCGCGCATTTAATAAGGTTGACTGTTGAGAATGACTCTTCACTATCTATGTGCATGTTGACTCTTCACTATCTATGGACAAGCTGTCCTTGAACTTGACCAGCTCCGGGTTGCTTGGCACGTGGCCTCCAACTTTGATAGCCCAGCGTTTGGGCTAGTCTTGTCTAAGGTGAGTTATCGCTGACCCGCATTAAGTCATAGCTGCGTATTAAGTCAAATCATGGCTTGTGAGCCTTGCGCACCCGGCTTCTGTCTTGTCCGGCTGTGCAGACCTTTTTTATGCTGCGTCTCATCGGCTTGCTGCAGCTCCCCAGCGAACAGCTTGTCGACTTTTCGTATGCACTGGTGGCGCTGGGCTGTCGTCCCATGGCTGCCGGCGATCCTTCCATATTTCACGACCAGCTCGCACCAGGTAGCCGAACCCTGCATCAGCTTTCCTCTGCCGCGATGTCAGATCGAGCGCGAAAGATAGAGAAAGAGAAAGAGACACAGAGAGAGAGAGAGAGAGAGAGAGAGAGAGAGAGAGAGAGAGCGAAAAAGAGAGAGAGAGAGAGAGCGAAAGAGAGAGAGAGAGAGAGAGAGAGAGAGAGAAAGAGACACAGAGAGAGAGAGAGAGAGGGACAGCGAGCGAGAGAGAGAGAGAGACAGAGAGAGCACTCTTGTACGTCGCCTGCCCTTATCAAAAGGTTTCGTTCAGTACTTTTAAGGTGCCTTCATTCTTTCACTCACTTCATTCTTTCACTTTTTAAATGTGGTCAAGTCAGGGGATGTTGTAATGCAAGTCGGAGTGAGTTCCAGGCTCTTTGGGGGCATACGAACTAAATGCACGGTCTCCTAAGGATTTGAGGTTTGTACGAGGTATTGGTAAACTGTTGGATACCGAAAAGTGGGTGGTACTATGCTTGGCCTGGTGGTGGAGTAGATCTGAGAGATAAGCTCCAGCCAAAGAATGGAGTGACCTAAAAGTGAGTGACGAAATCTTAAAGTCGATCTGTGGCTTGACTGCTAGCCAGTGCAGGTCGGCGAGAAGTGATGTGATGTGGCAACTACACAGCTCACGACAGACAAGCCTAGCTGCAGAGTTTTGCACCATCTGTAATTGCCTGATTGCACATGCCGGTAGGCCAGCAAGCAGTTAGTTACAGAAGTCAAGATAGGATGTCACGAATGCATGGACCAACTTAGACGTGGTATCCTTATCTAAACAAGCCTGATTTTAGCAATGTTATGTAGTTGAAAGTAGGCAGACTTGACTGTGGAGCTGATATGGTCGTCTAACGAGAGGTCACTTTGAAATATGACTCTTAGATTTCCAGCTGATTCTACAAAGGATATGCTGGCAGAGCCAATTTTGAGCCTCAGCCTTTCCAATTTCTGAACCACACTGAGTTTACCCATAACTAGTAAGTTAGTTTTATCATCGCTTAGTTTTGGAAAGTTTGCTTCCATCCATGTGCGGATGTCGTCAATACATGCACCAAGTGAGTTGAGAGAATTTGAGGTGCTCGAAGGCTGGTAGGGATCAAAGCAAAGGTACAGCTGAGTGTCATCTGCATTGAAGTGAAAGCCTAGATTGCGCTTGGGAATCACATCAGCAAGAGTCTGAGTATAAACCGTGAAAAGAACCGGACTTAGCACGGAGCCCTTAGGTACCCTATATTTCAGAGGTACCTCAGATGATCTGTGTCCAATCTTGTCAATACTCTGGTGTCTCCCACTAAGATAGGACCTGAACCATTGCAGAGCAGTAACAGTGATGCCCATGCGAGATGAAAGTCGCTCTAGAAGAACTTTCTTATCGGTAGTATCAAAAGCTGCCGAAAGATCGAGCAAAACAAGCAGAGACACTCTACCTATGCCTGCATTCCTAAGTAGGTCGTTGTATACCCTAAGCAATGCTGACTCTGTGGAGTGATTTGCTCTAAAGCCAGACTGAAACTTACTAGCAAGGTTTAAAGTTTTGTTGTATGAGTTCAGCTGGCCCTCGACGACTTGTTCCAGTGCCTTTGATAGAAATGGTAGAAGTGAGACTGGGGGGGGTAGCTGCTCAAGCTCTCTTTGTCTAGTGTTGCTTTCTTGAGAAGTCGCCTGACTACAGCGAATACCACTCCCACAGAGTTCCTCCCTACTGAGGTAAGTAATCCCTGAAGTGCTGTCCTGCTTTCGATTCCAGTTCTCTCTCCCCTCAACCAGCCTGGCATTGCTGTTCAGCCTGATTGCAAGCCTCCTGGCTGTCAGCTGCTATGTAAGTCATTGGCCTGTTCCTAAACGACCCATTACTGAAGTGTCAGGATGAATAATTTGCCTGGCATAAGGGACTGCCTGCTTTGCTGCAGTCCTCGGTCGATTGCTTTTTTATGCCTATGCATCAAGACACTGTATCATTAACCAATGGATGGACATCCATTCAAGCATACTTGGAGTGTAATGTGCTAGAGAGAGAGAGAGAGAGAGAGAGAGAGAGAGAGAGAGAGAGAGAGAGAGAGAGAGAGAGAGAGAGAGAGAGAGAGAGAGAGAGATTCCATTCCCTAGCCGATTTGAGCCGTGCAGTAACGAATCCTTTGTGCCCTGTGCAAATGCATTATTATTGTCGTTTTAATTATGGTCACTAGTAATAATAGTATTAATAATATTATTAACATTATCAAACTAGCTTGCACCCGTGGAGAGTAAAAAAACTACGTCCTCGAGCTTTCATTTGTGATACCTAGATGATGGGCATGCCTCATCAACTGCCAATCATAACAGTTTGTAGTGTTAGCCTCTGCCCCCCCCCCCCGTGAAGAATAACTTGACATACAGTCGAGTCCACCTATAAGGCAAACCGTGATGACACAGTACGTAAGTTGATTAGTTGCTTTTTAAGACTTCTGCCCGACGACTCGGGTTCGAATCCTGCATAATGTCATCTTCTATTGCTGCTGCAAGAGGTTGTTATAGCCGTAAAGGCTCATTTGTTGCTATACAAAAGAGGGTTGTAAAGGCTCAAGACACTGTCTCATTAACCAATGGATGGACATCCATTCAAGCATTTGTTGCTATTCAAAAGAGGCTGTTGAATCAGCTATTAAAAGAGAATATGTAGAGGAATACTCTGCTTATAAGAAAAGCAGTTCTGCTGCCCAGATTTCCATTCTCTATAGTCTCACTCCGCATACGTGATTACTCTGGATATAGGAATGGCCATTTGCCGCCCGAGCTTATTTATTCTTATCAGTAGAGTCGACTGTATTGTGTTTATGCATCGCCATGCCTTATCAAGTACAGTTATAGCATGACTTCTAGTCGCTAATGCTCACTCTGGCTTAGGTAGACTTGTCTTGTTTGTACTTATGCATGCGAAAGTCGTATGTGTTATCACTTGCCATGCTCTTTTTTTAGTGTAATACATAATTAAGTGCAATGAAAGATATTTCTTTCACAAAAAGAGTGCTATGAAACTTTGAAGATCTTTATTAGCTTTCTGATAAGTGCCGATAGAGAATAGGCTGTTACTCCTTAGTTTTGAGATTGTACATCATTGCACCAGAGATAGTATACCTGCCTGGCTCAGCCCTTCCTAACATGCCTTGGAACAATTCTTTGGAGACCCTGCCTTTAGTTCGTATGCTCCCAAAGCCCGGAACTCACTCCCGATTTGTATCACGACATCTCCTGACTTTTTCTCATTTTAAAAAAGAAACTAAAATCACATATATTTATCACAGCATTTAATGGGTCCCTGTGATTCGTCCTGCATGTGCTTATGCTTGCTGACACTGCATACGGCCACTAACTATATTTGCATACTGAACCTGTGCATGTCACCCCTAACCAAGTCATGGTTGCTGTCATTGAGCATGCTGCCACTAACCATTCGATTGTGCTTCCTTTGCAGTAAATGGAAGTGCCTAGAAAGAAATTGAGTTCTCTGAGAGCGCTATATCACATGTATAATTATTATGCAAATATTACCGCTAATGGCCTCCTAGGCCTCAGCTCGTTCATTCTTCATGACTTGGCTGATGAATGTTTGATTGCTTCCTCCTGGGACAGTGTTTTGGTGTATGCGTTAGGTTAGATGTCTGCTGCACATATGGTAGGATGGTAGCAGGCGACTAACTATTCCTTGCAACTAAATACAAATGCAGAAGCTTACTTTTTTAAAGGTCGTGGCCATCCTCCATTTCGAAGGGCTTTCTTTTTTTTGCTGCAGCTCGTATATACGGAAGGCCTAGCTCCGACACCAGACGGCGAGCACTAGCCACAGCCACATTTCCGCAGCCACTACGACGCCGAAGCTCCACCGAGATCGGTGCAGCTCCCGGTGGCTCTGAAGATTGCTGGTTCGTCAGTATCGGAGGCCTAGAGAAGCATGCGAGCCGGCACGGGAAACACAGCTGTAGGCCTGCCCGTGCCCTTGTCCTGGTGCTTTCGAGGGCGTGCACACTGAAAACTCTCTTGTATAAAAGGTGTGCACCAAGACCAGAGGCCTCGTGTCAGCCATCTCACTTCAGACAGCAAGTCACTGAAGTCAGCAGCTTGAGAATGAGCACACAGTCGAGTGAGAGGTCGCACGCCTGCGAAGTGTGCAGCAAAACGTTCCTGCGAGCTGGCGACCTGAAGCGTCACGTGCACATGCACACGGGCGAGAGGCAGCACGCCTGCGATTATTGTGGCAATCGGTTCTCACGGGCCGACCACATGACTGTCCACATGCGTACGCACGTGGTGGAGAGGCCACACGCCTGCGAGGTGTGCGGCAAGCAGTTCATTCAAGCTGGCAAGCTGACGCGCCACTTGCGCACGCACGCGGACGAGACGTGTCTCGTCTGCAAAATTTGCGGAAAGCGTTTTGGGAAGCCCAGCAGCATGCAGAATCACCTGAGGATGCACACGGGCGAGAGGCCTCACGCCTGCGAAACGTGCGGAAAGCGGTTCGCACAGGCCAGCTACCTGAAGCTTCACAGGAGCACACATTTGGGCGTGAGGCCGCATGTCTGCGATTTTTGTGGCAAGCAGTTTTTGCAAGCTTGCCACCTGAAGCGCCATGTGCTCACGCACACGGGCGAGAGGCCTCACGCCTGCAATCATTGCGGCATACGGTTCGTCCAGTCTAGCCACCTGACTGACCACATGCGCTCGCACACGGGCGAAAGGCCTTACGTCTGCAACCATTGCGGCAAAAGATTCGTAATGGCCTGCCACCTGACGTGTCACGTGCGCCTACACACGGGTGAGAGGCCACACGTCTGCAAAGTGTGTGACAAGCGATTCCCACAAGCTGGTGACCTGAGGCGCCATATGCTCACGCACACGGGCGAGAGGCCCTACGTCTGCAACCATTGCGGCAAACGTTTTGCGCAACGAGGCAACATGACGACCCACATGCGAAATCACGCGGGCGAGAGGCCGTATCAGTGCAATCATTGCGGCAAACGGTTCGTCCAATCTAGCCACCTGACTTCACACTTGCTCACGCACACGGGCGAGAGACCTTATGCCTGCCATCATTGTGGCAAGCGGTTCATCCAATCTAGCCACCTGACTGTCCACAAGCGTAGGCACACCGGCGAGATACAGCAGGCATGCGAAGTGTGCGGCGAGCGCTTCGGGGACCCCGGCAAGCTGCAGGTACACTTGTGCCTTCACGCCAGCAAGCCACAGCCGGCTGCAAGCGATTCGTGAGTGACTCCTTCGTACCGAATTGCCTGTACACTGCTTGCTTTCGCTAGGCCGCATGCCTGCCACTAGCTTGGTCCCCGGAATAGTCTAGAAAGGATGGCATGTCGAGGCTCCAGCATAGGCTAAAGGGGCGACACGTGCTGCTCACACCCTTGTGATTGGTGCAGCAGGTGGCCAGCCAGCCAGCACTGCTTAACCAGTGAGTCTTTAGCACAGCACGGCAAGCACTCTTGACAGGCTCTACTTGGGGTGAGCTTGCTCACTGGATGGATACTGGCTGTTGCTAGCCCGAGTTGCTTTGATGGCACATTAATATGCTGTGGGGCGAGTGATTTGTTGAAGTGCAGCTGTCCCCAGCTCACACAGGCAGACACAGCCTAGAACTTCCCTCAGAGCTCGCCTCGGAGCTCGCCTCAGAGTTGGACTGTTGCTCAACGTGCTGGTGCTGTCGTTCTCAGCTTGTGAGTGCATGCTAGCTTGACATTGCCCTGATTATAGCAATATAGCCTGGTTATTAATTTGGATAGATTGCAATAATAAAACTAATAATATGATTACGTTTGATGTAGTGCCCTCATGTAATGCAATGTAGACAACTCAATTTCTTTCTAGGAACTTTACATTTGCAATGCCAGCCAAGGGCAAGTGCAGAACGTTTATCGCAGTGAAGCTGTTTTCCCAAAAATCACAATTCTATGTATTTCTTCCAGTCTGGTGGGGGGATGTGTGCGACTCACTACGGCTTTGCAGCAGCCTCACTCTGGCTTCCAGATGCAGTTCAGCCTTTGCAGCCGAGCAGTCTGTATGCAACAGTGAGCTACCCCCAGCCTCAGCAGAATTTAAGCAAAACTCGCAACCGTGTCCAGCAAAACACATTACGAAGAAAGGTGGTCGTAGTCTCATACTACGACCACCTCAGTCGAAATTCGTATTCACTGCATACTCAGTGGCATGTCTGTTCCATGATAGGTCCCAGTCACTGTCGTAAAAGCTGGCTGGTTTCTGTGCTTTAATATTTTGCTCCCACGATTGAACTCGCAAAGCAGCCGTCAAGCTGAAAAAAGGCCTTACTAATAATAATAATACATTTCAGTGTCCGCACAGAACTAAATCTCTTTCTAGGAACTTCTCACAAGCTGTAAGGAAAGCATGACCAAATCACTAACGATAACATTCGCAATTGCTCTGTCTGGTTTATTGTTCCTGCTCCGTTGCTCATGTAGGGTAACTTTGAGTTTGTCTGCAGCTCGACCTAAAAAGCACTTTCCAGAACAAAATTTAAAATTGGTAGGTGAGGCAGGTTTTCTTGATTTGCACCCATTCTAGACCGACAGTCTTAAAAGACCCTCACTGATGTAGTGAACATTGCACTTGGGAGTGGCCTTGACTAGCATGCACCCCTAGACTTCTTGCACAACGACACCTACTCTACTACTGCTGACTATGACTCATCCTTTTCAGCGGTTCTGAGCTGCTACTTCCATGCTACTCACTACCTCAACTGCTCTCCTGACTCTGCCGTGCTTCCCACTTTCTCTTCATTGAGTGAGACTAAGTCTGTTGCCAACCAAATTCGTACCGAAAGCCGCTTAGGCTGTGAGTCAGCTATACAAAACTCTCCTGCCTAACACCCACACGGTCTTTATGACTTTGTGGAGTTACAGACAGAGATACATTACATTACTCTGTCCCTGTAAAGAATCCAGAGTGCCATTCAATTTGTGAAAGAACTTAAAAATATGCACCGTGTGAATCACAGTCTTGAATGCTGCTTTAAGAAGTCTGGGTCTGTTAGAAAATCCAGTTGATTTCAAAGACTTTGTAATACAATAGTAATACTAATCATAATACACTTGATAAAGCGTCCTCGGAGAACTCAATCTCTCTAGTTGCTTTACATTTGCTGCAAAGGGAAACACAATTGAATGGTGAGTAATATCATGCTTGATAAACATGAATAACATGGTTAGGGGTGACATGCACAGGGTCAGCATGCAAATCTGTTTTTAAGTTTTTTTGAATGTGGTCAAGTCAGGGGATGTTCTGAAGCAAGTCAGGAGTGATTTCCAGGCTTTGGGAGCATACCAGCTAAATGCATGGTCTCCAAAGGATTTGAGGTTTCTACGAGGTATTGGTAACCCATTTAGGACAGCATTTAGTGAATCTCTGTGATTCGTCCTTTATGTGCTTATTAGTGCTGCCACTGTATGCTGCCACCAACCACACTTGCATGCTGACCCTGTGCATAACACCCCCTAACTATGTTATTAATATTGTTTATCAAGCATGATATTACTCGCCATTAAATTGTGGTTCCCTTTGCAGCAAATGTAAAGCGCCTAGAAAGAGATTGAGTTCTCTGAGGGTGCTTTATCAGTGTGTAATGAAATCTGGGTAGCAGAGGATGGTTCAGCTACTTTTACCCCTGCTGCCAGCCGTGCTGCCACTCGGATTGACTCTGAGCTAGGGCAAGACGAGCGACATTGTAATAATATTAATGATAGAACACTTGATAAAACGCCATTAGAGAACTCGATCTCTTTCTTAGCTACACTTAGTGCAAAGAAAACACGATCGAATGGTTAGTGGTAGTATGCTCTTTGGCCAACAAGAATAACATGGTTACCTGTGACATGCACAGGGTTAGCATGCAAGTATGGTTAGTAGCAGCATGCAACCGTGTCAGCACACATAAGCAGATAAAGGACGAATCGGAGGGACCCACTAAATGCTATCATAAATAGGTGAATTTTTAATTTCTTTTTAATAGTGGTTCAGTCAGGAGATGTCGTGTCGGAAGTCGGGAATGAGTTCCAGGTGTTGGGAATGTACCAACTAAAGGCACGGTCTTCAAAGTATTCAGGTTCCGTCGGGGTATAGGTGAACAACAATATTTCGAAAGTTTATGATTGCACAACCGGTTAGCCCGCATGCAGCAAGTTACAAAAGTCCAGACAGGATTTCACAGATGCATGGGCGCACTTCAATGTGATTTATGTGTCTAAACAAGCCTTAATTTTTGCAATATTATGTAGCTGAAAGAAGGCATACTTGACATTGGAGGTGATATGGTCGTGTAACGAAAAGTCAAGTTGGAACTTGACACCTAGATTCGTGAGATCCAACAGGAGATATGCTGGCAGAGCCGATTTCATGCGCTAGCCTTTCCAATTTCTGAATCACACTCTGTGTGCCATAAATAGCAATAACTAGCAAGTTGGTTTTAGCATAATTCAATTTAAGAAAGTTTTCTGCCATCTATGTGCAGATGTCGTGAACACATGCAGCAAGGGAGTTGAGAGAATTCGACGTGCTGAAGGGATGGGACGGATCAAAGCAAAGGCACAACTGGGTTTCATCCACATAGAAGTGAAAGCCTAAACTGTGCTTGGCAATCGCATCGTCAAGTGAAAGAGTACGAATCTTGAAAAGGACAGGATCAAGCACAGAGCCCTGAGGTACCCTATATTTCAGACGTTCCTCGGATGATCTTTGTCAATTCACATCAATACTCTGGAGTCTCCCACTGACATAAGACCTGAACAGTTTCGATACTGTGCCAGTAATTCCCAGGCGAGATGTGAGGGGCTAAAGAAGCACTTGATGATCGATAGCATTAAAACCTGCCGAAAGTTGGAGCAAAACAAGCAGAGATACTCTTCCTTTGCATGCATTCCTAAGTAGATCGTTGTACACCTTAACAAGCTTACTCTATGGAGTGATTAGCTCTAAAACCAGACTGGAACTTACTAACAAGGTTTGAAGTTTCAATATATGAGTTCAGCTGGTCTGCCATTAGTTGTTCCAGTGTCTTTGGTATAATCGGTAGTAGGGAGACTGAGCGAAAGTGGCTCAAGTTTTGCTTTCTAAAGTAGTTGCCTGACGATGGCCCTTTGGAAAAGTGGTGGGACATGATCTGAAACTGATGACTGTTTAGGATGTTAGTTATGCATCGAAGCAGCAGATCCATGCATCACAGAAGCAGGACAGTGGGGATACGTTCCAAAGAGCTAGTTGGCTTCTTTGATTGGGATAATAATAATAATAATAATATTGCACTTGATAAAGCGCCCTCAGAGAACTTAATCTCTTTCTAGGCGCTTTACATTTGCTGCAAAGTGAAACGCAATAGAATAGTAAGTAAAATCATGCTTGAAAAACAAACAAAATGAATAACATGGTTAGGGGTTACATGCACTGGGTCAGCATGCAAATGTGGTTAGTGGCAGCATGAACAGTGTCAGCACGCATAAGCACATCGAGGAAGAATCACAAGGACCCACTAAATGCTGTCCTAAATAGGTATGTTTTTAAGTTTCTTTTAAATGTGGTCAGGTCAGGGGATGTTCTGATGCAGGTCGGGAGGGAGTTCCAGGCTGTGGGAGCATACGAGCTAAATGCACGGTCTCCAAAGGATTTAAGGTTTGTACGAGGTATTTGTAGACTGTTGGATTCCGAAAAGCGAGTGGTACGATGCTTTGCCTGATGGGGTAGTATATCTGAAAGGTAGGCTGGAGCCATAGAATGAAGAGACCTAAAAGTGAGCGACAAAACCTTGAAGTCAATCCGTTGCTTGACTGGTAGCCAGTGCAGGTCGGCGAGAAGTGGAGTAATGTGGCAACTGCGACGCTCACGACAGACAAGCCTAGCTGCAGAGTTTTGCACCAGCTGCAATCGTCTGATCGCACATGCTGGTAGGCCTGTAAGCAGTGAGTTGCAGAAGTCGAGACGAGATGTCACAAATGCATGGACCAACTTGGACGTGATATCCTTATCTAAACAAGCCCTAATTTTAGCAATGTTATGAAGCTGAAAATAGGCTGATTTGACTGTGGAGCTGATATGGTCGTCTAACGAGAGGTCGCTTTGGAATATGACACCTAGATTTCGAGCTGATGCAACTGGAGATATGCTGGCAGAGCCAATTTTGAAAGTCAGCCTTTCCAATTTCTGAATAACACTAGGTTTGCCCATAACTAGTAAGTTAGTTTTATCATCGTTTAGTTTTAGAAAATTTGCTGCCATCCATGATCGGATGTCATCAATGCATGCAGCAAGTGAGTTGAGAGAATTTGAGGTGCTCGAAGGCTGGGAGGGATCAAAGCAAAGGTACAACTGAGTGTCATCCGGGATGTTAACTTTAGGGCGAGGGCATTAGTGACCTGCTGAATGTAGACATAGAGGTAATTCGAGGAATTGAGGGACAGCATTCTAGGGGGTCTGCTGCCATCACACGGATGGACTCCCTGATCTTGTCTATTGTCTGGGCAAAGAAGCTAGAGAAGCGATTTGCTAGACCGGAACACAGGAACCATTAGGTAAGGAGCTAACCTGGGAGTGATTCAGGAGGTGGTTGCTTGTCGACATCAGCAGTTTCGGTTTGTGCGTATTATTTAACAATTTGTATTGAAGCTAGACTTGGCCTTTGGTATGATCGATTGGTACGATGTACTGTAGTCCTCTTATGCCTGTCGATGGACCGTCAGTCCTGATCTGGTGTATACCTTTTCAAACTTGTGCTTAGTAGACCTAGTTAGTTTAACGTCTGTGGTAAACCACAGGCAGTCTGGGCGAGAGTGCACAGTGGTGCAAAGACATTCAGAGGTGCAAAATCATCGAGCATGTTAACTAGTGTGGCGTTGTAGCAATCTGTCAATGATGGCACCTCGGAACGGGGGACTTGGAAGTTAAACTAATTCAAAAAATATCGAATGCGCCAACTAAAGCAACCAAACAGAAGTGCTACGGGCTACATAGGCTACCAGGCGGGACATGGAACAAGACGGCAGCCCTACCGACTGGGTAAGACATTCTCGGGCCACATTAATCTTGAAGGCGAGCGGCAATCCGGACAAGCACCGCCAAGACTGTGTTGGTCCGACATCGGCTGCAGTAACAGGTATTTGTCAGCGCAGTATAAATCAGCTCACGGAGCGTAAGGCCACTAACAACGTGACAGAGGGGAAATGCAGAATACACAGCCAGTAACAACGAGCTTACTTATCTCCTGCCCTGCTCGGGTCTTGGACCCTCGTTACCTATCATGTGTGGCCGCATCGCCGAAGCATGCCGGCACACCGACCGTCCAGATGCATAACTGGGCGAGAACAAGAGCTCCAAACACCGCGATCCAGACTGCCGACGTCAGGTCAGCAAGATATCTAGCTATGTGGCGTCATGGAATATCCGCCCACCTTATAGGTCACTTACCGGCGCCGGCAGTGACCCTTATCGAAGTACAGCCGTCCAGTCCCAATTAACAGAACCAAGCCAGAGTAAACGATTCACTTTATTTTCACTTTTACATGGTTTCTACCATGATTGTTCACATATCGTTAGTCCTACAATATGTCGCGAGACGTAGTAATACAGCTTTTGATAAGGGAGGGAATTTACAAGATACAGCAGCAAAACCTGGTCTCATATCGTGCTCACGTTGACGGTAGGATTTTAAAGAGGAGAACCCGGATTCCAATAATCTAGGTAAAGAAATAATATGGTCAACTTTTCAGTTACCCCAGGAACACCAATTCCCCAATCGTCATAATAATAAAAACGATAATCAAATTCCTTCTAGGTACTTTTACATTTGCTGCAAACAAAGCATGATCGAATGGTTGGTCGTAGCATGCTCAATGAAAACAAGCATACCATGCATGATTAAATGGTGAGCAGTTATTGACCCTAGCTAAGGTGTTTGTATTTCACGACCTCGGTCCGGAAGTCGTGGGTTGGCAGTGGGCGATCCTTTATTGCCACTGCAAGCTGTGGTGGTAGCCGTAAAGGTTCTTTTCTTGCTATGCAAAAGAGGCTGTTCAATCAGCTAGTGTTTTAAAGATGGCATGCACAGGATCAGCATGCGAATATGGTTAGTGGCAGCATGCACAGAGTCAGCATGCATATGCACACAAAAGACGAATCGCATGGACCCACTAAATGCTGTGATAAATGAACGCATTTTCGGTTACTTTTTAAATGTGATCAAGTCAGGGGATGACGTGCCGCAAGTCGGAAGTAAGTTCCAGGCTTTGGGAGCATCCTAACTAAAGACACGATCTTGTAAGAACTTGAGGCTCGTACGAGGTATAGGTTAACGATTACATTCCGAAGAGCAATGGTATTATGCTTAGCCAGGCGGGGGGGGGGGGGGGAGAGATCTAATGTGCTTGAGCAGATAAAGAGTGAGATGATAAAACGCTGGCGTAGAAGCCATCTTATCAATAGCAGGCGGAAACGATTAAGCTTGAGAAAGGACATCAAGGGTGGGGGCCGAGAAAATAGCTGCTACGTGCGAGGTCAGGAGTTCGGATGAGAGAGAATACAATGGAGACGACTGATAGAGCTCGAGGCTGAAGCTTCCATAGTCGATGCAAGACTGCGCTTCGAGAGCACTAGAGTCAATACCACGAACAGCCAAGTGCAACGTAGACTGCACAGTTGTGTTCTGCTGGCTGCTCAGTCAGCTGCTGGTATCTTGGAGTGCCATAGCTGCTGGTATCTTGGAGTGCCGTAGCTGCTGGCCTTCGAGGTCGGGACCATCGCTAGCGACGCCGGCATTGGGTAATTTATTATACTCGGGCTTCGCAAGTTTGCAAAAGTTACCTCAGTCAGGCCGGTGTGAGCAGTGTAAAGCACTTGCACCGACGGGTAACAGCTGGTAACAGGCCCACAACAAGCTGTCGCCTTCGGTGTTCAGTTGCGACTGCTTGCGTTTTAACCTCACTGCAGCGCTACATTGTAAGGTCCACCGGTAGACAACCGGGGTATGAACATCTATGTGGTTAAACGCTACTAAAATGCAGACAGCTGCTATTTACTGAGCACACAGGTGGCACCAATGCTGGTAGCCTCCAGTGCTCCAGCTCCGAGGTTGGCAGAGAACGGTCGGCACGAAGTCAAAGCAAAGTATCGAAACGCTGCCTTAGCTAAATTCTCCATCCTTCGGTACGGACACGTGTGAACTGCTAGCACAGGCGAAACCTACTCGGCAAGCGGATGAAGACCGTAGCCAGGAAACAGACTTGAGTATAAGGCCACTAGGTTCGGCAAGTGCCCGAATGAAGACAGCGAAAGCGTCACGTGAAGGGCCTATAAAATGGCACCCCGGGTAGACATTCGGCTAACGATATCGGCTGCGAGTACATTACAGGCAAAGAGGCAAGCATTTTTGATTTGCATATGAACCTAGTACGGTAGACTTGCATGCAAAGCTAGCGTGATAAATTTGCACACAACAGCAGCACACAATAGCTTAGCATAAAAACATGCTTATTCGTACTTGGCATGCTCAGGCTCAAATAGATGCACCTCGTGCAATCTTGGGCCATTGCAGTAATGTAACGTGATCTATCTCCTAACTAAACTAAACACTCGGTGGTAGCTGTTAGGGCACACAGCTGAGGAAGGCAAAGGCTAAGAATGGGACGTGTGCTGGACTCAGCATTGCCGTCGGAGAAGATCTAGGATAAATTTGCAGTGCGACAGTCACTTGGATCAATTGTGTGGAACCGGAAAAATTGGAAAAAGCAAGAAACCTGCGACCAGGCTACGTTGGCTGGTACCTGTCAAGATGCTGACTTCTCACTGCATCAACACAAGTGAATACGGTTTAAATGATTACAAATGAATTGTATATTTCGTTGCAGACTGTCTTAGTTGGAGGTCACAGGAGGGTAACTCACTGTTGCAATACAGACTAGACTGCTCGACTGCATTGTTTCTTGCCATTGAACTGCATTTGTAAGCCCGAGTGACACTGTTGCGCAGCCCTAATTGGCAGCACATGCCCCCCCCCCCCGCGACTAGATGAAATGCATGGACTCAAAAGAGTTTTCTTGGAAGTAGCTTACAATCAGTGGATGCTATGCACGTGCCTTAGCTGGCATTTATTAAAGCAAACCTTCCCAAATTGACCAACCGGTTATACTGCTGGCTATATCAGACACACACACACACACATGCATGCACGAGCGCACACGCACACACATACAAGCAGACACACACACATAAATATAAATATATATATATATATATTGATTTATACTTATATATACGCTTGCAACAACCAGGCAGATCGATCGGCCTCTTGCTACACACACTGGCAAAAGCCAGTATCCATTCAGGGCTCCAGCGTGAGCATGTAGCCGGTCACTAGTATGTAGAAGCTCAAGTATCGGCATTGAACTGGTCTCGGCTGACCACCGGTTGCAACGATCACCAACGCCTTTGTTCTATTGCCCATTCGAGTGTGCAAAAGCGTCCCAGGCAAGTCTAGGCAAGCCAATTTCCGGGGGAGGGGGCAGTGCTGCGCTGCGAGCAGTCACTCGGCTTTGCACGAGCCTCCAGCCAAGGGGTCTTTCGACATGCAAAGACTGGCAAATCGATAGCCTGCATCGGCTGTGTGTCGCCCACACGAATTCGTGAGGATACAAGGCTGCAGACCCTGAATTGCATGCTGCACACTTCACAACCGTGCAGCAGCTAGCCTTTGTGCTGACGCCGCATGTGGAGCTTTAGGCCGACTGCCTTTGAGTACCGTTTTCCACAGTGACTGCAGGCATGTGGCCTCTCGATCGAGTGTGTGAGTAGATGGTTGTTGAGGTTGCTAGCTTGCGAAAATCGTTGGTCACAGCGATCGCAGGCATAAGGCTTCTCGCCCGTATGAATACGCATGTGAACTGACAAGCTGTCGGCCCGTGAGAACCGCTTGCCACAATGACTGCAGGCGTGCGGCCTTTCGCCAGTGTGAGTGCTCATGTGGCGATACAGGTCGACAGTTTGTAGGAACCTCTTGCCACAAACTTCGCAGGCTTGAGGCCGGTGGCCCATGTGTGTGTGCATGTGGCGTGTCAGGCTTGTAGAGTAACAGAACCGTTTGTTGCAACAATCGCATGCATACAGTTTCTCGCCTGAGTGAGTCCGTAGATGGCTCTTAAGATGGCTGGCTTTCAAAAACTGCTGGCCACAGTGATCGCAGGCGTGAGGTCTCGTGCCCCCATGTGTGCTGACGTGATCCTTTAGGGCGTTGGCCCGAGCAAACCGCTGGCCACAGTAATCACACACGTGCGGCTTCTCGCCCGTGTGCGTGACTAGATGGCCCTTGAGGTGGCTAGCTTTCAAAAATCGACTGCCACAGTGATCGCAGGCAAAAGGCCTCTCGCCAAAATGTGTGCGCACGTGGCGCGTCAGGCCACTG
This sequence comes from Cristatella mucedo, assembly GCA_009760855.2. Taxonomy (NCBI): domain Eukaryota; kingdom Metazoa; phylum Bryozoa; class Phylactolaemata; family Cristatellidae; genus Cristatella; species Cristatella mucedo. The sequence continues at coordinate 1,299,823 of WPIO01000099.1, read as the reverse complement.
GGGTCGCAGAACCGTTTGCCGCAATGATCGCAGGCGTGCGGCCTCTCGCCCAGCTGCATGCTCACGTGCTTGGTCGAGCTGCTGCCTTCAGTGAACCGCTTCTTGCTCTCAGACATTTAGCTTCCAGCACGGGTGTAGAACCCAAGCGTATTCGCACTGTGCACGCCTTCAAGGGCTGCTGCCAGCAGTGCCTATGGCCGTGCTTGCGTGCAAGCACGCCTATGGCCGTGCTTGCGTGCACCTACTCGAAACTTGAGAAACAGCAAACGAATGAATGCAGCCTCTCTGGCATAAAACGCGAGCTGCAGGGCCAGTAGGAGCAGCTCAGTCCTCGGTAGAGCTTCGGCCGTAGCGAATGTCACAGGAGCTCGACTGCAGCTAGAGAGCTTGCAGACCGTGGTCTGGCGTCGAAGACAGGTCGCCCGATTACGAACTGCAGCAAATAACATACAGCTATAGCCCTTCGAAATAGAGGATGGCCTGACCTTAAAACAAGGCAAGTTCTGCATATGTCTGCGGCTGCAAGCAACGGTTTGTTTCCTATTGGAAACCACTATCTTCAGCAAAGGCCTAGCCTTAACCATGTTCCAAAATACAGTCCCACAAAGTAGCAATCAAACGCTCACCAGTCAAGTAATGACAACTGAACCAGCTGTGGCCTAGCAGGCCACGAGCTTTAATATTGGTGTGTAACGAAAGCTGAACCTGGCAGGTACACTATCTCCTGTGCAATGACGTACGATCTCAGAATTCAGCAGCATTAGCCTACTTTCCATTGGCAATTCTCAGAAAAAAAATAATAATGTTCAAATTCTCGTTTCATCTTCTGGTAGCTTGTGCTAGGCTATGCAGGAAAGCAAAATTAAGGCACGATCGCCCAAGGATCTGCAGCTTTTTAAAGGCACTGCCAAATAACCAGTTCTATGAGGAAACTATGCAGATCGACCTCGATAGCTAGCTAGGTCTGCTCACCAGTCTACATTGTGTACCGGTTTATTCAAGCTACTTTAGACAAGGGCTAAACATTGTATCCCTGTTCTCACAATTCAGGTTGCAAGACTGTGCCACTGAGCAGCCTCAAATCCTGAAACCCTGATTCTGAGCTTTTAGGTTGTTACACACTGGTAAAGACAGTTTCCTTGTCTCATTTATTCCCTGCTCTCAGTCTCAACTGCTCGTCGGCTGCTTCGTTTCTCCGTAAACCAAGTGTACACTTTTCTATGAGTTAGCTCTCAGTTCTCTTTCTCTATATCTCTGCTGGTCTATCTTTGTCTGTCTCTTCTGCTCATCTCTAAGTCTCCCAAGAAATGTCTCGGTGTTGTCTGATAATTTCCCGTCTTTTCATATCAAAACCATCTCTCTAACCACTTGACTCGTAATAACCTCTGCCCCAAAAACCTGTCTGCCTTTTCTGCCTTCTCTATATCTCTACTAAAGCCCACTCTCTCCTGCCATCTGTATGCGCCTCGTTTTCTGTCTGTCTGTCTCTGCCTCACTCTATCGCCATGCCAGTCATGTTGCTCGTAGCTCTCGCCAGTCTTCTCTGTTTTCGCTCACTCCAGAGTAGACTTCTGCGAATCTCGTCGGTCTGTCGTCTCTCTTCCACTATCAATCTCTCGCTATCTCTGTCTATTTACCCTGCATGGGCCACCTCAATGAACATGAACTGCACAGTTTATAACAACAATAGTACATTTGATATAGTACCCTCAGACAACTCAATCTCTGTATAGGTGCTTTGAATTTGCTGCAAAGAAAGCACGATCCAATGGTTAGTGGTAGCAAACTCGATGACAGCAAGCATAGCTTGGTTAGGGGTGACATGCACAAGGTCAGCATGCAAATACACGATTAGTGGCAACATGCAAAGTTTCAGCATGCATAAGCGCCTAAAGGATTACCAGATGGACCCACTAAATGCTGTAATAAATAGATGCGTTTTTAATTTCTTTTTAAATGTGGTCGAGTAAGGTTTCTTTTTAAACGTAGTCAAGTTGTCGTGACACAAGTTGGGATTAAGTACCAGGCTTTGGGAGCTACGAGCTAAAGGCAGGGTCTCCGAAAGGATTTGAGTTTTATACGAGTAATACGTAAATGGAGAGATTGTGGAAAGCTAGTAGTATGATGCTTGGCCTGGTGGGGAGTAGCTCTAATAGTTGGCTGTAGCCGAATAGGGAAGGGACCTTAAAAGAGAGCAACAAAACCTTGAAGTCGATGCTTGACTGGGGGCCGGCGTTTCGGTGCATGAACTAAACTACAAGCTATTTCTCGAGATCGAGCCGATGATGGCCTTTGAGATGTCTTGCGAAGCATTCCAAAGCTCCAACGGCTTCGGAGGCTCCGTTGGCAGGCTGCTGAATTTCGAGATGGCTTATGCTTGGTTTAGCGTTGCTTTCTTGAGAAGCAGCCTGATTACAGCCTTCTTGAAAGGGGCCAGGACATTAAAATTGGGCCAATGACATACTTCTTTTATGCTAGTTAAGCATGGCACTAGCAGATCTAAGCATCGTAGAAGGATAGAAGTGGGAATAGACATAGATAGGTCTAGAGGATCTAATAGGGTCTAGAGGACTAGCTGCATTCTCTGATTGGGACATGTATGAGCTACAGGATAAGAGCACTAGTGGCCACCTTGAATGCAGACATTGAAATGCTGCATCGAACTTTGTGACAAGATTACCGGGGGCTCGCTGACGCTTGCGGCATTGACTCCCCGATCTTGTCTATCTTGTTGACAAATAATGCAGGGAAGTGATCAGCTAGATGATCACAAGGATCACTAGCTAAAGAGATAACCCGGGAGCTGCGAAGGAGATAGTTGATCGTAGACATAAGTATTATTGGATTGGGCACCTGTGGATCAGCAATCTTTTTTATAGAAGCAGCTCACTTTAGCCTGCATCTGACTAGGCAAGGTATGCAATGGAAAACAAGCCACGTGGGTAGAGCGTCAATGGATAAATAAAAGCTTTGATTCTCTAAGCATAGGCAAGTGGATTGAGGCCAATTTTAGACTGAGCCAGAGAAGTTCTTATGCCGACCCACAAGGCTTGCCATGGTGGTTTGGCCCCTCCATATAAAATTTTCCTGCTTAAACACCAGCATAGTCTTTGCGGATTTTCGGAGTTACAGAAGGAGATACATTTAATGAGCCAGGCGACGGTGACACACGGTACTATTTGCGGGTTCCACCAGGCGTGCAGCTGTACAGGCAGTGTGCGAAGAATGGTCACTAGTACATACCTTCACTAGATTATGAGAGGCAGCAGAACGTGCACAGTAAAAACAGTAAAAATCAACCTCGCATGCACGATTAGATAAGTTGCCAAAGGAATTCGTTCGCAAGTAGTAGCTTCAATTTAACGCAAAACGGACGCAGATTCATTCAAGTAAATCGGCCACCCAGCCTTGTGCGTCCCCTTCGCACTGTGCACGGCACAGGAGCTAAGATTCGATGTGAGCCAATTAAAACTTACGTTCTTCTTGGAAGCTCAAGAGCAGTAAACAGCGCCACAGTTGATGCCCAGTGAAATTTGGCGGTGCATGCTTAGCCGGCGCACGCTACGCGGCGCCGGCTTACACGTGCCAATGCAAGTTCAAGGACAGTTGTGCTATTTTTATGTGGCCTTTACCATTGCCAGCCGGAAGAGTGGTTGGATCTCTGCTCTGATTGGTCCAGGTGAGCAACTGTTGACCTGGGATCGCGGAATAACTGACGTGCTCTGAACCTTCAAATCGCGGCTCGTAATAGTTGTTGGTGCATCTTAGGCATGTTACGTCTCCCCGAAAATAATATTATTATTTATTCTTTTTAGCTCCTAAATTAAAAAAGCTTGGGAAGGGGTATGCGTGAAATAGGGCCTAGGCTGTGCTAAAGCCCTAGCAGTGCAATAGGCAGCCAGCTGTGCTCCTGGGCTTGATTGATACCTAGGCATAGCAGCTGAATTGTGCAAACATGCATGTCAAAGAAGGAAACCGAGTTAAATAGAGTTAATCAAAGAACGACTTAAGCAAGTTCGAAACCGGCTTGCTTGGTTCGTCTGTACATTCACAAATCTTTCAACCGTAAAACGTGTTAGCAGAGGCCGGTTCTCTTATAGTGTTCGGGAAGATGGTACCGAGTCTGATCGAAGTTTGCTCACTCGTGCTGCAGTTAGGTCAAGGCTAGTCACAGACATGATGAGAGGGAGGCAATGCATACTCTTGACTTATTTATTACAGCGATTGCTAGTTTTACATTGCATTGAGTGGGTGCTAGTCTTGCAATTGGACCGATCGGCCTGTGCTTGACCGACCACATCATAAATGAGCATCACTGGGTCATCGGGTCAGAGCCCTCACGGTCCCCTAGCAAAGATACCATTTTTAACGCATTTGTTGCAAAAGCGTTTATTTATGACAGCATTTAGTGGGCCCCCTGTAGTACGACCTTTATGGGCTTGTTCGTGCTGACACTGAGAGCATGCTGCCACTAACCGTACTTGCATGCTGACCCTGTGGATGTCACCCCTAACTACGCTATTCTTGTCGTTTACTGAGCATGCTACCGCTCACCATTCGATCTTATTTTCTTTGCAGCAAGTGTAGAGTGCCTAGAAATAAATTAAGTTCTCTGAGGGCACTATATCAAATGCATTTCTTATATTATTGTTGTTGTTATTCTTTGCGGTACTTCTCACAGTGCTTGCTCCTTTTCCCGTGATTTCGGGTGAGGGCATCTAACCTCCACTAATTCTGCAACGTAGCTTGCTAGGACTGGTTGCTTTTTAGCGACACTGCCACGACCCTTATGAATAGGATTGTAATAATAATACTTTAACAATAGGATAGCCACCACTACAGCTGGGTAAGCAGCTCTCGGCATTACATCGGCTGCGCCTGCTAAACCGACCGGTTTATAGCGGATAATTATTATTCAAGGGTAGGCGATTGTGGGATAGTTTATTGCCGAGGCCCTATAAAAATCCAGCGCCCTGAGATAGGTAAGGAGTTAGAACTCTAGAGTTGGATTCTAGTCGTTAGCATTGGAGCTGATTTGTCCTCTGGACCACCGTTCCGTTGGCGTAAGTCGTAGCCATTCCTGAATGCCTATAACAGTCCGATGCTGTCAAATAGACCTGTCCACATTAAATGAATACGGACTTGATATGTCAAGCTATGAGCTCTCTTCGTTGGTAGCCGAGCTATAAGGTTCAGGCGTTGACAATATTTATCGCACTTTGGATGAGACTAGCACCGCTACGAGCGCTGTATTTGTGGCCTAGTTCTGACCAGCAGTGGCGCTGCACGCCACGTGTGCAGCATCTTAAGCGCTGTAAAAGGAAAGCCAACTTATAGCCCATGAAAAAGTTTTGTAACGGAAATACTCACAACTGGCACCTGTATGAGCTTAGCAACAGTGGCGATAGCAGCTAGCACCCGCAAGGAACTGAGAGAGATGTGAAGTGAGATAGCAGCTAGCACCCGCAAGGAACTGAGAGAGATGAGTGGCGATAAGCAAGAAAGCTCATAAACAATAAACAGTGTTTACTCATAAGCCAGAGAGACGTAATATTTACCACCTGATGTTCTGGACAAAAGCCAAATTCAACTAAGCGTGACTAATAGCCGGAGGCCCTAGCTTTGTATTATTTCCTGTCGTTTGCAGTTGCTGACTTTTAAACAGCCTGCTCTAACCTTGGGTTGTTTGCTAGCAATCTTACCAACGCTTAGCTAGGACAGGCACACTCCTGGAACGGTGCACTTCGGCTTGCGAAGTAAAAAACGTGTAGTTTGGTTGCCACCGAACACAGCACAGAACGCCAGCCGGCGAGCAAAACCACCAGTAAATTTCACTACTCACGGAACAGAGGGCAGCGAAACTCTCTTCGCCCATCGGAGTGCCAGCGACTTCTTTGTGACAACGATCAATAGCAGAATATTCCGACCCCATACCACTTCGAGAGTCACAGCCCACTTGTACAACGTTGGGGGGGCAGTGCCGTCCAGTAAACGAAACCACTGGATGTTCTAGCCAACAGCTTTCGTCGTGGTCGCGCACTGGTTGAATGCATAGTCCTATATATGGCGACCATGAAGTTTTCAGAAACCGCTCCTCGACGCCGCCATGCACCGTCACCTACCTACTGCTGCACACTCAAAACATATACATATTAGACCAAATAGATGGCTAAATTCAGGAAATGGTGATGGCCTGGGAAGAGTGGCAAGCCTCTGAATTCCACGTAGAGCGAAGAGCATAGTTTTTATTGAGCATTAAAGTGCACTGAGATAAGTGCAAAACCACGTAAATTCAGATACATAACATTGCTAAAACTCTTTCAGATACGTAACATTGCTAACATTCGGGCTTGTTTAGATAAGGATACCATGCCTAAGTTAGTCCATGCATTTGTGACATCCCGTCTTGACTTGTGTAACTCACTACTTGCTGACCTACTGGCATGTGCAATCAGGTGCTTACAGCTGATGCAAAACTCCGCAGCTAGGCTTGTCTGTCGTGGGCGTCTCAGTTGCCACATCACACCACTTTTCGCCGATCTGCATTGACTACCAGTCAAGCAACGGATCAATTTCAAGGTTTGGTCGCTTACTTTTAGGTCTCTTCATTCTTTGACTCCAGCCTATGTCTCAGATCTACTCCACCACCAGGCCAAGCATCGTACCACCCGCTTTTCGGAATCCAACAGTTTACCAATACCTCGTATATACCTCAAATTCTTTGGAGACTGTGCCTTTAGTTCGTATGCTGACAAAGCTTGCAACTCACTCCTGACTTGTGGCGGAACATCACCTGACGTGACAACATTTAAAAAAAACTAATAAACACACCTATTTAGGACAGCATTTAGTGGGTTCCCGTGATCCGTCCTTCATGTGCTTATGAGTTCAAACACTTTGCATGTTGCCACTAACCGCACTTGCATGCTGACCCTGTACATGTCACCCCTAACCATGTTATTCATGTTGTTTATTAAGCATGATATTACTCACCATTCAATCACGTTTCCCTTTGCAGCAAATGTAAAGTGCCTAGAAAGAGATTGAGTTCTCTGAGAGCACTTTATCAATGCATTACTGTTATTATTATTATTATTATTATTATTAATTCCAAGCCGTTGCCGTATCAAATCTCTGACAATGCACAGTAATAGGCAGACCTGGCCGGTGCCAACACCCAATTCGCTCTGATCGACTTTGGATTGTATCTCCGTCAGTAACTCCACAAAGTCATAAAGACCATGTGGGTGTTACGCAGGAGAGTTTTGTATAGCGCACTCACAGCCTAAGCGGCTTTCGGTGCGCATTCGGTAGCCAACAGACTTCGTCTCACGCAACCAAGAGAAAGTGGGAAGCATAGCAGAGTTAGGAGAGCAGTTGAGGTCGTGAGTAGCATAGAAGTAGCAGTTCAGGACCGCTGAAAAAGATGTGCCATAGTCGGCAGTTGGAGAGCAGATGTCGTTGCGCAAGAATTGTGGAAGCGAGTTCCACAGTCTAGGACCTGCAGAGCTAAAGCTTCTGTCGCCACAACTGTCTTTACGCGGAGGAATGGGACAGCTAGTTTATTGTCCACACAGGACCTAATGGGACTCCTGCATGTGAATCAAGCAGCTGAGACAGTTAAGCAGCAGCTTAGATCACCATGGCCAAAGCCTAAGATGACTTTCCCTGAAGAGGCCGGTTCTCAAACCTTGGTTGTTTTTGGTAGCTGCTGTGCTATTTTGTTAGGATGCCGTGAGAGATTTCCTCCAGCGAGTCTTCGATGGGATAGGAGTTCTAGCTAACAAGGAAGGTCAAAAGGTTTGCACACTGTCCTTCTTTCTTTTTCTGACACGTGGACGCCTAAGGCTACAAAGACATCTGAGGCCATAGAGGTCATTCCAGCCTGTTTTTTCCGGGTTAAATCTGGCCACAAAAAGGAAGTAGGTACTCAGGCTGCAAGTATTCAGCGGCCACTTAGAGCAGCAAGAGGCCTGCAATCGCTTAGCAGGATGGCAAGTGCTGGGATGGCATGCTCCGGACTCTCTATGAGTCAATATAATGCAGTCGTATTCACCCTGCGGTGCATTTCTGCAGTTAAGTGGCACCTCTAGAAGGCAATTATCGGCCGTATCTTGCCAGGCATAGCCTAGAAAATGTCTTGCCAGGGCATAGCCATGGCTCAGCTCCAAGCAAGCCGTGCCGGTTTCAAGTTGATATTTGCACAGCAGCTAAACTTACCGACTTAATCATCTTTATAGGCTCTTGTCTGTCAGTCAGGAGGAAGGAGAGGAAGCATTTGTTTTCGTCAAGTTTTAAACGAACAAGCTCGGCGATTACAGGGCTGGAATCGCTCAGCTGTTTAGGGTTAAGAACCTTAGCTTAAGGCCGATGCTAGGCACTTTCTGGAGCGATAGAAAAGCTCATGGCAGTTCTCAGGCTTCCTTGACCACCTGGAAAACGACGAAGGACGCAAAAACTTGTTTGCATGCATTTGATTATACCTTTTACAGATTCGTGTGTAAAGACTATGCGGGCTCACACTATGAAAAACGACCGCATTATAATAGAGCCCGAGTTAACATCGATGCAAAGTAGGCAAGACTCTCACCTGTCATCTATGTGTGTATGCATCTTTTTTCCTCCTTACGGTGATAGAGAATAAGTTAGGCTATAAATTTGAAGAGCCCAGAAATAGAATGAGTTCTATAAGCGGGCTATGTAAATGTATTAATATTATTGTTATTAAGGCTAGCTTTCTTAAATGCAGCACTACCTGACGCAGCCCCATTGTACCCGGAAGGTTGACTAGTGCCTCCATATTACTTAATCACACTCAAGTCATAGTCGATGTTAGAGGACCATTTAACGAAGAATGGAGTAAAATATATATATACAACTAAGTGCCAAAAAACTCAACGTGGGGTAAGAAAATTGGTTGCATGTTAATTTTTGTAGGCACGAGTGCCGTATGCGGTGCAAGATTTCTGTTAGTGCTGCGAGTAGTGTAAATCAATCCATTTGCTTATCGCGTTTCCCTTTGCAGCAAATGTAAAGCGCCTAGAAAGAGATTGAGTTCTCTGAGGCCGCTTTTCAAGTGCATTATTATTATTATTATTGATGTCCATTTGTCTCAGTGGTTCATTTTTAGCCCGGTTCAAAATTTCTTACAAGAATCTGCTTGTTTTAATCCCAGTCTAGGCTGTGGTTATCCATCCAATGTGAGTTCAATAGTATTCACAATTTCTCGCTAGCTATCAGTACATATAAATCACACATTTCTGAGAATCTCTTGGGCAGTGGATAGTTTCCTCATTAGCAGTGCACTGGCTGCTTTACTAAAAGTCACATACTGCCAGAAGGTGGGTGTCTAATCAATTAAAGATCAATTTAATTTTTGTATTACTGTCTTTTCGGTTGCATTTGAAAAGCGTACTGATGGTCCTAGATGTACATGGGTCGGCACTATCAACAGCTGTCTTACCCATTACGGGAGTGTCTAAATCTATATTTTAATATGATGTATGTCAGTCTACAACTCTTCAAAGCCAAAAATAATAATCAGGTATTATATAACAGATTTTCTGTAATGCATGTATATCAAAAGGGCTTTTATTATGCTTCCAGGGGCCAAAAGACTTCATCTCATGCATCAAACAAAAAGTGAGAAGCATAGCTAAGTCAGGAGAGCAGCTGAGGCAATGAATAGCTTGTGGTAACAGCTCAAGACTGCTAAAAAGAATGTGACCCAGTTTACAGCCGGGGTGGATGTCGTTGCAGAAAAATTGTGGTGGCGAGTTCCACATTCTGGGAGCTGCAGAGCATAAACTTCTGAAACCGACGTTCTTTGAACATAGGAATAGATCAGCAAAGTATAGGGTATACAGGATCTGAAGTTAAATAGCAACTGAAAATGGTGCTGCAGTTCATCTAGGTATGAACTAGCCAAGCAATGGCTGGCCTTCAGATTCAGTTTGTTTTTAGTTCTTTTTGTAATATTTTAGTGGATCAGTGGATCAAAGAGAAGCCTTAGAAACTTCCTCAGCAAAGGGCACAAATTAATTAATCTTGGGGATTTGTTACCTAGCAATACATGCCTGTTCATCATCGGCATCAGAAGCCTAATGGCTTGTTTCGGTAGCTCAGTCAAAATCGGATGGCAGGTATCCATAATAAAGGGATTCAGCAAACTATTTAAATTTGGTGGTAGCTTTTACGATTGCTAGTCCCAAATAGTAGGTAGAGATCGGGTGGTATTGCCGGCTGTGGAGGTGGTCTACTTAATGAAACTTTCAAATTTAGGAAGTTTTCAAGGAACACAACTAAAATCTCAGCACATCCAGTGAAGGTCGCTCACCAGTGATACATATTCGGAGAGCAAGTCGCATAGTCATGCTGCATGCATAGGGTGTCCTATGGGAACATGTTCGGTTGCATCTAGGTTCTGTTGGAGGTTATATGCCGACATCCAGAACTGAATATCTGCAAGGCATGCAGTAGGATCCTACTGTTACCTTAGCATCTCAGTCTGCTGCGATACTCTGTAAACCTAAAAAAACTGTAGGTAAATACTAGTTAAATGCTTGGAGACCATTGTAGACATTTACATTAAAGTTTTAGGGATGTTTTGGATTGTCACATTTGGTTGCAGTAGCACATTTTAACTAGCTGTACGTAGGAACTCTAATAGTAGCATGTTCTCCGGTGCTGTATGCAGTGAAAACTTTAATTTCAATTAGCCTACATTGCTCTGGGTAGCAGCCATTGCATGTGCATGTTAATTTAACTATATGGAACGATTTGTGGCTGTAGGGTTATACCTACACGGTCAAATTGCATTACCGGCTGCACTGGCAGCCTCAACTGAAGCCTCAGAGCCAGGAGCCCTGCAGCTGCCCTGTCACTGCGAGGATGATGCACCGTGCCATTCAAATGGTTTCTGCCCTGGCGGCTGTGCGAGTCTGTGGTGGGGGCCTGGATGCCAAGTCGGTGAGCACATTTCGTTTTTGCTACACCATGGTTTCTTGTGACTAGCAGCAGCTATATCTTCCTGCTGGGTGTCTAGGAACTGTGCTAGACAGAAAAAGGGCAAAGCTCAGACGCTTTGCGTTTTTTAGCGGCTGGTGAAAATTTCTGGCTGCTTTTTATTGCGGCCGGATGTAACCAGTATGTTCTCTTTTTGGCTTTTTAGATGCGGCTTCTTGTGGCTCCACAGAGTTGAATCTAAGCCTAGAAGCAAATATGGGCTTGTGATGACTCACGGATTATAGCAGTACCAATATATAGCTGCTAGTTTGCATGTGCTAAGGTATTCTCAGCCACTAGAGTTGGGCCTCGGCTGATTAAGTCAGTAGCTTCTGCCACTGCTGAAGAATTGTTATTGACGCTAGCGTTACTGCTATAACTATTTTTCGGTCTAATTTCTCTCTGTTCCCGCTCGTATCTGTCCTAAGTCATCCTTTAAGTGCAAGGCATTACATCATGCCTGCTATAGTCATTTGGTGAGAACTCAGACTTTCAGCACCATCCTTTGACTCTACAAAGTCCCTCACACAGCCAATGGCTTCCTTTAGGGTTCATGGTGACAAAATTGCTGTCGTTTTACGATAATCCTCGAACCACGCCACTTTTCTATTCGGAAATCTGAGAGGCATGTGAAGATGAAGAGATGGCAGCACTTTCAGTCATAGGGCGAAGCCGTTCTAGGCACGTGCACAAGGTTCGGTCTAGCAGTAACTTTAAAAGGATCGACCAGGCTGAAGAGTTCTCAGAGTTCAGCAGTACTTTAAGCACGGATTGACAGTAATTGACTTTGGAACACCTGGACCAGCTCCTTATGCCCCCTTTAAGGTTTTTGTAGTGCACTCTGCACGTCTATTGATCTGTGGGTGATAAGGTGTTGAGAGGAAGTGCTGGATGCCACTAGTCTGTTGGAAACCGGCACAATCATTCGATCTAAAGTGCTGTCCATTCGAGAGACAGTTACCAAAGTTAGATTCACTTGAGCAGCCTGTTATCTAGTTATATATTGCTCAGCCAGAAGTTGCCTTCCGACTCAGGACACTTTGGGTCTATTCAGTAAAAAATGTAAAGCTATAAGGAGTTGGTAAGGGGATTGCCATTTGCCCTGCAAAATCAAACCGAATACACTGCCCGGGTTCAGTTATTAAAACGATTATCCTAGAACAAAGCAGTCTCAGGACTGGAGTCTTTTTTACGTGGTAATGATTGTCTGATTGGTTTGGGCATGACATTCTGACCGCCTTTAGTCGATTGCATACTAATATAAATAAATATAAATGTTTCATAGCACCCATGGAGAAATCAATATTATTTTTTACGGCACTTTACATTAGCTACATCGGAACCTTAATTGAACCGTTAATGGTAGCATGCTTAATGACAAATAGCAATACACAGTTGTAGGTGACATGCATAGGTTAGGCATTTTACATATGGCTATTTGCAGCATGCAGATTGTCAGCTGGGAAAAGCACACAAAGTAAGAAGCACGTGAACTCACTAAATGCTGTGATAAATCGATGCGTTTTTGGATTTTTAAATTTGGTCAAGTTTTGGAGTGTTCTAACACCAATCTAAATTGAGCTTGAGGCTTTTGGAGAACACGAACTTAGGGCCTGGCCAGAAAAGATTTCGGGGTTCGTATGAGATATTGGTAACCAATAATATTCCGAAAAGCTGGCGGTACTATGATTATCAGTTGGGAGTTTATCTGATAGGCAGGCTAGCCGACGAATAAAGGGACATGCAAGTGAGTGGCAGAACCTTGGAGTCAATATACTGTTTGACTGGGAATCAGTGCCGGTCAGCTAGAAATGGCCTGATAAGGCGAATGTGATGCTCTATGGAGTAAAGCACCAGCTGTAAGGACCTGGTTTTGCCGGCTGGAAGACCAGCCAGCAGTGTGACAAAAAAGTCCTGACCGAATGTAGCTATTGCCAGGACCAATATAGGTGCGGTATCCCTGTCTAAATAAGCCCGTAGTATAGCAACGTGAAATAGCTGAACGGAAGCAGAATTGACAGTTATCAAGTGCAATATCAAGTGCAATATTATAGTGAAGTTGAAGCTGCTGTAAAGGGAAAGCTTATTTTACAATAGGAGACATATATTTCGTGCTGATTCAATAGTAGGTTTGCCTACAGACAAGTGTTTAAGTGTTAAGATTACCAATTTCTGAACCGCACTCGGTTTAACCAAAACTAGTAATTTGGTTTTATCATCCTTTAATTTGAGAAAGTGTACTACCATCCATGTGCGGATGTATCTTTCTCTCTCTCTCTCTCTCTCTCTCTCTCTCTCTCTCTCTCTCTCTCTCTCTCTCTCTCTCTCTCTCTCTCTCTCTCTCTCTCTCTCTCTCTCTCTTGCTACTTCGACAAAGCCACACAGGCTATGTTGTTTTAACCGATGAGAACTTTCCATAGTCCACTCACAGTCAATGCGGCTTTCGGTACACATTTGGTATGCTACGCATTTATTGTCATCAAACAGCCAGAAAGTTTGAAGGTTTGCTGAGTCAGGAAAGCAAATAGTGTGGTTGTTAGCATTTAATAATGTTAAAATAATAATAATAAACTTGACAAAGCCCCTCCGAGAGGTCAATCTCTTTCTAGGCGCTCTCATTTGATGGAAAAGGTAGTACAATCAACTGGTTACAATGTGAGTAGCAGCTCCGAAGGGCTGGAAATGATGTGCCATAATAATTATAACAATACTGAATTGGTTATAGTGCCCTCCGATAACGATAAAATGGTTATTAGTAGCTCGCTTAATGACAACAAGCTTACTGTAGCTGGAGGTGCCGTTCAAAGGATCAGCATGCAAATATGGTTAGTAGCAACATGCACAGTGTCAGCAGGCATGAGCACACAAAGAATAAATCTCACGGAGCCCCTAAATGATTTCATAAATAGATGAATTTTGAGTTTTCACTTTTGGAAACGATAAAGTATTTGTCGTTGTGTAAGTTTCGTGTAAGTTAATTCTGCAGTTCAGGACCTGTACAAACCTTACCCAAGGGCACGAGAAAGTAGAAACTGGTGCAAGCTGGTTCAGCTAGATTTGGAGAAGCCAATTTTTGGAGAGCCTTGTGATTGTCTTCAATACATATGGTAAGGGAGTTGCCAGAATTTGAGGTCTAATAAATGAGAAAAAGCTTCGATTTTGCCTGGCAATCACATCGGCAGAAGGAAATGTAGAAATTGTGAATATACATCTTGTCTGGACAATACCACAGCCTTATAATGCATGGGTATAATATTAATAATCTACTGGTGCAATAGTGTAAATGCCAGTCTTAGGGTCAAGGATAGTGACGAATGAACAGCGATCAGTAAGCGGAAGGATCTTGCATCGACATAAATATAGATAAAAACGGATAACGCAGAAAATTAGTAACGAGTTCTACTTCCTAATGTGCGAAAGGTTTCCCTCTATGTATACAGCCTAGGGAAGCGACGGCTCTGAGCTCCTTCTGTCCATTGGCTAATCGGTGAGATTAAAGAGCACCCAGTCCATGAGATGAATGGGCATAAGCTTGCACAAGAATGTCACTGGGCTCTAATTTTGCAACGAGGCTTTCAGTGCCAATCATTTGCTTAGTATTTTTAAAAGCCGGTTGGCACGAACGGTCCACAGCCACTTGCTTTGCTAGTGAAGTCATTTGTACAAGGGTTGCAATAGCTTCGCCATACTGGGCAAAAACGCATGATTGTTTTGTTTTACCATCTCTATAAATGACCCAAGGCCACTGACGTTTGTAGATGGAGAAGCTTTATCGTTGCTGCACCTTGACTAATGTTGGATGTATGCACTTCTTATATATTTGATGCATAATGTATACTGTGGTCGGTTTTAAGAATGCTTCTCTCTGCCATTTCCAAGCCGGTGCCTTGCAGTTTTTCCAAATCAAGGCAAGACTATGCATGTGAGAACTGCGGGCCATTCTTGCCTTAAAAATGTCGTCGTGGTAGCTCCATATATCAAGTGGCCCATACAGCAGGTCATCCTTTACCCTATAATGAATAGATGGATCAGAGGCAACACCAAGCGGCAAACTGTTGTATCTGAACAAACTCGTGTAGTAAAGTAACAAGGCAGCCATCACAACTTTAAGCTAGCCGATTATTTCTGGCCATGAATGTGGTAAATCAGTATATTACACTTTGGAAGTCAATATATGTTCAGTGTTTGTTTCTCTTCTCTTAAGGAGGAACGTCGTGCAATAGCTAAGTCCATTGAAGTATAAAAAAGCTCAGCCAGATATTGCAATAGCCAAGTCCATTGAAAGAATAACTTCCTTTTAATCAAGATTGGTATTCTTAGAAAGAGACCGTCGTGCTTTTCTAGACTAGCTTCAAAAGCAGAATGTTCAGATAATACCTAGGCAGAAACCATCCGCTGAGCCGGTTTGATCCAGTGGTTAAGGTGTTCTCCCCTACCAAGGTACGGCTGAGGTCGTGAGCTCGAGTCCCGAGGCATATGTGAAGCCCCTGAATAGTGATTAAGTTTTCTTATGGCGCTTTACAAATGAATTTTATTTGTTTATTTATCCCACTGATATAAATATTAAATACAGCCATTAAGTGTCTGTCGAACTTTGTTATGATTGCTATCACGAGAATAAAAAGAAGCTCTCGCACCTTTTTTCTTTTTATTTAGCCTTCACATGAATTAGACCAACTGGAGATATGTTAGTGGCAGCACCATATGGCCGTTGCATAATATGTGCAGATTCTTACGTGAGGTGACGACAGACTCACATATGATCCTGTAAGGATATTGCAGGTATCATCGATCCCTAATGAAATTCCACGTGATTGGCTGTCCGTAGAATGTGGACTCGTACTGCCCTCGGTTTTTGGTACCCACGTTTCCTAGAATGAATGAAAACGATGTCGTCTTACACTTTTCGTTTTTCAATAGAGTTGCTGAATGAATGTGTGGCCCTGGCTGCCGACTTTCCTGCCACTAACCTTCGAGGCCAATCTTTACTTTTACCGAATTTTGGGCGATCTCGTTTTAGCCTGAAGCTGTGGCATCCACTTCAGTAATGGGGAACCTCTGCTTTTCGTTTTGCACTTAGCCACAAGAGGTACATTTGCAGATAACTGTCTTAGAATACCGATCATCATTAGAGTCCGATCATCCAATCAATAGGCAATGATTCGGCACATAAATGCGAGTAACCCTTCTCCACCGTACCAAAGTCTTTTTTCGGCTTGTCTGCTATACTTGTACTGTCTAGAAGTATCCTTGGTGTCAAGTTGTTCACAGTAAACAGTTTTTTACTAGCGTTGCAAGCTGCACATGAAATACGAATCTTAAAGACTCGCTAAATGCTGTGATAAGCAGGTCGTTTTATTATTATTTTTAAATGTTGCTACGTCAAGGGACGTTGTAAGGGGCTTCGGTAGTGAGTTCCACGGTCTGGGAGCATAAGAATTCGATGCACTTTCTCCAAAGGATTTGATGTCTGCATTGGTTATCTAGACGATTTACATAAAAACATCGGTTAGTTGGCTGTCTAGCTTGGTGGGGCAGTAATTCTTATGAAAAGGCTAGAGCCAGAGAATAAAGAGACAGCATGCTGCATACAACTGGTTTCGTAGAGCTTTCACCAAGATTTGATGGAATTTGAAGTGCTTAGCTTAAAGACAGTGGGTGGCTAAAAATTCCTTCACCGTTTCGCCTGGTCGTTGATGACAACAGCGAAGGTTGTTGGTTTCAGAAATTCTAAGCTGTACCAGCATAAGATGGTCCGCAAGCACCTGCACGAGTTTCTACTAACTCTTATCCAAGGGTTTAGTCTGTGATGCAAGGCTAGGCTGTAGCACCTATGCCGTAGTTCTGATCTAACTCAAAATACGGCTTTATGGTGATCTTCAAGAATATCCTGAGCTGGAAATAATTGTTTGAGCTTATTTAGGTAGTCGCCACAAGCCTGTCCTCCTTTGTCAAAAAAAGGTAAAGCCTCGTCGGTTTGCCGTAGGTAAACTTAAAAAAATGTCTTCTCACCACTACTACTTTTGTGGGAGCAGTCGCAAGCAGTCAAAAGACGGCTCCAAGCGATGCTGTTCAATTCATAACGAAAAACCGGGCAGGAGGATTAGCCGGTATGAACTACCGAGCTAGCTAAAAACTTTTCCTGCTGTTCTCAGCGAGAAGTTGGCTGTGACTGAGTTCGTCACTGGTACCTCGAAAATCTGTTGAAAGCCACCTGTGTGTAGTATGCAGCTGATTAATTTAACTCGCAGCCTTCAATTAAATATCTCTTGAATCAGGGTTTACTCTTTCGAAAGTAGATTTAGCGTTATCAACTAATTTGTATCCTTGTTTCCTCTTCTTTGCTAAAGAAACTCTGATGTAGCTAAACACCACCAGGTTCC
Source organism: Cristatella mucedo (assembly GCA_009760855.2). Taxonomy (NCBI): domain Eukaryota; kingdom Metazoa; phylum Bryozoa; class Phylactolaemata; family Cristatellidae; genus Cristatella; species Cristatella mucedo. The sequence goes on along the minus strand of WPIO01000099.1, from coordinate 1,282,436 downwards.
TTTTTCTTGCAGCTGGTTTTAAAGGGCTGAGTTTGTGAATCATTTCGACTGGGAAGCTAGGAGAATTTTCTTTTACGCTAACTAATATCAAGAATTATTGAAGCTCAACTGATAAAACTCAGGTAATCCTAACAACCTTAAGGACACCATAATCTAACCGGTTAGGCATTGAGTGCACGTTAGAAAACTTTCCTGTAACCTCACTTAGCGTTTCTGGCTTTTTGGAATAACAAATGGATCTATGTCACCTTACATTTTCTGTTAGACATCGCCTAGTTTCCCTACGGCCATTCAGTTTTCTTGCATTTCTTCTAGCCTATGCTTGGCGCCTGGCTTATCATTGACTTATAAGTATTTTTAATTATACGTTTGATATAGCATAGTTTGTGAACTCCATCTCTTTCTAGGAGCTTTAATTTGGCAGTAAACAAAGCACGATCGAGTGCTTAGTGACAGCCTTCTCAATAAACAACAAGGAGAACATGAATAGGGGTGACATGCACAGGGTCAGCATGCAAGTATGGTTAGTGGCAGCATGCACAGTATCTGCAAGATTAGGCACTTAAAAAGACGAATCGCAGGAACCCAAGAAATGCCGAGATAAAAAGAAGCGTTTTTACTTTCTTTTCAAATGTGGTCAATTCAGAAGATTACGTGATGCTTGTCGGAATGTGCTCCAGGATTTGGGAGCATAAGAACTAAACGCACGGTCACAAAAGGATTTGAGATTTGTATGAGGTATGAGTGGAAATTTAGATTCAGAAAAGTGACACGATGCTTAGCCATGTGGGGAGTAAATCAAACAGATAGGCTAGAGCAAAAGAATGAAAGGGCCTAAATATTAGTGACGAAACCTTGAAGCAGATGCCTTGCTTGACTTGGAGCTAGTGCATGTTGGCGAGAAGTGGCCTGATGTTGCAACTGCCAAGCTACTACGGGCAAGACTAGCTGCAGAGTTTAAGCCCCTGATTGCACAGGCTGTTATACCAGCTAGCGATGAGTTACAGAAGTCAAGATGGGGTGTTGCAAATGCACATACCAATTTATTTATGGTATACTTGAATAATCAAGCCCGAATTTTAGCAGTTTTCTGTAGCTGAAATTAGGCTGACTTGAGTGTGGAGCTGATGTGGTCGTGTAATAAAAGATTCATTTTGGATCATGCCATATAGATTTCCTGCAGAGTCAACGGAACCAATGCTTGCAGAGCCGGTTGTGAGCATTAACCTTTCCAAATTCTATACTCGAATTTTTTTGCATAACTAACACGTTGGTTTTTTCATTTAATAAATTTTAAAAAATTGCTGCCCTCCATTTGCGGACGTCATTAATACATGCAGCAAGGGCATTGAGAGAATTCAACATGCTGGGCTGCTGGAGGCGTCAAAGCAAAGATACAACTGAGTGTCTTTCCCAGAGAAGTGAAAGCCTAGATTGCGTTTGGCAATCACTTCAGCAAGAGGAAGAGTAAAAGCCATTAAAAGAACAAGACCAAGCACGGAGCACCGAGGTACCCTTTACTTCACAGGGTCCGCGGACGATCTTTGTCGATTCCTATCAATAGTGTGGCGGCTGCCATTGAGGTAGCACCTGAAACATGGCAATGCAGGGCCAGTGACCGCTTAGCCAAATGAGAGGCACCTGCGAAGAAATGTATGATAGATAGCATCAAAAGCTGCGGCAAGATCGAGCAAAACAAGCAGAGATACTCTACCTAAATCTACCCTCTAAATTAAGTCGCTATACAGGCCGAAGCACTTTTCTCGGTTCGGTATTGGTAAGCATATTTTTTCACAAATGTATACACAAGTCATGGCTGCGAGGTTTGCGACCTTACACGGCTCTAAATTATCAACCCACTCGTCGATACGTGGGACGCAGAGTGGACACAGAGTTTTTAAGCTCGTCATTGCTGTGTAGGCCTTTCCTCTACTGCAATATATTTTCCATTCCAGCAATCACCTGTAATGAATTGCTTCGGCTAGTGGCTGCAATTCCTTGTTATAACGACAATATAATAGTTATAATGCATTAAATTACAGTGCAGCTACGCCTACTGTGTCCCCCTCCACAGCTCGGCTGAGAAATCTTGAGAATGCAGACTGTAGCAGTCACCCTGGAGAACACCTGCTTCTGTTTCTTCTGCTAAGCAAGCTCTAAACGTCCTTGGTAGTAATCTTACAGACAGCTTAAACAAATAATCGAAGCGTTTTCTGTAAAACTACCTTTCATCAGATCAAATCGTAATAGTGCCAGCCAAGTTAGTCTACTTTCACTTGTCAACGATGCACACATTTATTCGGGCACTGCTTAAGTAACTAAGCCTCCCAAAGCAACGCGTCCATGCATTTGTACATTGCATCTGCACTGAAGCATTATCTTAGTACTTTTATTTTTATCTTGCTGAGTTTACTGAGATCTCTGGCAACATAAAGGCATGCAGTCAGCTATTTTTGCAGGACATGTAGGTCTGGGAAAACCAGCCTATCTTTCCAGTGATTACTCTGGTGGCAGAAAGAACTACACTTCTAGGACGGTCCTATACAGCACTTCAGAATGCACCGACAATGCTCTTATCAGTAATGACAGTGTGTGGTGGTATTTCGTTCTGGGTGATGTGCAAGAATATGTGGTTGACTTTGTTGCTATTCAATACAGGACAGAAATGGGTAAGACAGTCACGAGCAGCTCACCAGAGCTGTTGCTCACTACCTGCTTTTGAATTGTGGAACATGCTATGTTTTATACTAATTTTTCTGATTTCTGGAAGAAATGTTGACCGTTCCTGCACTCATTCACAACTGTCGCGGCTTGGAATACACTACTGCTTAAGCATGTCTTCTTGCTGTTTGACATATCTCCTTCCTGTTATTTAAGAGGGCACGGCCCGGTCTCGAATAGCTGCTTTGCTGACTCGGTTTGCTGGCACAGTAATCTTGCTTGGCTCCTTTGTGAATGTAGCTGCTCCGAGCCACATATCATATTACAGCGGTTCGTAAACAGTGCAATCTCTTGGTTGCTGATATTTGATGCACACTAATCCGGTCGATCAAAGATCGAGCAAAACAAGCAGAGACTAGCTACGTCTGCATTCCTAAGTAGGTCGTTGTGCACCCTAAGCAATGGTGATTCTGTGGAGTGATTAGCTCTAAAGCCAGACTGGAACTTACTAGCAAGGTTTGAAGTTTCAATAAATGATTTCAACTGGTCCCCCACGACCTGTTCCAGTGTCTTTGATAGGAATAGTAGAAAGGAGACTAGGCGGTAATTGCTCAAGTTCTCTTTGTCTAGTGACGCTTTATTGAGAAGTGGCTTGGCTACAGCATTTTTGAAAGGTGCTGGGACATGACCTGAGGGTTATGACATATTAATGATATTAGTTATGCATGGCAGCAGCAGATTAATGCAACGTTGGACCAGGACAGTGGGAATAGGGTCCAGAGGACTTGTTGTCTTCTTTGATTGGGATATAAACTTCAGGGCGAGATCACTAGTGACCTGCTTAAATGTAGACATTGATTTTAGCCAAGTTTCAGTTATGGTGAGCAGGTTGATACCATTTTCAGAAATAAGGTCGCTTATTGCCAGAGGTTTATTGCACATTGAGTGGTGATTCCAAAGGCAAGCATTAAGTCTAGCCGATGGAGTTATAACAGGCCTAATGACCACTAGGTTAGAGAGATTCACAGTGACGCATGTGGGGGGAGCATGCTAAGCGGTTCAAGACAATGCTAGGAATACCAAGCGAGCGGATACTCAGCTCACAGTTCCAGCCCAACGAGCACTGTCCGAGCTGGCGGTTCCGGCCACAGCTGCTGCTCCTGGGTGCATTTCTTTTGTTAATGCATAGTTATCAAATATTAGCAACAGCACCAATATCTTGGAATGCATTTGATCTACGATGACGAAGCGATAACAGCTGCTGACGATCATAACCAACATGCAGGTTACTAGCTGCTGGCATAGCTAAGGCAGCAGCCGGCATTGGAGACCCAGCAGCCCCAAGCGATAAACGTGTAGATATCCATAGGCACGTAATTGCTTATGCGATACGCTCAAATAACAATCAGAATAACTTTAAACAGGTCTTAGCTGTATCGTTTCCGTATACGATGTTCGCAAGAACTTCGTTTTTCGGAAGAATTCTGCAACAAACATGAATGCACGTGAGAGTGCTTTATGTCAGGAGGCGAGAAAGGACAACTGTTCTGCTTACTTGAGGCATTGTTCAGCTGCTGCCATGCATAACTAATATCGTAAATAGGTTATTATCCTAAATTCATGTCCTAGCAGTTTTCAAAAAGGCTGTAGTCAGGCGACTACTCAACTAAGCAAGGCTAGACCAAGAAAACTTGACCAACTTCTAACCAGTCTTCCTTCCACTGTTTTTATCGAAGATTGGAGCAAGGCACGACATACTAGATCAAATCGTATATTGAAACCTAAAACCTTCTAGTACTGCCCAGTTTTGTTTTAGAGCTAATCACTTGACAGAGTCAGCATTGCTTCGTGTGTAACTACCTAATTAGGAATGCAGACTTAAGTAGAATATGTATGAGTATTTTGCTTTATCTTTCGGTTTCTTTTGATACTCTCACATCATTACCAAAGTAGTAGTAAAAGGACAAAATAAACCTGAATCTTACGGCTGATAAATGCAGGTGACTTCCAGCTGACTTCCAAAAAGGGTTATGGTCAGCAGTAGCAGTCACCGGCCAGCAGACCGTAGCTCTAAGAGAGCGACTGAGGTCAGTCACAAGACTTATGCAGTAGCCAGGTCAGTAGTCATACAATATCTCTATAATATTCAGTTATACCAAATACTGCTCATAGTGGCTATTTCATGAGTGTTGTAATTTAGTGGCAGTGCTCAGAGTCTCTAATGGAGGTACTGCTGTCAGGCTCAGAGTTCATAATCGCTTAGCGTTACAGTCGTGGCACTAAGTTGCTTGTCTGCTAGTTTACATGGAAACGGTGCCTGTAAAATAATAGGGAGCCTTACTAATGACTGATGGTTGACGTTTGAAAACATGCTAAGGCCATGGAAATGATCTTACACCATGAATGCTAATCAGCACTTCAAACCTAAGGGAGGTAGATTATATAGCCGATTGTCTGATTGAGCGAAAGCAGGATGCAGAGAGGTTTCTACTTAAATCCAGGAGAAGGCCACTTAAAGCTCAACAGTGACTCAACCAGCATATATCTCCCGCTGAATCGGCACATCATATAGGTCTCCTGTACCAAAACGACCTTTCATGAGAGAACCACATTAGCTTTACAGTCAAGTCTGGGTTCCTTAACCTGCACGACCTTGCTAAAATTCGGGCTTGCTTAGACCGGTATACTACATCAAAACTTGCCCATCAACTCTTCACATCAGCCTTGACTTCTGCTTGATGGTCTACTAGCACATGCAACAAATGCTTGCGGTTGTAGCAAAACATGGCAGATAGGCTTGTCTGTCGTGAGCACCACTGTTTCCACATCCTACAATTTTTTGCCGACTTTCATTGCTGGTGACTCTGGGTGGCTTCTAGTGTGCTATAGCACACTGGCCCATGTATAGCGCTTGCTTGCTCTTGTATGCTTTTCTAGACATGATACCGTGCGTCATTCATTCTTGATTATTGATTCTCTTGCACCAAGCTGTAGTGGGAATAGATAGAAATGAAAGGCTACTAATCTAGCAGCTCATCGACCGTTACTTTCCTGAGTAGTGAACCGACTGCAGCCTTTATGAAAGTTACTGGGACATGACTTGAAACTAATTACACATTTATGGTGTTAATCACTCATGGAAACACCAGACCAATATATCGTAGAAGCACGATCACCAGAATATAGTAAAGAGAACTGGTTGTCTGCTTTGATTAGAAGTTCAGGATGACGACCCAAGGGGACCTTAATGAAAGTGGACATTTAAGTGATGAATGTAGAGGCACAGTGCGATTTTTCGGCGCCCAGAGACAAACTGACAAATTCCAAATCTTCTTTTGTCAAAAATTACTGTAAAATTGATCCAAAACTGGTGAAATGCCAAAAATTGCAACCTAGCATGTCTATCGAATCGATAAAGATTAATTGATAGTAGATGTAAACGTTCGTTTAGCAAGCTGATAACAAACGTGTCTTTTATAAGAGCGTAAATAAGTCAAGACCGACTCTCTGATTCAGCATTTCTAAGCATAGAAAAACTCATTTAAAATATGAATTTCAAAGTGTTACACACCGGTTTGTCACGTTAAAGTTAAGAAATATTTAGAATGGTATAAACTCTTGTAGCTACCTGGTGTCTGTACTAAAAGCTAACTATTGATGCAGCTGTGCTGAGACGAACTTCCAAGGAAAGTCCCAAAGAGGAATTACGTCTTCTATTTAACTGGCAATAATAATAATAATAATAATAACTCACTTGATAAAGCGCCCTCAGAGAACTCAATCTCTCTCTCTCTCTCTGGGTGCTTTACATTTGCTGTAAAGTGAAATGCAATTGAATGGAAAGTAAAATCATGCTTGAAAAACAAACAAAATGAATAATATGGTTAGGGGTGACATGCACTGGGTCAGCATGCAAATGTGGTTAGTGGCAGCATGCACAGTGTCAGCACGCATAAGCACATCGAGCACAAATCATAGGGACCCACTAAATGCTGTCCTAAATATGTGTGTTTTTAGGTTCCTTTTAAATTTGGTCAGGTCAGGGGATGTTCTGACGCAGGTCGGGAGGGATTTCCAGGCTTTGGGAGCATATGAACTAAATGCACGGTCTCCAAAGGATTTAAGGTTTGTACGAGGTATTTCTAGACTGTTGGATTCCGAAAAGCGAGTGGTACGATGCTTGGCCTGATAGGGTAGTATATCTTAAAGATAGGCTGGAGCCATAGAATGAAAGGACCTAAAAGTGAGCGACAAAACCTTGAAGTCAATCTATTGCTTGACTGGTAGCCAGTGCAGGTCGGCTAGAAGTGGAGTAATGTGGCAACTGCGACGCTCACGGCAGACAAGTCTAGCTGCCGAGTTTTGCACCAGCTGCAATCGCCTGATCGCACATGCTGGTAGGCCAGAAAGCAATGAATGACATGGGTTCCAATGGTGTCTTTAGTGCCGTGTCATGACCTATGGCAAGGAGCATTTTGCAGTGACATATTTTGCTGTACAGCTCTAGTCCATCACCGTCTGAATGACAAGCGGCTTTAAGATCTAAACTCTGCTGGCAGAGTTCTCTTCAAGCGTCTCCAATAAATCTACTTAACATCGGACAAGAAACTACAATTTGGCATCAAGATCTGTAAGACTGGTAAATATAGTTGTCATTTCTTTTTGGAGCTAGTAATTGATTTCCGTCTGTATTCACTGTGAATGTCACCCCTAAACATGTTATTCATTTTGTTTGGTTTTCAAGCATGATCTTTTCTTACCATTCAATTGCATTTCCCTTTGCAGCAAATGTAAAGCGCCTAGAAAGATATTAGGTTCTCTGAGGGCACTTTATCAAGTACATTATTTTTAATTATTATTCTTTATATCTCCTGCTTAGATGAGAAACCAACATATTAAGAGAAAGTTCTCTGTGCTTCTGTGTGCTTAGGCAGATTTTGGGGAATGATGAATTTTGATGAATTTTGGGGAATTGCGGTTGAACGAAGGTTCAACCGCAATTCCCCAAAATTCATAACTCCTTTTGGCATATACTATTGACTCTTTAAACGGGTCTTCTCGAAGTTTTGATAACTTAATCTCGTGAAATTTGGTGTGAGAAAAGGCGTCTCTGAAGTTCACTTTTTAGATCCTGCAGTCTTTTATAAAAGCGGTCGATCTCCCTTTGGATGCTGTGCCAAACCGGCAACGGAGACAAAAAGTTGAAGTTCAAAATACAATGTAGGAGACTTCTAGCTTTTATTTTTGTTTCAAGTGTTCCACATTTGTCACCAGAGAGTTCCCCAAAAGACCTACACTGTTGTTCCGTCCATCGTTGATAGGTTTTGCAGCCTCAACTCTCACACTCCACCAGAGTTGCAGAGTCACGTTTCAGACCGACGGCTAAGCCTTTTGCCAGTTCTTTCCACTTCAGCGTTGGTCTTAAAAAGAATAAGTAGCTGATCTCTATTGTTCCGCAAATTTATCGACAATACTATCAGAACTTGAAGTGTGAACTACTGCCAGGTGCAGGCGGTTGTTTACAGGGTTAATAAACTTACCTTCTCATTTTCGGACAGTATTCTCTTTCGGACACATTCAAAGTGGCCAGACATGACTGCAGCGTTGTCGTAGCATAGTGACCTGCAAGGACATTGAGTTAGAATCGAGTTGATGCAAGATGAGACCGTTATTACCTGCAGCATATTTGTCATTGATTTAAAGAACGCTCAGGAAAGACTTTTTCATGATGACTGCTTTTTTGGCCAAATCACAGTCGCCATATTTACTGACCTCAGATGTTCGCTTGTGGCGGGAAAAATGGGGAGTTTAGTCGAATATAATTCCACAGTAATTGCTAAACCGTATGTCACATAGTAACTTATCTCTGACTGTGGATGCAAGTATACTAAGGAACTCACTTCGGGTTAGAGGAGGCAGATAAGAGGCTGGCTTTTGACTCTTTCTGGCGTGGTTCAGGTGTGATCGCAGAAGGGGATCGTATCTAGAAGATGAAGAAGTCCCAATAAGTTTCCCATGCTTTTCTCACCTGCCAGGTCAACACTCTCTTGGTGACAACGCCACGCCAGGTTTTGAGAAATTTACAATTTATTCCAGCAGAAAGCTCCCTTTACGACTTACAATAGCCATCGATTTTGAGATAAAGTGTGAGTCTTAAAAGCAGTGTCTACTCCTCTTCTTTAGGGAATTCTCCTATCTGTTTCTTTCTATGTTTTAAAATCCTGATGGTGCTGACTTTGAGGAGGATATTTTCATGGGCAATTAGCTCTTTAGGTTTTTGCCACTGGATGAACCCATTTGCAAATTCATGTGAAGATCGGGAATTTTTGGTAAACATAGGGACGACCAAACAACAAAAGCATTATGCGGATTGTTTTGAGGGAGTGTTGACCAGCCAGATCCTGGTTATTTCATTTCTATTATCGTTCAGACGTCAAGTTAGCTCACCCGTCCTGCCTGCCACAGGCCAGTCAAGATTCCGTTGTCGTTACCTTTATTGTAAAAACTGCGTTCACCAACTCTTTCGTTTCAAGATTAACTCTGAGTTGAAAATAGCTCAAGAAAGTCTTAGCAATCACTGTCAAATGTGACAAGGCAACATGGTAGAGTGCTAAAGCAGTGGCTGTGTAGACTAATAGTGAAGAACTGAATAGCATTGTAGGACTTTCGGAGAAGCTGTCTGAGTAAGCAAGTGAAACAATTGAAGCAAGAAGTACAGCTGGCAGAGTCCTACACTGTATTTATAAATTTAACATTTTGACTGCCTAGTCATTTTTCAAGGAAGATTCAACACGTTCACGAAGAAATTGCAGGATCCAAAGACGATCTTTATAGACGCCTCTTGCGACCTCCACTATCTTGAGATTGAGTTGCCAAGACATCGAAAAATCCTGTATCAGGAATCACTACTAGATGTCAAAAAGGGATATACATTTTGGGGAGTTGAAGTTAAACGAAGAACTCGACAAAGAAAGAGATACCTGGAGAACTCTCTCGAGATGTTCGTCAGTCGGTGGAGGAGGAGGCTTGAGGAATAATAAAGGACAGCATGCGTGAAATTCGATGAGAAATTTCTTGAGGTATTTCCGGCTCCCACATCTTGCTTGATGCCAAACTTGGTTTCATGTTGGAAGTAAGATGCTTTGGAATACAATTGACTAGATACAACTCCATCGGCTAAAGTGTCTTTATCTTGGAAGCTTCTACCGTTCAGACCTTGACGAAAAGGAGCTGTACAATGAAATATGTTACTTTAAAATGCTTTTGGCCACACTTCAAAACTCGGCACTAAAGACACCATTGGAACTCATGTCTTTCATTGTCAGATATTGAGAAGATGTGTTTCTTAATTAAGAGCGGTCCTGCAAGATCTTCACACCGTCGCTCTATCATCTGCCTGCTGTAAAATTTTGCTTGGGAAGCTGAAAATAATCTTGTTGGCTCACCTTTGATGCAACGAAGCCTGATATAGGCTGAAAGGATGGGACCAGCAGCTGGGACGGACCATTTAAACGCGGACCCTCAGTTGAAGGACGTGAACGGCCCTGTGCTTGTTGCTTTGCAATAGCCATCAGAATATACGGTGGTTAAAGCCCCCTCAGTGTTCCAGCATCGTCTTCTTTGTGCCAGCAGACCCTCAGGCTATAGCATGGTGTAAGTCTGTAAGTATGCCTAACTAGCTTAGATAGCATCCGTCAAGTCCATGGAAACAAGATCTTGCTTGAAATCTAGATTTGCATTCTCACGGAAAAATTTGTAGCAATATGCACACTCCATTTTTCTTTTCGGCACCCCTTGGCCTTTTCGCCTTCGCCCTGTGCCTATGCCACAGGCTGCGTGGAATTAAGAGACAGTATTAAAGGAGGATGCTGCCATGTTAGGGATAGAGTCGCTGATCTTGTTTTTTTTGGACAAAGAAACTAGAGAAGCGATCAGAAGACCTTCATATGGATCGCTAGACGAGGAGCTAATCTGGAAGAAGTTGAGGAGAAGTTTGACGATTAGACATGAGCATTTTTGGATTGTACGTCTGTGATTGAACAATGCTTTTATAAAAGCTAGAATTGGCTGTTGCGAAGGATCGATTGGTACGATTTACAACGGTCCTCTAATCCATGTTGATGGACAATCGAATCGTTTAGCCGTACCTAGTAAGAATCTTAAAACCGTTGGAGACAGTGCCTTTAGCTTGTGGGTTCACAAAGCCTAACACTCGCTATTGCTACTGAAGCACTTCACACAGTCTGTCGGCGAGACTATGCAAGGAGGCTTAAAACACAGCTGCTTATTACAAGGAGCTTTGTTTTTCATCCTTCGAATGCACTTGAGTGGTTAGTCTGTGTCGGATGCCTATGGATGTTCCCACCAATCGTCTGATAAATCTTACAGTAATACTACGAATAAGATTAAGGATTTTCTATATTGCATTCAGAGAATTAAATGTCTTTCTAGGCACTTTGAAAATCTCTTATAGAAAGCGCTGCCAAATTATATTTGGTTACACCTCCAACACTCAGTTGCAGTGTAAGCCTGTATGTGCACACTTAGGGCGAATCGCTAGGCATTTTACTGCTGCTGCATAGAAAGGATTACTAAATTTTTGTGGGAGCATGCATAGTGTTAGCAGGTACATGTACACGATGGCCAAATTACAAACTATGATTTTGAACTGTTGCAGGACCTTGTGACCAGCATCATTATGAGCTCTGGTCTCCAACGGTCTCCAACGGTCGTATTAGGTACGGATAAACTATTAAAGTCACAATGAAAAGCTGTACGATTCTTTGCCTGGCAGAAATGTAGCTTGGATTAGCATGCCGGAGACAGAGAATTAAGTGACATAAGAATAAGTGACAGAGTTTTGACGTCGATGCCCTGCTTGATTGGGAGCAATTGCAAGCCGGCTAGAATTAATTTGGCATGGCTACAGTGACTCTCATGACTGACCATCCTAGCTGCGCAGTTTAACACCTACCATAAGTAGCAGTTGGCACAGGCGTGTAGACCAGCAAGAAGTGAATTATAAAAAAGTCGACATATGTCTCAATGCACGGACAAGTTTTGATGCAGTATCCCTATCACATTAAGCCTGAAAATAAGCGACGTGATTAAGCTGAAAGAATGCAGACTTGAGTTGTGAGCTAAAGTAATCGTCTAAGGAAAGATCATTTTTGCATAGCACATGACGCTTATGCCCAGATTGAGCAGGAGATATGCTGGCAGGGCCGATTTTGAAAACTAAGTTTGTATACATCTGAATCAGGGTTGGTGCATATGACTGGTAAGTCGGTTTTGTCATAGTTGAATTTAAGCGTGTTTGCTGTCATTCTTGTACGAATGTCATCAATGTATGTGGCAAAGGTGTGGGCAATGTAGGTGGTATAGGTGGCAAGGGTGTGTAGAGAACTCGAAGTGCTCGACGGAAGTAAGTGATCAAAGCAAAGCTACAGCTTGGTGTTGCCCGCATAAAAGTGAAAGCATCGATCGTGCTTATCGATCACAGTGCAAGAGGGAAGAGTATAAATTGTCAAAGAATGCAGACCGAGCAGAGACCGTGAAATGTGCTTTATGGTTCCTGAAATGGTCTTTGTCGGTTCACATCAATATTCTGAAGTTTTTCTCTGAGATAGGACATTAACTATTGCAGTGCAACTCCTGAAAGAATTACAGGGCAGAGGAAGACTATAGAAAAGGCCGTTGTGATAAGTAGTATCGAACGCTGCCGAAAGATCAAGCAGAACAAGCAGAGAGACATTCCATAAATCTGCGTTCCTGCGAAAGTTGTTGCACACCCTGAACAATGCTGACTATGTGGGTGACTATGTCTTAACCGGGCTGGAACTTCTTGTTAGGTTTGAAGTCTCAATATAAGAGTTCAGTTTTTCTGCCCCAATTCTTTCCAAGGTCTTTGATAGGAACAGAAGTCGGGAGACTGAACGGAAGCTTCCCAAGTCTTCATGGTCCATCGCTGTTTCTTTCACTAGTGGCTTAGCTAGAACCTTATTGAAATATGAATGGACCCGATGTGATGCCTCTGGCGCCACGTGGCCAGGCTTGCCTGTGTAGCTGACTTGTTCGTCTAAGGTAAGGACACTATTTAACAGAACAACACAGGTGATCAACCGGTAAAAAGCATAGATTCTACATTGATCGGCAAGGTTTACCATGATTTGGTTTCTTTAAGCCTAGCTGAACTGCTGCATTAGTTTGGGCCTCGTTGCGTCCTCTTGTCGTGTATTAACACTAAATTAACAGAGTTCCGTTTATCGGCTTAAATTCAGTTGGTCGCGTGAGCGTTCACTCTGCAGTTCCTGTACTGTGGACTAGACAAATGCTCCCCCTCCCAACCGTGGCTCAACCTTTCCAGCGGCTGTGATCTGCTACCAATAATAATAATGCACTTGATAAAGCGCCTTCATAGAACTCAGTCTCTTTCTAGGAGCTTTACATTTGCTGCAAAGGGAGACGCAATTGAATGGCGAGTAATATCATGCTCGATAAACAACGTGAATAATATGGTTAAGGGTGACATGCACAGGGTCAGCATGCAAGTTTGGTTAGTGGCAGCATGCACATTGTCAGCACGCATAAGCGCATGAATGACGAATCACAGGGGTCCACTATATGTTGTCCTACATATGTGTATTTTTAAGTTTTTTTAAATGCGGTCAAGTCAAGGGATGTTGTGACGGAATTCGGCAGTGAGTTCCAGGCTTTGGGAGCATCCAACCGAAATGCACGGTCTACAAAGGATTTTAGGTTGGTGCCAGGTATCGGTAAAAAAAAATCCTAGCTGATTAAACAGCCTCTTTTTGTATAGCGACAGAAGAGCCTTTACGGCTATCACCACCGCTTGCAGTGGTGATAAAGGATCGCCCACTGCAGGAATCGAACCCACGACCTCGGGACCAAGGTCGTAAAAGCAACCACCTTACCTAGTGTGCCATTACGGCTCGCAAATCACTCATCGGTAAACTATCGGTTTCCGAAAAGCGGGTGGTGCGATGCTTGGCGTGGTGTGGGAGCAGATCTGAGAGATAGGCTGGAAACAAAGAATGAAGTGACCTAAAAGTGAGCGACAAAACCTTAAAGTCGATCCGTTGCTGCTTTGAAATTCTTCTTATGATCTTGGAAAGCAACCATCCGGTAGCCACAGCAGCAGATATCCGCTGCTACTTTCATACTACTCACTACCTCAACTGCTCTGCTCACTTAGCTTGTGCTTCTCATTTTCTCTTTGTTGCGTGAGATGAAGTCTTTTGGCTTGCGAACGATTCCGAAAGCCGCTTGGGCTGCGTGTGTGCTATACAAAACTCTCCCTCATAATTCCCACATAATATTTATTGCTTGTGAAGTTACGGACAGAAATAGATTTTACTTGTGTGCAAATAGTGTTCGTGAGCATTGCTCTTCACGTAAATTACAATTCAAAGTTTTTTGGTCGAATACAATAGGAAAGCAATGACTAGATTTGCAATTTCCAGCACTTGCATCACCGAGAGAGTGTTCACGTTCCGGGATGATTTAGATGCGATTGCATTAGACAAGCTTTAAACTTGTCAATAATAATAATAATACAGCACTCGAAAAAGCGCCCTTACAGAACTCGATCTCTCTCTAGGAACTTTACATTTGCTGCAAAGGGGAAATGCTATTAACTGGTAAATAATGTCATGCTTGATAAACAAATAAAATGAGTATCATAGTTAGATGTGGCATGCACAGGGTCAGCATGCAAATGTGGTAAATTGCAGCGTGCACAGTGTCAGCATGCAAAAGCACATTAAGGACGTATCACAGCGACCCACCAAATGATGTCCGAAATAGGTGTGCTTTTAGGTTCTTTTGAAATGCGGCCATGTTAGGGGATATTCTGACACTGGTCGGGAGAAAGTTCCAGGCTTTGGAAGCATAAGAACTAAATGCACCGTCTCCAAAGGATTTCAGGTTTGTACGAGGTATTTGTAGACTGTTGGATTCCGAAAAGCTGGTGGTTCGATACTTGGCCTGATGGGGGAGTATACCTGAGTGATAGGCTGGAGCCAAAGAACGAAGTTACCTCAAAGCGAGCGACAAAACCTTGAAGTCAATCCGTTGCTTGCCTGGTCGCCAGTGCAGGTCGGCGAGAACTGGTGTAATGTGGCAGCTGCGACGCTCACGACTGACAAGCCTAGCTGCAGAGTTTTGCACCAGCTGCAATCGCCTGATCGCATATGTCCGTAGGCCAGTATGCAGTGAGTTGAAGAAGTCGATACAGGATGTCACGAATGCACGAACCAACTTGGACGTGGTAGCCTTATCTAAACAAGCCCTAATTTTAGCAATGTTATGAAACTGAAAATAGGCAGACTTGACTAAGGAGCAAATATGGTCGTCTGACGAGAGGTCGCTTTGGAATATGACACCTAGATTTTGAACTGATTGCAGTACTACTAAGCATCGACTAGAGACTGTACCGATTGGCTACTTCTATCGAAAGACAATGTGAGAGGTTTTAACTACCTGTTTTTAAATAAGATAAAAAAGAATCAATTCGTAATCAATCAATTTGAGTAATTGGGTTTTGCTCGATCGACCTAATTCATAAGCCAATGGGTGCAGGATTTTGGCAATTTCGCCATCATGCTTGTATCAACTTTGATGCTTATAGATACTTTACTTCTCGTCCCTTCATCATGTGCTTCCGTTAGCTTATTCCACCAGTACAAAGTTCAATACTCATAATGTTTAATATGTATCAATGTTGGTTCTCATGTGAACAGAGACATAACTCCAAGCTTCCATTGTGGCGTGTTTGCATTGCACCCTCTAGCAGAAAACGATGTACATGGACATTGAGCCTCACGCGGACGTAAACAAAGTCTACTGCAAACAACAAACAAGCTGTAAACAAACTGCAAGCAACAAAGTTGACCTATAAAAAGCTATATTATACAGCTAAAACAAAATCTTCGGTTCAAATAGTGCCTAGCTTTTCATATTTCTTGGGGTTGATCAGTTTTCTAGTTGAATGGGTTGAAATTCATAGTTTTAAGCAACAGAATATGACAAAGTCTTTCAAAGCATACATTCTGGAACTCAGGATAGCTTTTGTACTATTAAATCATAGCTCCGCGACTACTAAATTTTTTAGTCATAAGACTTGATTTCACCGAAATTTATTAACTTTGAGACGGAAGCTGCACAAGAACACGGGTGCAAGTATTTAAATGCTTTACCCGAGAGTTCGCGACCCTCGGCAGCCCTTCAGCACTGAAGCTAATTTTTCTGAGCTTCTTTGAGCATTACTTGTCGTTTCTATCTTGCAAGCTAATTTGCTTTAGTTCTGTTCTACTTCCAACGCATGAGAATTTTTTTTGGCTCGCAGATTACCCATGCTGAAATAAAAATTACTGGTAATAAATGAAATGCCCTTATAAATTTCTTCAGAAAAAAACTGAACCTTCTTCTGGAATACTTATACTGTCAATGTATGCTAGCAATGTTTTCCCATTATTACCTGAGTAATTATTCTTACAGCTCATCGTCGGCAGAATTATAGTTTTCTTTATTCCCGAAATACATCGGGTGATTATAATAACGACCAGTGGTCAGAGTGTTATAATCTGGTGTCTTTTGGGCTGTCACAATTTTACTTTTGCTCCAATGCAACCAGTGTCAAACTAGTGGGGATCAAGTTGCTTACCACCCTGGATAACATTTTGACTGTATGCAAAGTTCAAGTAATTGGATATCCAGCTCTAAGTGAGTAATTCCACCTTTCTTGTATTTATTTTAAGAGTTATGAGAGACTCTGTTTTAACATTCGTGCAATTTTTTGTTGTTGTTGCATTTCTTAAATACATGAACTTTATTTATATTTAAGAAAAAATTCAACGGCAGACCCTGGTGAAAAATGCCCGTGCATACTAATTAACCACTACGAGTTGTAGCAGGAAGCGTGTTAACTGTCAATGCCTAGCTTGTTCCAACTCTGGGGAATTCTATTTTCCCTAAAACCTTTGAGGAGTGACTGAACGAACAAGGAATGACTGGTGAATAATTTCAACAGCAAAAAATTGTCCATCGTCCTGCCCTTAATTCGACTGTTACGGTTTTGCAATAAATACTGTAATTACAATTAGGAGTTATTTTGGCACCCCAATGTAACGTAGTGTCTATCCAGATGCTTTATGACTCAAGGTAAAAAATTAAGAACTTAAGGATTATTGTATGCATAATGCCAATCTTGCACTTCCAAATAAGTGTCCTACTTAGGGCAACATGCTAAAGTAATCAAGAAAAGACTCTATAGCCACTCTTTTGTAAGACTGGCGGCTATTAGCAAGCACCCTGCTAAGGTCCACCGAAAGAAAACTGACTGACTTACTGGGTTGACGGGAAAGCTAACTGTACCAGAAGTTCTCGAGCACACACTTGAATGGTGCCACATATTTGTCGGCTCAAACCGTACCTGGAAGTGAATTACATACGTTCGTTGTATTGGAGCCGAAAGCTCGGTCATTGATGAATTAAACTAAATTAAACGAAACATTCAGATGACCTACTTAGGAATGCAGACATGGGCAGAGTGTCTCTTCTTGTTTTGCTCGATCTTTCGGCAGCTTTTGATACCATCGATCACAAAGTACTTCTAGAGCGCCTCTCATCTCGCCTGGGCATCACTGGCACTGCTCTGCAGTGGTTCAGGTCCTATCTCAGTGGGAGACTCCAGAGTGTTGACGTGAATGGACAAAGATCATCTGAAGTACCTCTAAAATATGGAGTACCTCAGGGCTCTGTGCTAGGTCCGGTCCTTTTCACCGTTTATACTCTCCCTCTCGCTGATGTGATTGCCAAGCACAATCTAGGCTTTCACTTCTATGCGGATGACACTCAGTTGTACCTTTGCTTTGATCCCTCCCAGCCTTCGAGCACCTCAAATTCTCTCAACTCACTTGCTGCATGCATTGATGACATCCGATCATGGATGGCAGCAAATTTTCTAAAACTAAACGATGATAAAACTAACTTACTAGTTATGGGCAAACCTAGTGTTATTCAGAAATTGGAAAGGCTGACTTTCAAAATTGGCTCTGCCAGCATATCTCCAGTTGCATCAGCTCGAAATCTAGGTGTCATATTCCAAAGCGACCTCTCGTTAGACGACTACATCAGCTCCACAGTCAAATCAGCCTATTTTCAGCTTCATAACATTGCTAAAATTAGGGCTTGTTTAGATAAGGATATCACGTCCAAGTTGGTCCATGCATTCGTGACATCTCGTCTCGACTTCTGCAACTCACTGCTTACAGGCCTACCAGCATGTGCGATCAGACGATTGCAGCTGGTGCAAACTCTGCTTGTCTGTCGTGAGCGTCGCAGTTGCCACATTACTCCACTTCTCGCCGACCTGCACTGGCTACCAGTCAAGCAACGGATTGACTTCAAGGTTTTGTCGCTCACTTTTAGGTCTCTTCATTCTATGGCTCCAGCCTATCTTTCAGATACACTACCCCATCAGGCAAAGCATCGTACCACTCGCTTTTCGGAATCCAACAGTCTAGAAATACCTCGTACAAACCTTAAATCCTTTGGAGACCGTGCATTACGCTCGTATGCTCCCACAGCCTGGAACTCCCTCCCGACCTGCATCAGAACATCCCCTGACCTGACCACATTTAAAAGAAACTTAAAAACATACCTATTTAGGACAGCATTTAGTGGGTCCTTGTGATTTGTCCTCGATGTGCTTATGCGTGCTGACACTGTTCATGCTGCCACTAACCACATTTGCATGCTGACCCAGTGCATGTAACCCCTAACCATGTTATTCATTTTGTTTGTTTTTCAAGCATGATTTTACTTACTATTCTATTGCGTATCACTTTGCAGCAAATGTAAAGCGCCTAGAAAGAGATTAAGTTCTCTGAGGGCGCTTTATCAAGTGCAATATTATTATTATTATTATTACCAGATCCTGATGCTCCGACCAGAAACTTCGAGAGCACACTCACAAGCAATGGCGTCGGATAGGTAGGCAAGTGCAAGTCGAAGAAATTGTAGTGGCTCTAAGCAAGACTAAGAATCTTGAAATAAAGTAAACGCTTGACAGGTGTCATTGAAACTAACGCAGAAAGATAATGATGTGGCGATAGAGGAAACATAGGACAGGATAGGCTTACGATAGACCTGATGAACCTTTGGGTTGTGCGTCAGTAGCAGACAATTTGGAGTACTGGCCATAATTCCTGCAGGGAGGCAAATCAATTAATGTAGACGCTATGTAAAAAATGTGCAAATATTGGGGCCAGATTCTCCTACCTTGAAGAACACCTTTGATGTTTCTATTTTCCTTAGCCGTTCCCTGGGTTAGTCGAAGCTAAATTAATCCGATTCAGTGTTAAAACGTTTAGGTGGCGATGTGTCTGTGGATAGCTGTTATATTTGCCTGAAAATGGTAAAGAGTTGGAAATTTCCGCGCAACCATGAATGTAGTTGCTACAATATGTTCAATCAAGGAATTGCTGATCGGTTAATTTCCCTGTACTGGCGCTTCCGGTATTTATGTGCTGTTGTGTCTTTGCTGAGTTACGTATGGCAGCTACTGACTTGTTTTCACTCTGTGTATTTGTCACTGATATCTGTCATTGCTCTCAATCCTTATTCTTTTCTTGGACCCTTGTGCATCCTCTGAATTTATTTCATTTCCAGAAATTCTCCTAACTACGCTCACTTCATTTTTGTCTCTTCCGAATTGCCTGTCGCTTTTTTCTCATTGGCTCACCCTCAATACTTGTATGCATTTACGAATTCTTTTATTTATAAGTTGATATTGATAAGGTTCAGTCCGTCATAATACTAAGTGATGTGGTATATTTTTTGGTTAGAAGCGACAGCGGCTAGTAACGTGCATTATAGTTATGATCGTCAGCAGCTGGTATCGCTTCCTCATCGTGGATCAAATGCATTCCTAGATATATATATATATATATATATATGTGGCTAAGATTCATGAACGATGCATTAACAAAATTAAAGCACCACATAGCCGCCAGCGGTGGCCGAAACCACAAGGTCAGACGCCGCTCGTTGGGCGGGAACTGCGAGCTGAGTACTCGCTCGCTTGGTATTCCTAGCATTGTCTCGAACCACTCAGCACGCTCCACCACGTGCCTCACTGTAAATCTCTCTAACTTAGTGGTCATCAGGCCTGTTGTAACTCCATCAGCCAGACTTAACGCTTGCCTTTAGAATCTTTGACAAAGTGCAATAAACCTCTGGCAATAAACGACCTTATTTCTAAAAATGGTATCGACCTGCTCGCCCTAACTGAAACTTGGATGAAATCGATAAACTGCCGACAATTAAAGACGCAACCCCGTCTGGTTTCTCGCTCTTTCACACCCCTAGATCAATCAAAACTGGAGGTGGAGTTGCAATTATCATGTGCTTGAAATTCAGCTTCATGCCATTTGCAGTACCCTCGAAGCAGTCTTTTGAATCAATTATCTTGGCCTCATCCGGAAACAAGCTACCGATAGTGGCAGTAGTCTATCGCCCAAAAGTTACCAAATCGACCTTTATCTCAGATTTCTCCGATCTCATTTCGATTATGTGTGCAAAAAATCAATCTTTTCTCATTATGGGTGATTTCAACGTTCACTTTAGTAACTTATCTGACGCTTTCAGCACCGAATTTTGCGCACTGATTGACTCATTGTCTCTTGTGGCTCATGTGCATGGCCCTACTCACATCAAGGGTCACACACTCGACCAGATTTTCTCATACAACTGCACTTTTTCATCACCAATTATCATCAAATTCTGCTTATCTGACCACATGAATCGCGAAACCTCAAGACCCTTGACATCGATGCTGTCCGTGCGAGAATATCTGCTTCACCTGTGCTGCTCAGTCCTCCCTTTGATCTGTCATCATTGGTAGATAGCTACAACATGACACTAGCTGACACGCTCGACGAGTTTGCACCACTGACAAAGCGCACTGTGCGCCCCCGCCCAGACGGCCTGTGGTTTGCCACAGACATTAAACTAGCCAGGTCTACTAAGCGAAAGCTTGAAAAAGCATACAAAAGATCTGGACTGACTGTCTATTGACAGGCATATGAAGACTACTGTAAGTCGTACCAATCGATCGTAGCAAAGGCCAAATCTGGCTTCTATAGAAACATTGTTGAATCACAGATGCATAATCCAAAAATGCTGATGTCGACGATAAACCATCTCCTCAACCACTTCCTTGTTAGCTCCTTACCTGGTGGTCCTTGTGATGATCTAGCCGATCGCTTCTCTCGATTCTTTGTGCAGAAGATTGACAAGATCAGGGAATCCATCTTTTCGATGACAACATCCCCGCTAGAATGCTGCTCCCCGATTCCGGGCTGCACCTCAATGTCTACCTTTAAGCAGGTCACTATTGATCAAGTACTAAAGTTCGTCTCTCAATCAAAGAAGACAACAAGTCCTCTGGAGCCTATCCCCACTGTCCTGCTCGTACGTTGCATTGATCTGCTGCTGCCATGCATAACTAACACCATTATTGTCATTTGCCTAAGGTCATGTCCCAGCACATTTCAAAAAAGGTGGAGTTAGGCCACTTATTAAGAAAGCAATACTAGACCAATAGAAGTTAAACAACTACCACCCAGTTTCCCTTCTACCATTTCTTTCAAAGACACTGGAACAGATCGTGGCGTACTAGCTCAACTCATATATCAAAACCTCACACCTTGCTAGCAAGTTCCAGTCTGACTTTAGAGCTAATCACTCCACAGAGTCAGCATCACTTAGGGTATACAACGACCTACTTAGGAATGCAGACGTGGGTAGAGTGTCTCTACTTGTTTTGCTCGATCTTTCGGCAGCTTTTGATACCATTGATCACAAAGTTCTTCTAGAGCGCCTCTCATCTCGCCTGGGCAGCACTGGCACTGCTCAGCAGTGGTTCAGGTCCTATCTCAGTGGAAGACTCCGGAGTATTGACGTGAATGGACAAAGATCATCTGAGGTACCTCTGAAATATGGAGTACCTCAGGGATCTCTGCTAGGTCAAGTTCTTTTCACGGTTTATGCTCTCCCTCTTGCTAATGTGATTGCGAAGCACAATCTAGGCTTTCACTGCTATGCGGATGACACTCAGTTGTACCTTTCCTTTGATCCCTCCCAGCCTTCGAGTACCTCAAATTCTCTAAACTCACTTGCTGCATGCACTGATGACATCAGCACATGGATGGCAGCAAAATTTCTAACACTAAACGATGATAAAACTAACTTATTAGTTGTGGGCAAACCCAGTGTGATTCAGAGATTGGAAAGGCTGTCTCTCAAAATTGGCTCTGCCAGCACATCTCCAGTTGAATCAGCTCGAAATCTAGGTGTCATATTCCAAAGCGACCTCTCGTTAGACGACCATATCAGCTCCACAGTCAAATATGCCTATTTTCAGCTTCATAACATTGCTAAAATTCAGGCTTGTTAAATAAGGATACCACGTCCAAGTTGATCCGTGCATTCCTGACATCCCGTCTCGACTTCTGCAACCCACTGCTTGATGGCCTACCGGCATGTGCGATCAGGCGATTGCAGCTGGTGCGAAACTCCGAAGCTAGGCTTGTCTGTCGTGAGCGTCGCAGTTGCCACACTACTCTGCTTCTCACCGACCTGCACTGGCTACCAGTCAAGCAACGGATTAACTTCAAGGTTTTGTCATCCACTTTTAGGTCACTTCATTCTTTGGCTCCAGCTTATCTCTCAGATATACTCCCCCATCAGGCCAAGCATCGTAATACCCGGTTTTCGGAATCCAACAGTCTACTAATACCCCGCACAAACCTCAAATCCTTCGGAGACCGCGCATTTAGTTCGAATGCTCCCAAAGACTGGAACTCGCTCCCGACCTGCGTCAGAATATCCCCTGACCTGACCACATTTAAAAAGAACTTCAAAACACACCTATTTAGGACCGCATTTAGTGGGTCCCTGTGATTCGTCCTTCGTGCGCTTATGCGTGCTGACACTGTGTATGCTTCCACTAACCACATTTGCATGCTGACCCCGTGTATGTCACATCTAACTATGTTACTCATTTTATTTTTTTATCAAGCATGACGTTACTCACCATTCAATTGCAGTTTCTCTTTGCAGCAAATGTAAAGCGCCAAGAGTGAGATTGAGTTATCTGAGGGCGCCGTATCAAGTGCATTATTAATATTATTATTATTATTAAAGTGACGCTGCAATCCAAATGTGACAGGTATAATTTACGGTAATGTATCGTCGTTAGTTTGAGCTATCAGCATAGCTTTCAAAAGAGATTGCTTACAAGTGGAAATTAAATTTTTACAGCTAACTGCTATGTACATTTTGGTCGATAAAACATTTGCGTACCTACTGTAAATGATTAGATTGAATAACAAAATGTTTAGTTACTTAGTTATAGCATAGTATAAGTGCCGAAATGAAAATATAGTTCGTCGCATGCATGAATCACTCTCCAGCATGGCCGTTTCGTACATGCAGTTGTCATACATGCTTTTTCAATCTGTCGGTGCTAGAGACCTAGTTTGAAACTTCCGACAACTTAGCTCAGATAATGACAATAATGCTGATAGTTTTTAACCTTTCTATTTCTAGACCAAGGGTTTTTATATAGAGTAGTTTAAATCTTAGACAGAAGACAGAGACCGTGACATTGGCAGGGTAGCATATTCCCACTCCTCAATCAAAACATTTCAAGTCAAATTTTCGTCTCATCACTGCATTCGGATCGATCGACATGTGCCTAGTATAAATATATTAATCAATGGCTTCTGAATACTTTACACTAGGTATACCTGAGGGTAGCTGCTATAGTCATTGGAATTTCTTTACTCTCATGCTTGGCGAATGTTTTTCCGTTTAGTATGCATAGGGCCGTCACCGGGCATCGATTATGGACCATAATTTGTGCAGGATTGCCATAGACAAAAGCAAATTAGCTCAAATATACAAAGATACTGGTTCATTAGCTAATGAAGTACTGTATGTCAGACAGATTGCAAACTATTGTTTTTTTGTCGATGAAGCAGATAATGAAAGGTTAACATTATAAATGAAAGAGTATTAACGAGTCATCAGTATGTCCTAGGACTAAAACCTAATTTATAAAAATATTTTTATCTCGCTGCAAGAACATCAATAAAGAATAGGCTAGATACTTAATCTTGGTGCTGTTCCTATCAGGCTTGATCATTCTGGGAATGGTGATGGCGTACTAGGTAAGGCGGTCGTTTTTTACGACCTCGGTCCCATGGCCGTGGGTTCGAATCCTATGGTGGGTGATTCTTTGTCGCCACTACAAGTCGTGATGACAGCCATAAATGCTCTTCTGTCGCTAAATAAAAGAGGCTGTTTATTGAGCTTTTATATTTATTTTTTTATATTTATTTTTTAATAATGTATTTTTCCTGAATGCAATGATTCTGAAATCACTCAAGCATGCAGTCTTTTAACCTTCACAACTTTTGCCGTTGCTTAGTGGTATAGGCAATTTTAAACAGAATAGGTCTTGAGAAAATGAATAAAGCTTCCTTTCAGCTAGTTATTACCTGAGTTTTCCGAGGGCGCTTTATTAAATTTGTTGTGATCATTGTTATTATTATTATTATTATAGTACTTGAAAGACCAGTGAGCGTTTGCCTGATTATTGTGATTGCCTGTGCATTATGCACATTTAGCATTGACTGTATGTTAGCTCTTTTTGTGGCTTTTCTCTTCCTTCAGCAAGTCTCAAGCATGTCTATAGAATAGTGTTAGCAGTATCCCCGACAATAGGACGCTCTGTGATGAACCCTGGCAATGTCCCGGGCAAATGTAAATGTATATATACCGTTCTCTAGAGTGCCCTCGAGACTACATCGGGCCCGGATGTCTGCTACACGACTGCCGATCGACGGTATGCACGAGTCATGGAGGCACCTGTCGTGATTATAATGGGTGCCGGTATCCAGCAGACTGCCCTGATCCAGCTTATTCGCCGCCTGACTGCTGGAAAAGTATGTGGAACTGTCGATGTCAATTCGCCACTCAAATATTTACCTACTTTACTGCTTACTTATGCAGATCGTGGGCATGGTTTGTGTTCAATTTCTGGAATCTTAGAGGTGCATGGATTATTATTTCATTGACAAACATTGCTGCCATCATGCAATTATCTAAATCTTTATACTAACCATTAGATTTTTCCTGCTTTACTGAACAGCTAATACATATAGTATACATGCTTATTTTCAATCATTCTGTTATTACTAGGAACAGATTAGTTAGATAAAAAGCTCCGCAATTATTTATTCTTGTTACTAATAGTGCTATGGCTGTTGATGTTTTTAATTATTCACGTGCTTAAAGCTGTTCATTTAGCCACAAAGTATTATAATAGCAAAATTTAAAGGTTTTTTTTATCAATTTGCGTACAATAACATGTTTCACAATGAGCCAAATGTGCATTCGCAGTTGGCTTAAAATGACCATTAGATCTAAAAACCACAGGCTTATAAAGTCTATTTTTTAGTGATATTTTAAATTAGTCATGTACAAAATATTGACACCATATATTCTAAGCATTTAAATATCTGCCATAATGTATTGCCATTGCTGTGCCATCAGCTTCGTCACTTTAAGATACATTGAATATAACATGTTGGTCTAAAGTAAAAGTGCTCTTTCTTTCGGAATCGGAAATGTTTCAGCCCTTCCAGTACTTAATTTGACACAAATATCGCTCAAAGCAACATGTGACAGAATTTATATTGTCGTCGACAACTTGCGAGTAGAAGGAAACCTTCCAGCGACACGGCTTCTACTGGAATACGCTCATAACTATACGGCGCTAATGAATCTGACAAGCACTAATCTTCGTAACGGCACGCGTTTGGACTACAAAATTGATGCTAAATCAAACAGAGCCTACCGGATGAGGATAGTTCCCCAGTGGTGTGGCGATACACAGAAGTCATGTTTTTCTGGCATTGCTTCACGCTGGGTATCAGCAAACACGGGAAGACGCTTTTGTAAGTTGGACTCCTGCTTTTAAGCAATTATTCTTTCTGCTTCTGACTTTTCAAACGCCAGGTGCGGAATGTGCATGGCCTCTAAAGTTTGAAACATTATAGAAATGCAGACCCCTGAAAAGTTTACTTTTCCACTGCTTTGTTGTCGCCACTAGTTACAAAATGCCATTATATCCGTGTGGCATGTTACTCAACCCAACGATATCTCTCGCATCGAATTCATGTTGCTTGTTTTTGTAGACCAGTTTATCACCAACGGTTCTTGCGTGCATATTAAGATCAGAACGTCGTTAGGTTCTTGTGAGAACCCCATGACAATATCGGTGAGTAACGACGATGCCCTAAAGGGTTTGAAGATTTTCGATGTGCAATACTTGCATGGAGACAAACATGCTTCTTTAAATGTGGATGTTCATTTCTCTCTAGATGTACTGTTGTGTGCTGAGAATGCACACCAAGTTTTCACTAAACTAATAATAATAATCATCACAATAACAATATATAATTTGCAGTTCCCTCACAGAACTTGATCTATTTCTAGGTAATTTATGTTTGCTGTAAAATAACAGGGATCCAAATTGCTAACTGTAGCATTCTCAATAAACAACAGGTTTAACATTGTTAGAGGTGACATTGAATGTCGGCATGCAAATGCGGTTAAGGGCAGCATGAGAAACATTAGCACCCATAAGCATATAAAAGGCGAATCACTGGGATCCGCCAAATACTGAAATAAATAGATGTGTTTAGTACCTTTTGAAGTGTGGTCTAGTCAGAGGATACCATGACACAATCCGGAAAAGAGTTCCAGACTTCCGGAAGTAAACATAGTAAGGCAAGGTCTCTGAATTATTTATGGTTTGAACAAAGTATAAGTAAACAATTAAATTTGAAAGAGAATGGTGTGATGCTTAGCCTAGCGGGGAGTAAATCTGATAGGTACGCTGTAGCCAATAGATGGAGGGACCAAAAAGTGAGTGATTAAACATTTAAGCCGAGGCGTCACTTGCAGTAAAAATTGCCTCCATCCACGTGTACATGTTGTCAGTACATTCATCAAGGGAGTTGAGAGCATTCGATCTACAGTTGGGCAGAACGATACAAAAATTTACAACTGGGTGTAATCTGCATTGAAATGAAAGCTTAGGCTTTGCCTGGAAATCACTTCGGTTAGGTAGAGAGTTTAAACAGTGAAAAGAACGGGACCAACCACAAAGCTCTGAGGTACCGCATACTGTAGAGGTTTCTAGAATGATCCAAGTCCATTTAGATCGATATCCTTGAATACCCTACTAAGATCCGAAAGTATCTTACTGCACACTAGCTCTATATTAATGCTATAGATCAAGACTAAAGAGTTTCATACTAAGATCCGAACTATTGTAATGCATTTCCAATGATGCCAAGTGCAATTAGAGTTAGTCAAGAAGTTCTACCGATCGATTATATCAAAAGCTGTCGAAAGTTCAAGAAAAACATGCAGAGACCCTTAAGTCGGAAATCTTAAGTAGAGCAATGTATACCCAAAAGTACGCCGACTGTGAGGAGTGATTAGCTCTAAACCAAACTAAAACTTGCTGGTAATATTTGAATTCACCGTGTATTAGTTCAGTTCGTCTGCCACGACTTGTTCCAGTGTCGTCGATAGTTGTAGCTGAATGAGACTGGGCTGCTTTGCTTTAGTTCTCTTAGGTTTAGTATTGATTTCTCGACTTGCGACCTGAATAGTACCGTTTTGAAAGTTGCTGGGACATGATCTGAGGCTTATGACATGTTTATGATGTTAGTTATGCTTAGAAACAGCCGATTTGTGTATCACAGAAGCCAGATGGTGGGAATAGTCTTCTAAGGACAAGTTGTCTTCTTAGATTTGGAGCATTCGAGCTAACTAAACCTGAATGATGATCCTGTGCATGTTGACCCAAACCATGTCATTACTGTTTTCTTAGCGAGCGTGCTATCACTGACCATTCGATCGCGTTTCCTGTGCAACAAATGTAAATTGCCTAGAAATTGCTGAGGGTGCTATATCAAATGCATAACTATTATTTTTATTCGATTTTATTGGATATTTTAAATGACAAGGAGGGCACTCACTGTTAACCTAATTAGTTCTGCATGCAGCCAGAAATGTTAAGTTTGGTTATAATTTGTTTTTATATCGTGCATTTGGAGCAAAAAATCTGTCTACTTAGTAATCCTTGATGTGAGTAGGGCCATGTACGTGAGCCACAAAAGATGAGTCATTCACTGCAACAAATTGGGTGTCACAGGCGTCGGATAAGTTATCACAATTTACTTTATAATCCCCCAAAACGAAGACAGATTGATTTCATGCACCCAGAAGCGAAATGAGAACAGAGAAATGTAAGTAAGGAGGGCTTAGTACTTGGTGAGTAGTAGACTACTGCTAACTTAGATATTTATTCGCGTGAAAAAAGTAACTTATTTGAAAGACTGCTACGAAGGAAATGCAAACGGCTTGTATTTGAAGGATTGTTCGAGTTAGTTGACTCCGCCACTCCTCCTCCACCGTTTTGATCGATTCAGTTGCATGTAAAAAAATGGACAGGCCTGACAGGTTTATCTAGCTCATGGTCGAACAGTAAATAGATTTTAGCCAAGTTTCGGTTCAGGCGAGCATGTTGAAGCCTTGTTTCAAAGAAAAGTTGCGTATTATTTACTTTGTATTGCACAATGAGTCGGGATTCCATATAGAACCTATTAAGTTGGGCCGACGGAGTCATATCAAAGACCACTGGTCTGCCATCGGGGGCGATAAGATGCTTACAGCTTATGCAAAAATCTTCAGCTAGCCTTGTCTGTCGTGAGTGTAAAACCATGTTATTCATATTCTTTATCAAGCCTGATATTACTCACCATTCAATTGCGTTTCCCTTTGCAGCAGATGTAAAGCGCATAGAAAGTGGTTGAGTTCTCTGAGGGCGGTTTATCAAGTGCATTATTATTATTATTATCATTAAAAACTATAACACCACTTTTAATTGATCTGTACTGGCACCCAGTCAATCAATGCATTGGCATCTAGGTCATGCACCCACTTTCAGGTCTCGTGATTGTTTAGCTCCATCCTACTTATTCGAGATACTCCCCCACCAGGCAGTGCCTCGTACCACCCACTTTTCGGAATCTAACTGTTTAACTATACCTCGTACAAACCTAAAATTCTTTGGAGACCATGACTTTATTTCACTCACTCCCGAAGCCAAGAACTCTCTTCCGACTTGCATCCCTGCAACCCCAGACTTAACCACATTCGAACTTAAACTAAAATTGAATCTATTTGTCTGACCATTTTGTGGGCCAATTTAATTATTTTTTGCTTCTGCCTGTTAATACGGTGCGTGACGCCACTAACGATATTTTTATGCTGGCGCTGGGCATTTCATCTCCAACCATGTTAGGCTTTCTCTTTATTGAGCATGCAGCGGGTAACCATTCGATCCTCCTTTCTTTGCACTAAATTTAAAGTTCATAGAGAAAGTAGAGTTTTCTTAAAGTGCTAAAGCAAACGCATTATTATTATTACTATAGCAGGACTAAAGACTACCAAGATGGTAAGATGCCTATTAAGGATTGTGCTAAATAATCAAAGTCAGCTGGCTGCCTTCATTCTAGGTTAAGATTACTTTTGCAAGTCGGTAGCAACGTACAACTTGTTATGTCGTTGCCGGTTAGTCTCTAAGTCTTGATACTGACATACGAGCGTACATGTTAGCAATAATGGATGTTTATATCAACTTTAAAACTTTAATAAGCATCTTAATATGCCAGGTAATCCTTAGTCCTCCTCCATTTAGCTAAAATATGATTTTGCTTACTTTATAGCAATTCAGGTTGCCTATTGAATTTACTAAAGGATTACCATATAAAATATGCATGTATATTTATAAATTAGCTTCAACGTTTTGGCATATCCATAGTGATATGACATTAAAAATTAACGTGCATTAGATTGACCCTTTTCCGAGGTCTCGCTTAAATAAATAGCATCCTTAGGAAGTCTTATATAGTCGTTATGCAATCATAAATAAACAGGCTTAGGTACAGTTCTCAATTCGATGCACTAACTAAATCATATGGAGGAGCGTTTGAACCCACTCGTCATGTCGATGGGCATATTTGAGGACTCTGAATGACTTGTCTAAGAATCTGCATCATTCACTTAGATTACAGATGTTCAAAGTATCGCTTTATTTTCTCATTAGATTGTTGCACTGCCCATTGCGCCTACAGAACCAGCTTCAGAAAACGCGTTCACGCTCTCAGATTTTTTACTTTCGCACTTTTTTAAATAAGTTTCACACCCGAACCTAAATTTTAGAACATGAACGTTTTAGTTGGTATGACCGAGGTATCAGATTAGACTGATGAATTTGGGCACATATTGCTGTCTCTCGTCAGCAGCATCTATGAAGTCCTGATCTAGATTTTAGGGATTTTCTCTGCAGTTTGACTTAGTAGTATCAGCTGCAGAGGTTTTTGGATGAGAATGCTCACGCCAGTGCCCTATTTAGGGCGACGAGCTACGGAATGTGGCAATAGACGATGTACGGCTGGCTCCTGTCAGTTTGTTGCATTGAAGAATCCAGCGTGAACAATCTTCCAGTTGCTAAAGTGGTCAGTTTGCACCAGCTGAATTTGGTTCACGGATAACTTTTTCCACACTGCAAGGAATTCTAAGACTATCGGCATTTTTATAATTAGAGAAGGATATTCACCTCATTATTCAATATCGTGCAAGATATTGTAACCAGCCTTTGTCAGTTTAATACCCTGCCATTAAGATATTTCCTGCAGCTTCAACATCGTAAATGAGTGTCAGAGGCAAACCAGCGAAAGGGAAGTATGACTTATAGGCCTCGCGCATCATAAGATATGCTTTTACGGTGTGCTCGACAGCTTTTATTTTTATAAAACGCTTTTACACATATAAAATGCTTTTTCTGGGTGCAAGCTAACGCTTGACATCAAGTCAATAAAGGAAAGTTGTGCATTAGTCCCATCCTATGTAATGAGAGACACAGATGTACTGGTTTAAGGCACCCGAACTGTTGCAGATACATAAATAAAATGCTGTAGAAATGCTTACTCAACCCAGACTCATTCATGCCGCTGCCAAACGTTCGTGTAATTTTCCGAAATATCATAACCGCGACATTTTATGAATAAAAAGGTGAGCTGATTCAAGGGAGACTTTTGTATAGCAGCAGATGAGCCTTGATGGCAATTTCCACCAGTTCCAGTGGTCAATTTTGGATGAGCCAAAGCAGGACTCAAATATCCACCACCTGTTTGGTGAAGAGTCGTTTGCCCCTCTGTT
Organism: Cristatella mucedo; assembly: GCA_009760855.2. NCBI lineage: Eukaryota > Metazoa > Bryozoa > Phylactolaemata > Cristatellidae > Cristatella > Cristatella mucedo. The sequence goes on along the minus strand of WPIO01000099.1, from coordinate 1,251,383 downwards.
AAAATCAGGTAGTCTGTAAGAGATGTGGAAAAACAATAGTTCCCGCAGAGACGATTGCCGAAATATGTAATATTCTGTTCAATGTATAGAACGGGAAGCTAAGTGTTGTCAGAGCTAAATCTTGTCTCCGAGCACGCGACTGGTGAGATATAGTATGCCATCCTTTTAGTTTTGACCTTCAACATGAAGGGCAGCAAGTGAGCAGCCATTCTCTTAGTGAAAGGTCCGACTGGTGTAACAAAAAAAATCTGAGTAATGGTAATGATATTTTTCAAATAATAACTGACTTTGCAGCCTAATTTGCATAACCGCAGAAGACCCTTAACGGCTATCACTACACCTTGCAGTCGTCAAAAAAAAGGGAGAATGCGGACGGATTTTAACTCAAGCCCTCGGTCATGAAGAACGAGTACTGTACCTCCTGTGCTATCACTTCTATCGGCTCAATCATTATCAAGATCTGCTTACTTTTCCACATTTAAAAGAGAAACTAAAGCACTTCTATTCAGGGCCAATTTAGCGGGTCCCTGTGATTTTTCCTGTATGTGCTTATGCATGCTGACACTGGTGCATGCTGTCACTAAAAACACTTGCATGCTTACCCTGTGCATTTCACCCCTAGCCATCTTATTCTTGCTGTTTATTCAGCATGCTACTACTAACCGTTTAATCATGTTTCAATTTCTGCATATAGTGCATCGAAATAGTTCTCTGAGAATGCGTTATCAAATGAATTAGTTATTATTATCACTGTTATTTCCGGTATCTAACTGTAATGCAATGTACTGTAATGTATTTTCATCTGCAACTCCGCAAACTATACAGACACTGTGGGTGTTACGGAGGAGAGTTTCGTACAGCCCACTCACAGCCTAAGCGGCTTTCTGTACGCGTTCGGTAGCCAACAGACTTTGTCTCGCTCAACCAATAGAAAGTAGGAAGCATAACAGAGTCAGGAGACCTGCTGACGTAGTGAGCAGCTTCGAAGTTGCCGCTCAGGACCGCAAGAAAGGATGAGCCATAGTCGGTAGCAGGACAGTAGTTGTCGCTGTGTAAGAACGTTAGAAACTTGTTCCAAGTCCAGGACCTGCAAAGCTGCAGCTTCTTCGCCAACGGTGTGCAAGCACAGGAGTGGAACAGCTAATTTATTGTCCATATTGGACCTGATGGCTCGTAGAGGCTGAAACTGGTGCCGCGGTTCAGCTAGTTACGAAGAAGTGATGCCGGTGCCTTCCTTGTGGGTCAGGGTAAGAACTTTGCTCTTTATCTATTGATCAACCGGCATCTATCCAACCTCTTTGAGCAAATGAGCCACGTGCTCAAACTCAGGAGCTTTTAGACTAGCCTTGCAGCCATGTTCATAGCCAGCAGCAGTGGCCTACTTGCTTTCTTTGGTAGCCCAGCCCAAACGGAATTCCAATAATCAAGGCGAGCGAAACTAAGTAGCTAGTTAAATTGTTTGCAAGCTTACGGTTTCCTACAAACAGCAGTTCGGTTTTATCGTCAGAAAGCTTCAAGAGGTTTTCCGACATCCAGGATCGAACATCGGCAAGACGAGCATTCAGTTTATCAGTTTCAGCAGAAGATTCCGACGGTTTGAATGACAAGTACAGCTGAGTATCTGCAGCATAAAAGTGATATTCTATTCCGTGAGCCTTAATCACTTGTCTCAGAGGTTGATAATAAAAGGAGAACAGCAAAGGACCGAGGACGGACTCTTGAGGGACTCTACAAGTGCCCCGTCTCGTGTGTGAGACTTGACCCCCACACGACACGGATTGAACACGATCAGACAAGTACTATTTAAACCACACCAGTGCATCGTCTGCCAGATCGATAGTTATTCTCAATCGTTCAAATAGATCATCTTGATCAATGGTCTCGAATGTAGCTGACAGATCTAGTAGAGCTAGGGCAGTGACATTACCGTCATCATTGCTCCCTAGAATGTCATTGTTACCATGAAGGAGAGCAGTTTCAGTGGAGTGCAGCCTTTTGAACTATGCTTGAAACGTATCTGACATTTAATTTTTTTCCCTGTTTGCAACCAGTTTCTTACCAACAATTTTTTCAATAATCTTTGACAAGAAAGGAAGGAAGGAAACTGTGCGATAGTTTGCAATGGCCTCTGTATCTAATCTAGGCTTTTTAAGTATGGGTTCAACGATTGCCGATTTGAAGGACTTGGGCACGAGCCCGTTTACCAAAAAAGCCTTATAAATTTCGGTTGTAGCAGGGCTAAGATGGTCTGCCAGTGAAGACCACAGAGATGATGGTATACGGTCTTCGGGAGACGAGGTCATTTAACTTGACCTTTTTAAGGTAGCCACATCGCATGGAGAGATGTCGGAAAACATTTTAAGGAAGGTCACAGGTTGCGATTTCACAATTGCTATACTCGGAGTGGGCATTATGCAGGCACAAAAGTGCACCATCGTTTCAGCGAAGAACGCTGAAAACTTTTTTGGTGAGCCGTTAATATATGGGGATTTAAACCTCCTAGCATTGTTGCCTGTACCGACTTTAAAGTGTGCTGGCTACCTTGAGCCCTGCTGCTAAGCTTTAAAAGCTTAGAAACTTCCCACGGCATTCCAAATTCTCCTCTTTTGACGGAAAAAACAGTCAATTCTAAAGAATTTCCTCAGGATTTGCCATTTTTTGTTATTTTGAATTTTGATTATCTTGTGTAAATGAGGGAAAATAATTAAACTTACCACTTGACCATTTTTTATTTTAACCTTGAGTGATATGCCGTCAACCATGCTTAATCCTTCGGTAGATCTATGCGATGGCTTTCAATTATAAAATGACCGACGAGCCCTCAGTGTGCTACAAAATTGATATGTGTAATTATTCAAAACACAGATGGCAGAATTGTTATATGCTCGTTTTAGATAAGATGCGCTGACGAGTGGTCTGTGGTTCAACAAGAACATTTCGGCAACGCTATTTTTTGTGGATTACTTATGGGTGTTACATATAAATGTAACATGACAGCTATCATCAGCAATGGCACGGAGGAAGTGTATTCTCAAGAAGTTGTTTTGGGTATTTAATTTCGAGCATGGTGCTGTTTTTATCTAATTTCTATTTTGAAAACTCATGTCAGCATATTTTCTTATTAATTTTAAGTACTCTGTCCGTGAATGATGCCCATTTAGTGCTGATCGAATACAGTGTCACACTCTAACTACCCTTTTAAAATTTGCCGATAGAATTGACGTCTATTATATGTGCTTATGCATAGGTATAGATGCGTTGATAAATGCAAGTATGCGTATTTTCAAGTCTGCGAGACTCTACTTTATGTAGATGTACTTACGAACAGCTATCTAACTAACAGTGCCTATAATCATATATAATAATATTTAATAATAAGAGCAATACATTTGATAAAGCGCCCTTGGAGAATTCAATCTTTTTCAAGGCACTTTGCCTTTGCTGTAAAGGAAGCACGATGGAATTGTTAGTGTTAGACTTCTCAATTGACAAGTGCAGCATGCAAATACAGTTAGTGGCAGCTTGCAATGTCAACCCGCACAAGTGCACACAGCACGTATATTATGGACACAATAATTCCATGACAAACGAATGTGCTTTAGCTTCTTTTTCAATGACGTCATGCTAGCTGGTGCCGCGATGCCTGTCCGAAGTGAGTTCCACTCATTGGAAGCCTGAGAACTGTAGACATAGCCTCCGATAGATTTGAGGTTCTTTCGCAGTCTAGCTGAACAATTGTATTCCGAAACGCAGCTATTATAATTCTTAGCCTAGTAGAAAATTAGGTATAACAGGTAGGCAGGGGCTGATGAGGAACGGACATACAACTGAGTAACGGAATCTTAAGCTTGATATCTTGCTTGACTGGGAGTATGTGGGGTCGAGGAGATGTTTTGGTACTTGACTACTTTAACACTACCGATAGACCAGCCTATTGGCAGAATTGTGTGCCAGCTGTAGCAACGTGATTGCACAACCCAGTAGACCAGAAAGCCATGAGTTGCTGGAGTCAGGGCGGGTTTCAAAAATATATGGACAAATTGAGAGGTCATACGCGTATAAAGTAAGCCCAAATTTCAGACAATTTGAGTAACTTAAAGTAACAGACTTTAAACTGTGGAGCTGATATGGTAGTCTAATAAATGGGCACGTTAGAGCAATAAATATAGAATCCATGCAGATTTAAGTTGAGATAAGCTTGCAAAGTCAATTTTGACCTTAGATTTTCCTATTTCTGCATCCATTTGGTTTTACCAAACAAATAAGTTGGTTTTATCATCTATAAATTAAAAAAAGGGCTGCCATTTATGGGCAGATGTAATCAATGTATGCAAAGAGGGAGTTGAGAGAATTCAACACGCTATAGGTTTTGTGAGAGATTAATGCAAAACTTCAACTTATTTTCATCTGCACAGAAGTGAAAGCCTAGGTTGCGTCTGGCAGCGACATTGACATGAGGAAGAGTGTAAACCATGAAAAATACCAGACCAACCACAGTGCCCTGAGTTACCAATAACTTCGGGGGTTTCTCTGATAGCATTTTTCCTTCATGTGAATCCGCATGAGTCCCTAACTGACACGTTACCTCAACTGTTACGTTGCAATACCAGTGATGCAAAAGCAAGATCGTTGGCCCTCGAGAAGGCCTCACCAATCGACAGTATATAAGGCTACCCTTAGATCGACCGTATAAAGCAGAGAAAAGTGTCTAAAGCGTCTAAATTCCTAATTCCTAATTATAAAGTCCTAATCCTTATCGTCTCTAATCAACGCTAACTTGGCGATGTGATTAGCTTTGAAAAGAGACTGGGAATGACCAGCTATTTGCGATATTTCAATAATCACGTTCAGCTCGTCAGCCGAGATTCGTTCCAGCGTAAGTGACAGGAACAGTGTAAGGAATAATTGGCTAAAAAGTTTATCGAGTTATCTTTGTCTGCTTGCTGGCATGTTGCCAACTTTCTCTGAGGAATGGAAGTGCTATTTTACGTTTCATGCATGTCCCAAGGGCACGAGGAGACTGAAGCAGGTGCAACAGTGCAGCTTGGTATGATGGAACGAAGACAGGTTGGGCCTTTTGGTCAGCCTAAGAAAATTGCTTTGTATTAGCTAATCAAAAGGCAGTCATCCAAGCGTTTCAGCAAAGGAAGCACATGTTTAAACATCTTTGCTTTATAAACTATCTCTGCAGCCTTATTAACCAGCAGCTGCAGTATCCAAATGTTTTTTATTTCAGTAGCCAATCAAAAGTAAATTCAATAATCTAGCCGAGACAGAACCGATGAGCTAGTTGAAGTGTTTGCAGGCCATTGCTGAAGACAGCTCTTTATCTTAAATAGTCATGTTATGAGATGGCTAGCGATCGAAGCAGGGTTCATGCGGAAACTTTGAAACTATGGCAGCTATGGAAATGACAGCAACGAAATTCCGAGCAGATGGTACTAGTGGCAAAGCGCCATCAGATATTACAAGAGCCATCTAGTCCAGCCACATGCTTAAAGTGCATTTGAGCGGCAGTTCAGTTTTATCGTCATTTAGTGTAGCAGATATTGCTGAAATGCATGATTGAGTATCAAGGCTAAGTCTTTAGTTTCTCTGTCGCCGAATAATCTGTTGGTTTAAATTAAAAATGAGGGGAAGGTCGCGATTTGAAAACTTGAGTTCAAGCGTTCTTTGAAACCGTCTCCAGATTTATGGATATCGGTATTTTCTTCAACAGGATGCAAAGATAGGGACCAATATTAGTAAAGGTAGCTCAGCCATTGAGTAGGATCGGAGCAATGACTTTATCTTTAGTGCGACGGGAAATTTGTCGTAGTGAAATATTGAAATTTGGCTTAAGAACAACATTTGGAAGACACAAACTGGTCAAGATATATACGCATATATATATATATATATATATATGTGTGTGTGTGTGTGTGTGTGTGTGTGTGTGTGTGTGTGTGTGTGTCTGTGCGTGTGTGTGTCTGTGTGTGTGTGCGTGCGTGCGTGTGTGTGTGGGTGTGCGTGTGTAGAGAGAGAGAGAGAGAGAGAGAAAGAGAGAAAGAGAGAGTTTTATTTGTATCTAGCTCAAAGCCTCATTTAGGCTTTAATATATTTCTCTAGGGATGAAGTTTTAAAAAACTTAAAAACCTCAGAAATTCAGAAACAAGCTTTTAAAATCCAAGTTAAAATAAAGTTTAAATAATCTGGCAGTGAGAACAACTAAAGAGCCTTCTTTAGTGCTGACTTAAGTTGTTGCTGACTTCGTCAGATCAGATTGCTGACTTTTGGGTCCCAAAAACTATGCCTTCTCTCTCACTCTCTCCCACTTTCTCTCTCTCTCTCTTTCTCTCTCTTCTCCCACCCACTGTCTCCCACATCTTCCTCTTTTTTACTCCATCTCTCTTTGTTTGTAACTTAAACTTATTTTTACTCGAGCGATATTGCAAAACTCAGGAAAAGGTCTGACTGATTTACGAGATTTAAGGCTATCGAAGCCTGATCGGCACCTTGATATGATGCTGCCATCCTTTTACTATAGCCAGAGAACTCTAGTTTACCATCCTGGTTAAATAACATCTCAGCACGGATGCTAAAGTTGCCGCGTAACCAATAAAGTCTCATACATTGAAAAACAATATCTATCCTACATAGATTAGTAACTTTCTTAACTTTTGATTTGGACCCACTGCACAGAATATAATCCAGTGTACTTTCCTATATGGCTTTGGAATGCAGGCAGCTTTTATTTCACAATGAAATAATAAAGCAGCCACTGTGCTGTACAACCTGCCTTAGACCATGATGGCGCATTAGATAAGGCTGTTGTTTTTGACGAGCTCGGACCCAAGGTCGTTGGTTCCAATCCTGTAGTGGGCGATCTTTTATCACCGCTGCATGCAGTGTTGATAGCCATAGGATCTTTGACACTATACAAATGAGGCTTTTAAATCAGCCAAACAGCTCGTGCAAAGAATGTCTACTTCAAATTAAAAACATGTCACGTTCGGAAGGTATGGCCCTGAGGCAGCCGTGTATCCAACGCTACATCTGGGGCTAAAGCCACTTAGTCCCCTGTTCCTGAATTTGGAGTTGGTGTATCCCCCCCCCCCGTGATCCTGGCAAGGCAGGGTTCCTCCGGCTAATTTACCATCTCATTTTCTAATATTTAATAAACCAGGCAACATATATATATATATATATTGGATATTTTAATTGCAGGTGGCTTTTTATAAAAGCATAGCTGGCATTTTAAAATAACTTGTATATTTGTATGGTCTTTGAAAGTTTTATTTTTCAAACTGCTAGTCAGGATCAGCACAGCCCTGTCAGGCCAATGAATCCTAGCCTCCATTATCTTACGAAGCTTTTGCTTTTAAAACCTGATTGTCTGTTTCATTCTTACCACAAGGAAACTAAAGTTATGTTATGAATGCATGTGATAATCCATCGAATCTTTTTTACGTTTTTTGCAAAAGCGACTCATGTTTTAGCTACCGCTTTTTGATAGGTACTTTTCCTGGTGCTGTCAACATGACAGGTACTATTGCTGGCTCTTCAATTGCCTTACTGGCTGTAATTACTCTGTCAGCTGCAGCATACGTCGTCATTAAAAGGTATTTATTCAAGAGATTAAACTTCAACTATTTGATGTTTTGTTTTTCGTCGGCACTAACTAATGGCTTTGGTTAACTTAACCTCTGCGTGTTATGTTCTTCCAACCTATGGAATATTACTATCAAGCTATTAAGCTCACAGTTGTCTTGTTTAGGCTTTGCTAATTTATAAAATAAATTGCCGCTAGCTAAAAAGACTGTAGTGTATTCGACTATATACGCTATAATAACTGCATAATTTTGTAGAAAGTACGCTATTTTAAGCTTGCAAACTATTTAAATAGCCAGAGATATTTATAAACACTGTGATAGGTAACCAGTAAAAACATAACTACACTACTCATTCGGTGGACCTATTTTTTATTTTTACTATGATAAATGATTTCTAGCGGAAGATAATATCGTTGCTGATGCAGTCGGATGAAATGTGACCCACGTTCTTTTCGTCAGAAAGGCAGTTCAGTAATCCGGCGATGTAGATGAGCGTACGTACTCTGTCCTTGCTCTCCCTTACAAACGGATCTTGCTGCTATTTCCGGGTTTGGCAAACGAAGCTAATAACTGTACTCTCTAAAAATAATAAAACAGGATGCACTAAAATCCTGTAATTTACTACCGGCTTAAGTCAAGACGCTTTCTGACTTGACCAAATTTAAAAAGAAACTAAAAACGCACCTATGTATCACTGCATTTTGTGAGTCCCTTCTATTCGACCTGTATAAGCTTATGCCTGCGTACCGTGTGCACGGTACTCCAAACTGTATTGCTGATAATAATAATAATAATACACTTGATAAGCACCCTCTGAGAACTTAATCTCTATCTAGGTTTTTTACATTTCCAGCAAAGGAAGCACGATTGAATAAGGAGTGGCATCATGCTTATTCAACGATATGAATTACATGGTAAGGGGAGACATGCACAGGGTCAGTATGCAAGTGTTATTATTGGCAACATGCACAGTTTCAGCACGCTTAACGACATGCGGGACGAAACGCATGGACCTACTAAATGCTGCCATACATTGCTGAGTTATAATTTCTGTTTAAATTTGGTCAAGGCGGGGGATGTCGTGAGGCAAGCCTGGAATAATCTCCAGGCTTTGGTAGCAGACTAACTAAATACACAGTCTCTAAAGGATTTGAGGTTTGTACGAGGAATAGCTAAACAGTTAGTTTCCGATAAGCGAGTAGTACAAAGCTTATAATAATAATAATACACCTGATAAAGCGCCCTCAGAGAACTCAATCTCTCTCTAGGCGCTTTACATTTGCTGCAAAGGGAAATGCGATTGCATGGTGAGTAAAATCATGCTTGACAAACAAACCAAAATAAATAACATGGTTAGGGGTGACATGCTCAGAGTCAGCATGCAAATGTGCTTAGTGGCAGTATGCACAGTGTCATCGCCCATAAGCACATCAAGGAGGAATCACAGGGACCCACTAAATGCTGTACTAAATAGGTGTATGTTTAAATTCTTTTTAAATGTGGTCAGGTCAGGGGATGTTCTGACACAGGTCGGGAGGGAGTTCCAGGCTTTGGGAGTATGCGAACTAAATGCACGATCTCTGAAGGATTTGAGGTTTGTACGGGGAATCTGTAGACTGTTGGATTCCAAAAAAACGGGTGGTACGATGCTTGGCCTGATGGGGGAGTAAATCTGAGAGGTAGGCTGGAGCCAAAGAATGAAGTGGCCTAAAAGTGGGTGACAAAACCTTGAAGTCAATCCGTTGCTTGACTGGTAGCCAGCTCAGGTCGGCGAGAAGTGGAGTAATGTAGCAAGTGCAACGCCCATGACAGACAAGCCTAGCTTCGGAGTTTCGCACCAGCTGCAATCGCCTGATCGCACATGCTGGTAAGCCATAGAGCATTGAGTTGCAAAAGTCGAGACGGGATGTCACGAATGCATGGATCAAGTTGGACGTGGTATCCTTATCTAAACAAGCCTGAATTTTAGCAAAGTTATGAAGCTGAAAATAGGCATATTTGACAGTGGAGTTGATATGGTCGTCTAACGAGAGGTCGCTTTGGAATATGACACCTATATCTTGAGATGATTCGACAGGAGATATGCTGGCAGAGCCAATTTTGAGCGTCAGCCTTTCCACTTTCAGAATCACACTGGGTTTGCTCATAACTAGTAAGTTCGTTTTATGGTCATTTAGCTGTAGAAAATGTGCTGCCATCCATGTGCGGATGTCATCAATGCATGCAGCAAGTGAGTTGAGAGAATATGAGGTGCTCGAAGGTTGAACGGGATCAAAGCAAAGGTACCACTGAGTGTCGTCCGTGTAGAATTGAAAGCCTAGATTGTGCTTAGCGATCACATCAGCAAGAGGGAGAGTGTAAACCGTGAAAAGAACCGGACCTTGCACTGAGCCCTGAGGTACTCCATATTTCAGAGGTACTTCGGAGGATCTTAGTTTGTATGCTCCCAAAGCCTGGAACCCCCTCCCGATCTGCGTCAGAACATCCCCTGACCTGACCACATTTAAAAGGAACTTAAAAACCCACCTATTTAGTGGGTCCCTGTGATTCGTCCTTCACGTGCTTATGCGTGCTGACACTGCGCATGCTTCCACTAACCACGTTTGCATGCTGACCCTGTGCATGTCACCCCTAACCATATTATTCATTTTGTTGGTTTTTCAAGCATGATTTTACTTACCATTCAATTGCATTTCCCTTTGCAACAAATGTAAAGCGATTAGAGAGAGATTAAGTTTTCTGAGGGCGCTTTATCAAGTACATTATTATTATTATTATTATTATTATCTTTGTCCATTCACGTTAATACCCTGGAGTCTCCCACTGAGATAGGACCTGAACCACTGCAGAGCAGTGCCAGTGCTGCCCAGGCGAGATGAGAGGCGCTCTAGAAGAACATTGTGATCGATGGTATCAAAAGCTGCGGAAAGATCGAGCAAAACAAGCAGAGACACTGTACCCATGTCTGCATTCCTAAGTAGGTCGTTGTATACCCTAAAACATGCTGGCTCTATGGAGTGATTAGCTCTAAAGCCTGACTGGAACTTACTCGCAAAGTGTGAGGTTTCGATATATGAGTTGAGCTGGTCCGCCACGAACTTTAAATAGGTCTTGGCAAGGTGGGGAGTATATCTGATAGGAATGCTGGAGCCAAAGAATGAAGGGACCTAAAAGTGAGCAACAAAACCTGAAAATCAATCCATCGCTTGACTCGTAGCCAGTGTGTGTCAGCGAGAAGTGGTATGATGAGGCAACTGCAACGCTCACGACGGACAAGCATAGCTGCACAGTTTTGCACAAGCTGTAATCGCTTGATTGCACATGCTGGTTGGCCAGCAAGCAGTGAGTTACATAAGTCAGGACATGATGTCACAAATGCACCGACCAACTTAGATGTGATATTCTTATATAAACAAGCACGACGTTTAGTTATGTTATCTAGCTTAAAGTAGGCAGACTTGACTGTGGAGCTGATCTGGTCGATTAACGAAAGGTCACTTTGGAACATGACACCTAGATTTCGTGTGAGTCAACAGGAGATATGCTGGCAGAGACGATTTGTAACATAAGCCTTTCAAATTTTTCAATCACTCTTGGGTCACCCATAACTAGTACGTTAGTCTTATCATCAATCGATTAAAAGGAATGTGCTGTCATCCAAGTGCAGTTTTCATCATTACATGCAGCAAGTGAGTTGAGAGAATTCGAGGTGCTCGAAGGCTGGTAGGGATCGAAGCAAAGGTACAAGTGAGTGTCATCCCCATAGAAGTTATCCTAGATTGTGCATGGAAATCACATCAGCAAGAGGGAGAGTATTCACTTTTAAAAGAACTAGACCTATAACGAAACCTGTACTTACCCCATACTTCAAATGTACCTCAGATGATCTTTGTCCGTTTATATCAATACTCTGGAGTCTCTCACAGAAATAGAACCTGAACTATTGGCTGCATACCTCTCACAGCCACGGCCTCAACCGATTTTAAAGTCTGTTGTCGGAGCAGCTATGCGATTTAAGTTAGAAGTGCTGGCAGTACGATGTATAGCCTTATTGGGTTGTCTTTCGGCTAAGTAGGCTGAAGCGAAGCATGAAGAGACTTAAATTATCGATGAGGGACTGAGTCTCGATATTGATACCCTGTTTGATGGGTAGCCACAGCAGCCGATGAGATGCAGTGAAAGATCAGTAAGCCGGACTAAACTGAGTCTGGTGCTCAAGGTTCGCTAGCCATGGCTTAATCCGTTAGTTAATGAGGGTCTCAGCTAGCATTCACTGCTCTCGTGCTGCTGGCCGTCGCACATCCGGTCCTGCCACCCGGAGCTGCTTCTTCCTCCCATGCTGATCACAACCTCAACTGCTCTCCCGACTCAGCTGCATTTCTCACCTTCTCTTCGTTGCGTTTGATGAACTCAGCTAGGTACCGAATGTATACCGAGTGAGGCAAGCAGCTTCTTGTTGATCCACGAGCTTAGTTCCACTAACCATTCGATCATGCTTCCTTTGCAGCAATTTTCAAGCACCTAGAAATAGATTAAGTTCTGTGAGGGTACTATATCCAAAAAAATTTTAATAATTTTGATATTATTATAATATATATATTGTGGTAGCTGCTGGATTATATTTGCACTAAATCTCCCACCTGTTTCTTGACATTTCTGTCAAGCTAAAATTCTTTCAGCCCTCCCTTTTGTAGAATCCAAATTTACCAATCGCTTACTCAACTTTAATTGGTAGGAATTTTCCTTTTTTCCTTACTTCTCAGTGTTTAAGGAGGCCCGTGGCTCGCTCTTCACGACCGAGGTAGTTTGTTTGAGCCCAGCCATGGGCGATCCATTATTTCCAACTGCAAATGATAGTGATTGGCAGTAAGGCTCTCTGTCTCTAAGGCTGTTAAATCACTTAATATTCTTTTATTATCTTCAACCACTCTACATAAAACTTCAGACATTAGCCCTTGATTTTTTTTGAGGTCCTTGATATAAGTTTCAAGTTAATGGACTGGGTCAACAAGTTAGCTATAACATAATGCAGATTGCAGTATTAAGCTAACACCTTATAATGCAGGGAGCTTTGAATACTCGTGTAGATTAGGCGTATTCCTACCAGCGTCGTACCATACCAACTTTATAAGCGTTAAGTGAAAGAGCTCCGAGTCCACAAATTTAAGCTTATCTTATATTTTCCCTGCTCATATGAAGAAGATAGTCAACCGTGTGAATCTGTAAGTGAATCTGTAAGTGACAGCGTGCGCTCTTTCTGCTGGCATAAACGTGAAAAGGACATCTCAGAGAGATTCCGAAAACGCTTTTCGAATGTCTTTTATCATGTGCTCCAATTTTTTTTTATGTATTTTTTCTTCAAACGGCGTTGCCATTAGTACAGAATGAAATGCCGTACGTCTCTTCTAGATTGTAAGAAATAGTTCGGAAGAATGTGACTTCGGAGGACCAGGATTGTCTTATCAAACCGGTTGTTAGCCGTGCTACGTTTCACCTGTAGGAACAAAGGTGAATGTAAAAGACGCGAAGAGAATAATGAACCTACAGCAGCGAGGAATGACTATGGTAAATTGTCACTTATCTGCCTCCTAAGCGTATCAAAGCTTGTATTCATTATCGACGATTACAATGTGTGCATATTTCCTATCTTTCTAATAGCGAATTTAACAGCCTATTTTTGTATAGTGGAAAAAATATCCCTTATGGCTATCACCATCACTTGCAGCTGCGATGAAAAATTTCCCATATCATGATTCGAACCCACGACCTCGTTACTGAGGTCGTGAAAGGCGACCGCCTAACCTAGTACTCCATTATAGACATTCTGGTAGTTATTTTAAGTTTGTCTGGCTGTAAGTTTCTGCTGCCATCTTGAATGGTGTACAGTAGGAACGAGGGTGACTTATTCATTCCAAGTCTCAATGATGTTGCAGTTCACTATTCTTTTTTAAACTTTTTACACTGTTTTTTATTATTGCTTCTGTGGAGAAATCGCACACACGTGAGCGCATCAAGTTTTCAATCAAGAGCAAGTTAAACACAATGACCATGCTAGGCATTCAGATTGGTATAGAGAAACTCATGTTTCAATTTAAAGGCAAATAAGAATGTAAGTAGCCTGCAAAAGAAAGCACACACTGTAAAATGTTGTGCTCAAATCGCTTGGATTCGAGCAACAACAGCATTTTTAAGGGGCCTAAAACGTCATTAAGTTATTGAAGTTGCAATAAAAAAGATTTTTTACTTTTATAACTGATAACTATTATATGATCATCCATTACCTACTCCAATTTATTGATTGGTTTATGAAACAAAAGCTTTTAAGCCTCAAGATAACTGGCCAAAAGCAGTTCTGTTTTCGCCTGTCATCATTTTCGCCTATCATGCTAACCTGATGATTCTTTTGATGTATAGAATGACTCATTCTGCTATTATTACTACCAATATTATTCTAGGATTATTGTGAACACATGCACAATATTTGATCTAAGATTTCAATAATTACTTGTATCCTTATTGTTATTCAAAGACTTCTGAGTACCTAGGTACTAGATGAATTGACTTCAACTCACTCAATCTTGTCTCTATGCTCAGCTCGCCTATTCTTCTTCTAGCCACTTTCATTCTTCCCTGATCTTGTATATTTCCCTCTTCACTGTCGTTGGTCTAGGAGTGAATACCTGTAGTAGACCTGAGTGATAATAATAATAATAATAATGCACTTGATAAGGAGCCCTCTGAGCACGAAATCCCTTTCTAGACTCTTTATGTTTGCTGCAAAGGAAAACGCGATTTAATAGTGAGTAATATCATGCTTGAAAAACAACATGAATAACATGGTTAGGGATGACGTGCACAGGGTCGGCATGCAAGTGTGGTTAGTGGTAGCATGCACAGTGTCAGCACGCTTAAGCACATCAAGGACGAATTACACTGACCCACTAAATGCTATCCTAAATAGGTGTGTTTTAAAGTTCTTCTTAAATGTGGTCAAGTCATGAAATGTTCTGATGCAAGTCGGTAAGGAGTGCTAGGCTTTGGGAGCATACAAACTAAGTGCACGGTCTCCAAAGGATTTTAGGTTTCTACTAGGTGTTGGTAAACTGTTGCAGTCCGAAAAGCGGACTGTACGCTGCTTGGCCTGGTGGGGGAGTAGATCTGAGAGATAGGCTGGAGCGAAAGAATGGATTGATGTTAAAGTGAGCGACAGAACCTTGAAGTCGATCCGTTGCTTGACATGTAGCCCGTGCAGGTCAATGAGAAGTGGTGTGATGTGGCAACTGCGATGCTCACGACAGACAAGCCTAGCTGCAGAGTTTTGCACAAGCTGTAATCACCTATTGCACTTGCCGCTGGGCCAGCAAGCAGTGAGCTACAGAAGTCAAGACGATATGTCACAAATGCATGGACCAACTTAGCCATGGTATCCTTATCTAAACAAGCCCGAATTTTAGTAATGTTATGTATCTGAAATTAGGCAGATTTGATTGAGGAGTTGATGTTGTCGTCTACCAAGAGGTCACTTTAAAACAAGGCACCTAGATTTTGAGCTGATTCAACCGGAGATATGCTGGCAGAGCCAATATTGAGCTATTAGGTTTTCGCACGACATTCTGCTATTACCTTACCATTGAAGACTTGCCTACGTCATAATATGTGGCTTTTGCTTTCACTGAGCGTTCTCCGGATCCTTTATGGTCAGGACTAATTGTACCGGCATTGAATTCTTACCTTTGTAGCATGTTATAAAGAGAGCTCAATAAAATGGCGTAACGGAGCTGTTACCTAAGTTCTCATAACAGCAAATTTAAATTATTTACTTTGACCGACAAGGAAAAGATTTAGTGTCAGCTAAATAAAGTACCTATCTGGAATCTGCGAGCGTTTTGTAGGTAAACGTTCTAATAGATTTTACTGATGGTATAGTCAGTCGTAAACTTAGTATAGAGAAAAGTTGCAGATAGAGAATATGCTGCACTTGCATGAGTCTTAGCTAGTAAATCTACTCAAAATTAGCTAGAATCCCTTTGTGAAACTAAAGCCTCAGGTTGCAAACTGTAATTACAATGAGGTTCTTCTATTCTTGACCCGTCACTCTGAGAGCCACACAAATATGCATGTAAATATTATTATGTGCGCCTCTCTAATTGACGTCACTTGTTAGGACATACATTGGGCTGCTTAAGACGTCTGTAGAAAAGTATCTCGACTATTATCATTACTTCCAGGGGTTATGAAATATACACTGAACATTCTTAAAAGTTCGATTCATTCTAATTTCCAGGAAGTCTAAATGTAGTTATTGTAAGGCCCTAAAAATGAAAGTAGTAAATATTATATTTCAGGTAATTGTAAGTAATAGCCGTCTTTTAAGCCTATTCGATTATTTCCAAAGTGCTATGTTCAATTAAGATAGTAATAATGATATTTGTATACTATTGCAGCAACACTTATGCTACAACGTTTTCCGAGGTATTAAGTGTTTTTAGCTACCGTTTATGCCTAAAAACCGAGAGGTTATGGCCATTACTCATTACGGAGGTTGTTGTCTTTAATAGAAGAGTTAATTAATAAACCTTTAATTGATTTCTTTTTCAGAACGTACTGAAATATGTCTACCTTAGGTCAAATTTCTGTGGTAAAGTAAAATATTCTTATAATGCATGCCGTTTTTTGCATTATCACTGCCATAACAAACAGAATAAATATGTCCCTTGTCTCAGGGGTTATACCCTGCACCTAAATACTGACTGATAATAATAATAAAAATAATAAAGCATTTTAAACAGCACCCTCAGAGAACTCAATTTCTCTGTCTAGGCACTTTAAGTTTTCTCCAATAGAAGAACGATTGAATGGTTAGTAATAACATTTTCAATAAAATACATGAATAACATCGTTAGGGTTGGTATGCACAGGTTCAGCATGCAAGTGTGGTTAGTGGCAGCATATAATGTGTTGGCACACGTAAGCACATAAAGGTCAATCTCTGGGACCAGCTAAATGCTGTGATGAATAGATACGTATTTAGTTTCTTTTCAAATGTGATCAAGTCAGGAGATGTCACGAATCAAGTAGGGAGTAGGCTCCAGACCCACAGAGTATACAAACTAAAGGCAAAGTCCCCAAAGGATTCGAGTTTGCTGTTAGATGATTTATTAAGAAAGCAACAATAGACAAGAAAAACCTAAAAAAATGAAATTACGAATGTAACGTATCATAATTAATACTAAAACTCAAACAGATACGATATTGCGATTCACGGTGGTCTTGATAAATTTTGCAGACGATTCATTCAACAATCACTGCACAGCTACTGATTTCATGAGGAATTTTGAGGTAACACAAGTTTGATTACTGCATAGGTTTCCTTTACAGTTAAACCAGTTTGCTAAATAGTAACGAAGGCAATGGCTTTGGCCTGACGGACTTGTATTATCTTATAATACGAGTATTCCGTGCGAGTGCACTATTAGGGTCAGTTTTTTTTAAAGACCGTGCTATGTTCAATCTTGGTATTGGACTGAACTATTGTATTCCAATGTCGACATTTATCGTCGCTATAAATATCTGTGATGCTTTTGATTTCATTTTTGACTAATAGCCAAGTTATTACATATTATGTCGGTAACGTAGTTTCATCCTTATACAGTGTAGACATGTATTTCTTTTAAACAGTATTTCGCAGATGTCGTGCTTCGTCAGAAGCGCTGAATATTAATAATACAAGTAATAATCATGATGCACTTGATAAAGCGCCCTCAGAGAACTTAATCTCTCTCTAGGTGCTTTGCATTTGCTGAAAAGTGAAATGCAATTGAATGTGAAGTAAAATCATGCTTGATAAACAAGAAAAATGAATAACACGGTTAGAGGTGACATGCACAGGGTCAGCATGCAAATGTGGTTAGTGGCAGCATGCACAGTGTCAGCATGCATAAGCACATCAAGGACGAGTCATAGGGACCCACTAAATGCTGTCCTAAATAGGTGTTTTTCAGTTCTTTTTAAATGTGGTCAGGTCAGGGGATGTTCTGACGCTGGTCGGGAGGGAGTTCCAGGCTTTGGGAGCATACAAACTAAGTGCACGATCTCCAAAGAATTTAAGGTTTGCACGAGGTATTTGGAGGCTGTTGTATTCCGAAAAGCGGGTGGTACGATGCTTGACCTGATGGAGGAGTATATCTGAGAGATAGGCTGGAGCTATAAAATGAAGGGACCTAAAAGTGAGCGACAAAACCTTGAAGTCAATCCGTTGCTTGACTGGTAGCCAGCGCAGGTCGGCGAGAAGTGGAGTAATGTGGCAACTGCGACGCTCACGACAGACAAGCCTAGCTGCAGAGTTTTGTACCAGCTGCAATCGCCTGATCGCACATGCTGGTATGCCAGTAAGCAGTGAGTTGCAGAAGTCGAGACGGGATGTCACGAATGCATAGACCAACTTGGACGTGGTATCCTTATCTAAACTAGGGCGAACTTTAGCCATGTTGTGGAGCTGAAAATATGCAGATTTGACTGTGGCGCTGATATGGTCGTCTAACGAGATCTCGCTTTGGAATATGACACCTAGATTTCGAGCCGATTCAACTGGAGATTTGCTGGCAGAGCCAATTTTGAGCGTCAGCCTTTCCAAGTTCTGAATCACACTGGGTTTGCCCATAACTAGTAAGCTAGTTTTGTCATTTTTTAGTTTTAGAAAATTTGCTGCCATCCATGTCCGGATGTCATCAATGCATGCAGCAAGTGAGTTGAGAGAATTTGAGGTGCTCGAAGGCTGGGAGGGATCAAAGGAAAGGTACAACTGAGTTTCATCCGCATAGAAGTGAAAGCCTAGATTGTGCTTGGCAATCACATCAGCAAGAGGGAGAGTGTAAACGTGAAGGGAACCGGACCTGGCACGGAGCCCTGAGGTAATCCATATTTCAGAGGTACTTCAGATGATCTTTGTCCATTTACTTCAATACTCTGGAGTCTCCCACTCTGGAGTCACCAATGCAACCGCCTGTTCGCACATGCTGGTAGGCCAGTAAGCAGTGAGTTGCAGATGTCGAGACGGGATGTCATGAATGTGTGGACCAACTTAGACGTGGTATCCTTATCTAAACAACCCCGAATTTTAGCAATGTTATGAAGCTGAAAATAGGCAGATTTGACTGTGGAGCTGATATGGTCGTTTAACGAGAGGTCGCTTTGGAATATGACACCTAGATTTTGAGCTGATTCAGCTAGAGATATTCTGGCAGAGCCAATTTTGAGAGTCAGCCTTTCCAATCTCTGAATCGCCCTAGGTTCGCCCATACCGAAAGCCGCTTAGGCTATGAGTGGGCTATACAAAACTCTCCTGCGTAACACCCGCATGGTCTGTATGACTTTGTGGAGTTACAGACGGAGATACATTACGTTACATTACATTAACTAGTAACATTAATGCATGTCATAAGGCAACCTCATGGAGATCGATCTCATTCTAGTCTCTTTTTAAATTCGCTTTAAACTGAGCTCGATCGAATGATTAGTGATAGCATGCTAAATAAACGACATGAAAAGCATGGTTGGTGGTAACGTGCACAGGGGCAGCATAAAACTATGGTTATTGGCAGCAAGCACAGTGGTAGCATGCACATGCACCTAGAAGTCGAATTTTAGGAACCCACTATAGACTGGGATAAATACGTGAGTTTTCAGTTTCTTTTTAAATGTGGTCAAGTAAAGGATATGTCTTGATGCAGGTCGGGAGTGAGCTCCGGGTTTTGGGACAATACTAAGTAATTGCACCGCCTCCAAAGGATTGGAGGTTTCTACGAGGTATAGGTAAACATTTAGATTCCTAAAAACTAGTGCTACGATGCTTAGCCTGGTGACGAAGTAGATCTGACAGGTAGGCTGGAGCTTATGAATGATGGGACCTAAAAGTTAGTGACAACGATGAAGATATTATCAACTTTACAAGCTTTTCAGTAGCAGCGTAGACGATAGTACTTACTCAAGAGGTGCTACTAAGAATTCAATTTTATCAACCTAACTTGCTGTTTATCACTGCCGTTTTCCTTTATCGTCTTGAGTCGCTTCTGTGACTTACTTTTTTGTTAGCCTATTCATGATTACTACTTGCCCATCTCAAAAATGTCTTAGGCATCCAATAATGTCGCTTGTTACCATGCATCAGTTAGTTTATCCATTTCAATGACTTGACCACATTTGAAAAGAATTTAAAAACACACCTATTTAGGACAGCATTTAGTTGGTCCCTGTGATTCGTCCTTCATGTGCTTATTTGTGCTGACACTGTGCATGCTGCCACTAACCACACTCACATGCTGACTCCGTGCATGTTACCACTAACCATGTTTTTCATGTTGTTTATCAAGAATGATATTACTTACTATTCACACGCGTTTCCTTTTGCAGCAAATTTAAAGCGCCTACAAAGAGAATGAGTTATCTGAGGTTGCTTTATCAAGTGCTTTATTATTATTATGATTATTATTAATTTCCATTAGGATTACTTTGTCCGCTATAGTCAGTACTCTTCTGTAGCAGCATTCACTTTTGCAGGAGCAGAAGGGGGATACCTTCCTTACATTGATTGAGGGCAATAACCTTGAGCAAACGGAAGAAGACATCTGCGAAAGAATGGAAATTGGTATAATGCATAGCCGTACAAGCAATAGTTTATGTATTTAACATGATTTTCTTTATAAGGTTGGCCTTAATTTTGCTTGCATGAGCAGCTCAGTTTTCTTCAGCACTAATCTGAGTCTGTATCAAACTGCTCCAGAGATTTTCCTTGCTTAGTTTAGGATTAGATGCCACTTAAAAAAGTGTGAAAGATAGAGATCTAAAAAATTTTGAAGACTTTATAACAGCCTACGTCCGGTATATTAGAAAATTATTGATTTTTTTTTCACTTGAAAGCTGAAGTCCTGATAATCAGACTCATAACGTACTTTAAGAAGGTTAAAGATTCGCTGGCCAGTTCTGAGAGTAATCAATTGCCATAAAATAACGGTTCGTTGTAAACGTATTAAGCCATAATTTCTGAAGCCATTGTGGGCATTCATGAAAACATAAAGAGGTCCACAGCTAAAGTATTTGCTAAGTCATATCCTGTGACCTTTTTTAAAAGATTTTCCGTGAGTTGTGCAGGCAACGTGGCTACCTCAATAAGTTCTAGTGCAATAAACAGATCTCATTACCTGAAGGCCATATACAATAATCTCTGCAGTCTTCACTGGTTGAAAATTGCAGCCCAGATATCCTTCAGATTATCATAAAATCTGTGGAAAAAGAGGTCCTGCCCAAGTCCTAAAAATTGGTCATCTTTAGACCGACAATTAAAATCTTCGGGTTAATTACATATGTCTTTAGAAACCACAGTAGGGCCACTGTCAAGTATGCCTACTTTCAGCTTTATAAATTACCTAAAATTCTGACTTGCTTTGACATGGATAACACATATCGATTAGGCTACGTTTTTGTGACGTATTGTCTTGACGTCTGTAACTCACTTCTTGCTGGTTTACGGGCCTACTCACTCAGGCACTTGCAACTGGTCCAAAACTTTGCAGCTAGGCTTGTCTAATGTGAGCCACGCAGTAGCCACACCACAGCACTTCTCGCCGACCTGCACAGGCTCCTAGTCAAGGGAAGCATCGATTTCCAGGTTTTTTCAATCGCTTTTTTGTCCCTTTGTTCTTTGGCTCCAGGCTAACTGTAAGATATACTCCCCCACCAGGCTACAAATTTTAACACCTGCTTCTTTGAATTTGACTATTAACCCATACTTCATGCAAATCTCAAACGGTCTGGAGACTGGGCCTTTAGTACGCTTGCTCTGTATCTCCGTCAGTAACTCCACAAAGTCATAAAGACCATGTGGGTGTTACGCAGGAGAGTGCTCCAAAGCCTGGTAGTCTCTCTCTCTCCCGACTTTCACCATGACATCTTCTGACTTGTCCAGATTGA
This sequence comes from Cristatella mucedo, assembly GCA_009760855.2. Classification (NCBI taxonomy): domain Eukaryota; kingdom Metazoa; phylum Bryozoa; class Phylactolaemata; family Cristatellidae; genus Cristatella; species Cristatella mucedo. Next base: position 1,229,826 of record WPIO01000099.1, on the reverse strand, counting down.
AAAAGAAACTAGAAGCGCAGCTATTTATCGCAAAATGTAGTGTGTCTCTGTGATTAGGCCATTGGGTTCTTATGAGTGTTGACACTGGGCATAATGACGCTAACCATAAATACGTGTGCTTATCCTGTGCATGTTACCCCTGACCATATTTTCTAATTGTTAATTGAGCGTGAAGCCTCTGACAATTAGATCTTCCTTCCTTTGCACCGCGTAAGTGCCTATAAGGTGAGTCAGAACACTTTGCTCAGTTAGAGTCTAGTAGACATTACACGCCTGTCGCACGGTGACAGGCGAGGCTGATGTTCTAGCATCGACAGCATCGCCTGTCACTGGGTGATGAGGTTTTCGCGATTCGCACGAATTTTACAAGAGGAAGAGCATGGCACACATTATAGACTGAATAAGACCTGCATGTGTAATGTACTGCAATGTATCTCCGTCTGTAACTGCACAGAGCCACAGAGACCATGTGGGCGCTATGCAGGAGAGTTTTGTATTGCTCACTCACAGCCCAAGTGGCTATCGGTGCACGTTTCTTAGCGAACAGGCTCCTTCTCACGCAACAAAAAGAACGCGTGAAGCCTAGCAGCTAAGAACTTAAGAACGCACCTATTTAGGACAGTATTTAGTGGGTCCCTGCGATTCGTCCTTGATGTGCTTATGCGTGCTGACACTGTGCATGCTGCCACTAACCACATTTGCATGCTGACCCTGTGCATGTCACCCCTAACCAAGTTACTCATTTTGTTCGTTTATCAAGCATGATATTACTCACCATTCAATTGCATTTCCCTTTGCAGCAAATGTATAGCGCCTAGAGAAAGATTGAGTTATCTGAGGGGGCTTTATCAAGTGCATTGTCATTATTATTATTATTATAGGAGAGCAGTTGAGGTAGTGAGTAGCATGTAAGTAGCAGCTCATGACTGCTGGAAAGGATGAGCCATAGTGGGTACCAGGAGAGTCGTTGTCGTTGCGTAAGAAAAGTTAAAGCATGTTCCACAGTATAGGACCTGCAGATCTAAGGCTTCTGTCGAAAACAGTCTATAAGCCTAAGAATGGAACAAGTAATGTATTGTCCATATATATGGATATGATATGGTATGGAGGAGCGAAGTAGTGATGAGGCTTGCGGGCCAGCATAAAAACTTTATGTGGTCAGATAAGCGAGGTTCGGTAGTAATTGGTGACAACAAAGTGCAGTTTTATGAGAAAGATGGTTGAGCCTTTGACCCTTAATGTGCGTAGGGCCATGCATACGAGCCACAATGAGTCGGCCGGTGCACGCAATTCAGAGCTGAAGGCGTTAGATGAGTTATAAAAATAAATATTTAAATCGCCAATAACTAGGATGATTGATTTATTGCACCCAGAATCTAAATGAGATCACAGAAGTCTGAGATTAAGGAGGACGTGTACCTGGTAGGCAATCGACTGCTGCCACCATCGGTTGCTTTGTTTGGCTGAAATCCCAGCTGTAGATTCGAAAGACTGATCCAAGGGTATTGCAAGTAGCTTAAAGTCTAAGTTCAATTGAGTGATTGTGTCAGCTTCACTTCCAGTTTATATTAATTAAGTGATTGGAAAGAAAGAAGGAGAAACCAGCCGGGTTGCGTCTTTAATTGGCAGGAATTCTACTGATTGCAGCCAAATTTAAGTCTAAGCGAGCCGGTCGAGACATTTTTAAGAGATCATGTCGGTTATTACTTGAGGATTATTGCATATTGAGCACGGATTGCAAGGACAAGCAATACGTTGGGTCGCCGAAGTTATAACCTACCTTATGACCACTAAGTTGGACAGATATACAGTGAAGCTTGAGAGAAAACTATCTCAGCGGTTTGAGACAATGCTAAGAATACTAAACGCGCGGGTTCATAGCTCTCAGCTTCCGCCAAACGAGAGGCATTCCAGCTAGGGGCCGAGGGCTCAGCCGTGGCTCAGGGGCGCTTTTATTTCGTTAACGCACAACTCAAAGATCTTAGCAACGGCTATAACATCTAGGAATGCATTTGGAGGACGATATTGAAGCGATAATAGGCTATTGCGAAAGAACTAGCATGCAGGTTACTAGCCGCCGGAATATCTAACCGAGCCACCAGCTTGGGAAACCCAGCAGCCCGAGGTAGTAGGAGTTTTGATGTCCCTGGAGCGTAATTTCTGACACAATACGGTCAAACAAGGAACCGATAGGCGATAAACAGATCCTAGCTGTATCTATTTCCGTATACAAATTTTATGAAAACTTTGGTTTTCAGAAGAATTATGCAACGGACAGAAGTGCCTGTTAGCATGCATGTGTGCCACTGCAATAAAGAATCTGATACTATCGAAAGTGAGCTTTCGTTGCTATCGATCACCCAGTCCTTCTTGAGTGCCTTTCATCTCGCATGGGCACCATTGGCACTGGATTTCTACATGTTCCGGTTTTATCCAATTGGAAGACTCCCGAGTACTGGTGCGAATAAACACAGATTATCCGAGGAACTTGTGAGATAATAATAATAATAATAATATTGCACTTGATAAAGCGCCCTCAGAGAACTTAATCTCTTTCTAGGCGCTTTACATTTGCTGCAAAGTGATACGCAACAGAATAGTAAGTAAAATCATGCCTGAAAAACAAACAAAATGAATAACATGGTTAGGGGTTACATGCACTGGGTCAGCATGCAAATGTGGTTAGTGGCAGCATGAACAGTGTCAGCACGCATAAGCACATCGAGGACGAATCACAAGGACCCACTAAATGCTGTCCTAAATAGGTATGTTTTTAAGTTTCTTTTAAATGTGGTCAGGTCAGGGGATGTTCTGATGCAGGTCGGGAGGGAGTTCCAGGCTGTGGGAGCATACGAGCTAAATGCACGGTCTCCAAAGGATTTAAGGTTTGTACGAGGTATTTCTAGACTGTTGGATTCCGAAAAGCGAGTGGTACGATGCTTTGCCTGATGGGGTAGTATATCTGAAAGATAGGCTGGAGCCATAGAATGAAGAGACCTAAAAGTGAGCGACAAAACCTTGAAGTCAATCCGTTGCTTGACTGGTAACCAGTGCAGGTCGGCGAGAAGTGGAGTAATGTGGCAACTGCGACGCTCACGACAGACAAGCCTAGCTGCAGAGTTTTGCACCAGCTGCAATCGCCTGATCGCACATGCTGGTAGGCCAGTAAGCAGCGAGTTGCAGAAGTCGAGACGAGATGTCACGAATGCATGGACCAACTTGGACGTGGTATCCTTATCTAAACAAGCCCGAATTTTAGCAATGTTATGTAGCTGAAAGTAGGCAGATTTGACAGATTTGATTTGTAAGATATGCGGTACCTCGGGGCTCTCTGCTTGGCCCCGTTCCTTTTCATAGTTTATACTCTCCCACTTGAAGATGTGATTTACAAGAAAAATCTAGGCTTTCACTTCCACGCAGATGCAGCAGTTGATACCTTAGCTTTGATACTTCTCAGCCTGAACCTGTACTTCAAATTCTCTTTACAATCTTCAGCAGATATTAACAACATCCGCACATGGGTGCAAGCAAAATTTCTTAATTAGAACGATCGTACAACTAACTTACCAGATATGGGCAAACCGAGTGTGATTTAGAAATTGGAAAAGCTGACACTCGGGACTGGCTTTGCCGGTATATCTTCCGTTGATTCTGCGCAAAATCCAGGTGCCGTGTTCCAAACTGATCTTTCATTAGACGACTACATCTGCATCTCAGTCATGTCAGCCTACTTTCAACCACCAAACTTTTAATATTTTGGCATGTTTAGACAGGGATTTCACATCTAAATAGGTCCATACATTTGTGACATCCAGTCTTGACTTCTCTAACTCACTGATTGACTGCATACCTGATGGTGCCATCAGGCACATGCAGCTGATACAAAACTCTGCAGCTAGGCATGTAGAATACTAGTAATACGAATAATACATTTGATAAAGCACCCTCTAAGAACTCAATCTTTTTTCTATGCCCTTTACAATTGCTGCGAAAGAAGCATGATCAAAAAGTGAGTGAAATTATAATTGATAAGCAACCAGAATAACATGGTTATAGGTGACGTGCTCAGGGTCAGCATGCAAGTGGGCTTAGTGACAGTAGACAACAGTGTATGCATGACTAATCACATTAAGGATAAGAGTAATAGTCTTCGCTGGCTTCGCAGCTGCCACACCACACTACATCTGGCCGACCTTCGCTGGCTGCCGGTTATGCTAGGGATCGACTTCTAGGTTTAGTCTCTCACTTTCAGGTTATTTCATTCTTGGGGTCCAGCCTACCTATCAGGTATAATCCCCCACCAGACTAAGCATCGTTAAACCTGCTTTTCTTAATATGTCCGTTTAGTCATACCTCGTATGAGTCTCAGATCATTCGGAGACAATGCCTTTTGTTCGTATGCTGCCAAGCCCAGGAACTCACTCCGGGTCGCTTCACGTTATCACGTGACGACCACGTCTAAGCAGGAACTAAAAATGCATCAATTTAGGATACTATTTAGTGGGTCCCTGTGATTCATCTTTTATATGCTCCTGGGTGCTGACACTGTGTATACTGCCACTAATCATGCATGCATGCTGATCCTGCTCATGTCAGCTCTAACGTGTTATTCCTGTCGTTTATGTAGCGTACTATCACTAAACCTTCGATCCAACTTCCTTCGCATTGCATTTAAAATGTCTAGCAAGCGATTAAGATCGCTGAGGGGAATTATCAAACGTATTATTATTATCATTTGAAAGGTCTCAAAAGAATTTGAGGTTCGTTCGAGGTGTAGCTAAGCGATTATGATAGGTAGAGCCGATAGTAAGATGAACAGTTTGATGAGGAGTAGATGCGATGGGTAGGCTGAAGCGACAGATCGAATAAACCTAATTAATTGACAGAAGCTCGAATTCGATATGCTGCTTGACTGTGAAGAAGTCCAGGTTAGCGAGGTGTTGTGCGACTTGGAGACTGTTCAACTTGCGACAAGTAAGTCTAGCTGCTGAATTTTGTCATACCACTAACCGCCTGATTTCGCAGGTCGGCGAAGCAGAAAGAAGTGAGTTCAATGAGTCGAGATGGAATGTCATAAATATATTGGTAACTTTAGAAGAATAATAATGATTACACACTCGATAAAGTGCCATCAGAGACCTATCACTAAAAGATTAGTGTATTGTCCGGTTTTTTAATTAGTGAGTGCCTTTTTGCAATCACTTGTGCCTTAAACATATAGGAAATGGTGATTACTGACGGAAAACTTTTTTCAGCTACCGGAAGATTGAGACATCGCACGTATAATTATTTTTAAAGCTTTCCTAATATAGATGTAGCTACGGCAAACCGTCTTTATTCCAGTCGTGGTGCAGAGTTCATATTTATACTTGCAGTTTCTTTCATACGATCACACAAATTACTCTCACATAAAAGATGCCCTCTGTTTCATATGGGATTCACGGCATCTGAATACTTGCGTTTGTAAGGCCACTGCAAAGAATAAACACTATACGAGGAGAACTAGAGCAGCTTCTGCAACGCTTGCCTATTGCTTTTATCGGAAACATTTTCTAGTGGTGGTAAACCCAAGAAATGTTAGGATCCGAAACTCAAATCTGGTTATTAAAAATCTTAAAGATTATTACTTCATTGACAATTTTTATGCTATTAACAACAAAGTATTCTGGAGCACCTCTTACCTGACCAGCAAAACGTTGGCTGTGCACTGCCACGGATGGCTCTCTAGGTAAGTTGGTTGCTTTTTACGACCTCGGGATCGAGGTCGTGGGTTAGAACCCTTTGATTGGCGACCCATTATTGCCTCTGCAAGTGGTGGTGGTAGCCGTAAGGCTATTCTGTATCTATACAAAAAGAGACGTTGGAATCAGTGGATATTTATTATTTATTAAAATTGTATAACCGCGTAAGTCCAAGCTCTTCGATAGTGTGATAAGCATTGATGTGAATAGGCAGAAGTCATCATAGTACCATCTGATTGGTCCAATGCAATATACTGATGGAGATTAATACTCACCGTTTCAAACGTGACGTTCTTGAAATGCGCCTTCACGTTCATAAATTTTAGGCGAGTCAATCAACTATCAACATGAAGGTTCTCCTTTTGGCACGGGGAAATTTGAAGTAGGAGTACTCAGTAAATATTTGGTTTTCGAGACAAGAAGGTTGATAAATTGCATGGAAAAACATTTCCGAGGCATCTACGATACAGGTTGGGATCCTTCGAACATTTACAGTTGAGGGCACAGAAGGGTATATATATATATATATATATATATATATATATATATATATATATATATATATATATATATATATATATATATATATATATATATATATATATATATATATATATATATATATATATATATATATATATATATGCAAGCAGTTTCATGTTAAATGCTTAGTCTAATAACTAAATAATACATATGTCCTTCGTTTCTCGTGCGATTTTCAGCACCGAAATAGAGTATTTTGTTAGGCCGCTCCTTAAGGAAGCAACGCTAGAACGAGAGAGCTCAAGTGACTTCTGCCGAGTTTCCCTACTGCTCGTAGAAAATGCACCAAAAACGAGTGTTGGTGCACCCAAAAGATTCTTGGATCCAAAACTCAAATCTAGTTAGTAAAGTTAAAACAAATTATTACGCTATTAATACCGCATCACTCCTGAAATAAAGAGACCTGGTCATAAATTCAGATGTAAACAGAGTCCATATATTTGTTTTTTAATTATTCAGACAATGTTGTTATACTATTGATGACCACGCATTCTTGAGCTCCACTTATCTTGGTAACACTGACATGGCACTCTAACGGTGCAAGGGCTATCTCAGTGTTAGAGTCTGGAGCTTCAATGTAAATAGGAAGGAGTCATTTGATTGGCGTTTGAATGCACATTAGATATATATCGGTTATGATTATTAATCTCTACTTTATTCGCGACTTTCTTGAGCAGCTAATTCATCTTAACGGATTTGCAGATCCTTCAGTAAACAGCCACCCAGGAGCTGGTAATATCTGTCCAGGGAAACTTGAGGTAATGTAATTTTGCATATCTGCACGGGTTTCCTTCGCACTTAAACTAGCTTAGCTGGAAATGCATGTAGCCTGGTCAATTTCTTGAATAGTAGGGTTTAAATAACTTTTTAAAATCAGCCATTGATCCTACCAGTGCATTTTATTTTTTGCATTTTATTTTTTTGCCGAGCTGGTTTGGTCTAGTGGTTAAGGTGCTCGCCCCGACCAAGGTCTGACTGAGGTCGTGGGCTCGAGCCGCGAGGCATAGGTGAAGTGCCTGAATAGAGATTAAGTTCTCTTGGGGCGCTATGTAAATGAATTGTATTATATATATATATATATATATTTTAAATCTACTAAATTTCATTTCTATAAATATCTTTGATGCATTAAATTTTTTCGCTATACACAAGACACATATTTATATATTGTCTTGAGAAGATTGTTTTGCTCTTATGCCGTCTAATCATGCATTTCTTTTACATTGACTTTATGAGTTAGTATTGGCTCTAGTACATACTGAATACTATGATCATGCTGAACAGCATATTAAGGCCATAATGTGTTCGTAATTGCCGACGAAAGCTCACAATCATAACTTAATATTCCGTAGTCCAGTTTCCTCAGATTTTTGGGAGTCACCTCTTTGACTCACTTATTTGAGAAGTTATTTGTGAGTCAAAATTACCCAAATTAAACACTCCTCAGGTACTCCAATCTTTTCGCATTCCACAATTACTCAGTTCGTCAATCTTTAAATGTAACCAAGCTGTGATACCATAATAACTATGCCTTTAGTGTATAACAAAAGCCTGAACTGTAATTCGGCTCAATTTTAGGATGTTAACGTAATGCTAAATGACAAACGAATCTGTAAAGCTTTCTATTTTCACTTACAATTTTCTATCGCAGTCAAATGAAGCGGAAGTCTGCTATAATATGTAACAAATTCCAGTTATAAATAGGATAAGAATTTTCACCGCGCCCTTAAAGTGCCTAGATTAAGACTTAGCTGTCAGCCCAGCTGGCACCGTTGAAGTAAATCGTAACTTGCTATCTCTTAAATTACTCTGTACTGATCCCTCTAAGTCTGCAAAACTTATTTCATGGCTTGTAACTTAAAATTGTAAGGGATCTTTCTGAATATTTGTGTGGCTCTAGCAATATAAATTTTCATTCCTGAGGATGTGGGTACACTCCTTTGATATTCTATTTCATTTTGCTGCATAATTTCTGATTAGACGTACTCACGCTAGGGCCAACTAAACTCGGGAAATCAGGGGGAAAACCTCTAGTTCTATTCCGACTGGTGGTAACATTATTATTAAAACTACGTTGGAAAACCCTCCTTGGATAAAAGCAAGTCATTATTGAAATTTAGACATATTTTTACTCGCCAAGCTAAACACTATCTTCTCTACCTTGAGTGTTTTTACCGCTCGCTTTATTTGCCATATTCGAAGCTAGTTAAGCATCATTCAATGTTGCAGGAGCCGGAGAACTACCAAAAACTAATTAGGGACGAGAACTATGAGCGAACTTACGAACAGATCCACGAAAGCTTCAAAATTGGTATACTGCAGGGCAATCTAATATATTTTTATTATTACTGTGGTTTTTATGTTTAATATTTTATATTAGAGTTGTACGTAAGAACAGTTATTGTCGTTTGTGCCTAATCAGTGTCTGTAAAACCTTCCTGAATTCGTTTTCGTTTCAAATAACATGGATTTTAAATAATTCATTAGATGTTACCAAATAATTGTACTTGTTTCACGTGGATATTTACAGGACCTCTTACAGTAATACAGCCTCGATTAAAATGATTGCTGAATTAGTTTTCGTAGGCAAAAAAAGTAATACTATTCCTTAGGTACTCCCTAGTCTTTCTCCTATACTTCACTTGTCACAAAATTCTCTTTTAAAGGGTTGTTAACCTGTCACTAAACACCATAGCAGCTATTGTAATACAATTCAAATCCAAGGCAATGTCCCGGCCAATCTAAAAAACCAAAGTTAGCCAGGTAGCCTAACAAATCTTGTAGGACGATTCATCCACGGACAATTTATGTTAGCACTATTCGTCCCAGAACATTCATCCAGAGGACGTGTTGTCCATTAACGACTGTCCATTGACTGCCCTTACTCTTGGTGTACACTTTCTGTTTGTACTATAAAGGCAGCCTAAGCCCTAAACTCTCATAACTAAACCCTGAACCGAAAATTAACACTAAAAGAAATTCTTGCAACAATTTCCGTGTGCATTCCATCGAAACTTTAGTTTAGGTTTAAATATTATTTCGGTTAGATTTTAATAATAATAATAATACTATTAATGCACTTGATAACGCGCCCTCAGAGAACTCAATCTCTTTCTAGGTGCATTACATTTACTGCAAAGGGAAACACGGTGGAATAGCGAGTAATATCATGCTTGATAAATATCATGAATAACATGGTTAGGGGCGAAATGAACAGAGTCAGCATGCGAATGTGGTTAGTGGCAGAATGCACGGTGACAGCACACATAAGCATATGAAGGACGAATCACAGGGACCCACTAAATGCTGTCCTAAATAGATGTTTTTAAGTTTTTATTAAATGTGGTCAAGTCAGGGGTGGTTCTGACGCAAGTCGGGAGGGAGTTTCAGGCTTTGAAAAGCATATGAACGAAATGCACGGTCTCCAAAGGATTTGAGGTTTGTATGAGGTATTGGTGAACTGTTGGATTTCGAAAAGCAGGTTTTACGATGCTTGGCCCGGTGGGGGAGTAGATCTGAGAGATAGGCTGGAGCCAAAGAATGAAGTAACCTTAAAGTGAGCGACAAAACCTTGAAGTCGATCCGTTGCTACTCTGGGAGCCAGTGTAGATCGGAGAGATGTGGTGTGATGTTGCAACTGTGATGGTCACGACAGACAAGCCTTGCTGTGGAGCACCAGGTGTCATCGCCTGATTGCACGTGCCGGCTGGCCAGCAAGCAGTGAGTTACAGTATGCAAGATGGGATGTCACAAAGACGCTGATCAACTTGGACGTGGTATCCTTATCTAAACGAGCCGAAATTTTACCAACGTTATGTAGCTGAAAGAGGCAGACTTGACTGTGGAGCTGATGTAGTCGTCTAACTAGAGGTCACTTTGGAACATGACACCAAGTTTACGAGCTGATTCAACGGGAGATATGCTGGCGGAGCCAATTTTGAGCATCAAACTTCCGTGGATAAATGGTCCGTGCACGATACATCCCGACATACTGAAGATGTGAGGGACACACCTATTTAGGACAGCATTTAGTGGGTCCCTGTGATTAGTCCTTGACGTGCTTATGCGTGCTGACACTGTGCATGCTGCCATTAAACACATTTGCATGCTGACCCTGTGCATGTCACCCCTAACGATGTTATTCATTTTGTTTGTTTATCAAGCATGATATTACTCACCATTCAATTGCATTTTCCTTTGCAGCAAATGGAAAGCGCCTACAGAGAGATCGAGTTCTCTGAGGGCGCTTTATCAAGTGCATTATTATTATTATTTATATGTATGGTTGTCCGATAAAATTTAAGACACCATAAAGAGAGTTTTCTAAACACAAACGTAAATATGGTAATAACTATGAATTTTGGTAAGTCTATCAGAGAAATTCCTATCGTACTAGCCATTTTACATATGCATTTTTAATGTCAGCAAGTGTAATTCGGTTAGAGGTGACATGCACCGAGTCAGCATGCAAATATATATTTGGCTAAAATAATAGTATTATTTATTGCAATGGTATTACAAGCAAACGTGTACCGTACGATTTTGTTAAATAATGAATGCCTTTCCCATTCGCCTGCGGCCTAAAACTGTAATAAATGGCGATTGCTATTGACAAAAGCGGTTTCACTGCAAGAAGATTGATACATTTTAAATACAGTCACTTTAAAGCTTTTTTAGTATATGTGCAGCTATGGTAAAGCGTTCTTAGTTGTGTACAAAGTCACATAGACAAGTTTTTGAAATTTGTTTGTGATGCAGGCCTTGTTGATCTGCATCCACACTCGACCGGCGGCCTCGATACCCTCACTGAAGCAATGAACATGACACTAAGGAGTGCTCTTGACAAGCATGCTACCGTTTATTCTATCCGTTTTCAAAGTCGTGGAAATGCCTTTTAATTTACAAAAAACTCCTAAAGATGCACAGGGTTATGCTCAGTCTTCAGAACTTCGTTTCAAGGAATCGGGATCTGATGCAGATCTAGTCAATCTCACAGACTTCCTTCGAGTTTACACCCGAAAGCTTAGAAAGGTCATGGCTTCTTTTTTCATCCGAAAGCTGAATTCCTGCCAGTCGACCCCGAGACAGATTTATAAGAGAGTCAACCATTTACTTGCCAATACTGAGATGTCTGACTCCCCAGATATTAAGGACTCAGCTGAAAAGTTGTCAGCCTTCTTTACTGAAATAATTGTGTACATTCGTGCCTCTATTAAGCCCCCTCCGACTAAAGCAATCGCTGGTCCACAACCTGTGACCTTCCTTCCATGGTCCTCCAAGGTTTCTGCATGCAATGTGGCTACCTTAATAAGGGCAAGCAAAATGAGCTCGTCTCCTGAAGACCCTATACCTTCATCTCTGTGGTCTTCACTAGCAGACCAACTTAGCAATGCCATAACCAAGATTTGTAATGCTTCTTCGGGAAAATGGTTCGGCCCCAAGTCCTTCAAATTGGCAATCGTTGGACTCATACTTAAATGCCTGGGTTAGACAAAGTGGTCTTCCCAAACTATCGCCTTGTTTCTCTTCTTCTTTTTTTTCTCGAAGATTCTTGAAAAAATTGTCGCTAGGCAGCCGGTCAAAATTATTGCAAAGAAAGGCATGTCAGAAACATTTCCATCAGGGTTCAAGAGGTGCACTACACTGAAACTGCTCTCCTCCATGTTAACAATGAAATTCTACGGGTATACGACGACGGGAATGGCACTGCCCTAGCTCTGCTCGATCTGTCTGCTGCCTTCGACACCATTGATCACGATGTTCTGCTTAAACGATTGAAAACAACGATCTGTCTGGCGGACGAAGCACGGGCGTGGCCTAAATCGTACTTGTCCAATCGTTTCAATCCGTGTCGAATGGAAGTAAGGTCTCACACGCGAGACAGGTCACCTGTAGAGTCCGTAAAGTGTCTGTACTCGGTCCCTTGCTGTTCTCCATTCATACACAACCTCTGGGAAATGTGATTCGGGCCCATGGAATACGATATCGCTTTTATGCTGACGATACTCAGTTGTATTTGTCGTTCAAACCATCGAAATATACTGCAGCAACTAACAAAATTGAATTGCCAACCTATTCGCCAGCTTGCTTATCTGCAATAATTTCCAGATATCCAAACATATCACATTCTACCTTGACCATGTTTGTTTATCTATGGCTTTATCCAAGCTGCAATACTTTAATGACGATGTTTTTAGTGTCCAAACCAAGAAGCTAGAACTGCACTGCAGGTGGATTATACAATTTTTAAAATGACATTGAATTTCCATCGACTCTTCATGGCATCTTATTTTTCCAAAAACAACTTTTTTCCTTGTTTTTGTTAGCAGGAAATATGCAATAATCTGTTCTTACAAACAGTGCTCGCTAGACTTGCCAGCTTTTCAGTACACATAGTGCCTAGATTTTAGATGTAGCTGTCTGTGTGCACATTTTTAATATAGATTAAATTTTTATCTCAACATTACTAAAGGCTCAGCTTTATATGCATGCAGTGAATATTATTTTATGGCTTATAAACGTTCAAACTTTTATAATCTCTGTAAATATCGCTGTGGCCCTGATTCGAAGCATGGCTACATGTTAAAAATATGCATACACACCGTTTAGAGTTCATTTATTTAATTTTGTCACATAACTACAGACTGCTGCTCGTTGTTGGACGACATAAGCCCAGACTTATAAGAAATAGCAACATCGGGTTATATGCACCCTTTGAGGTAACATGATTATGATGGACACACTAGAACATTCGCAGCATTTATAAAACTCGACCGCTCGCCATACCATATATGACCGTATGATAATGTCCTAGTCACCAAGCTTAAACAAAACTTGTGTTCTTGAAGTGCATATGCCTTGGGATTTGTTTGCTATTCAGAGCTGGTTTTAATTAAGCTAAATAAACTCTTACAGGATCAGAAGCCGGATACCAAGCTAAAACTGAATGAGGGCGAGAACCAGGAGCAAACTTACAAAAAAGCCTGCAAATACTAGCAACTTCGTTTCAGCTAGCAAATTGATTTACAGAAAAGCATTCAAATTCAAGTTTCAATATTTTTGTGTTTTCCGTATGATTTTAGCCTTGATGGTTATATTTAGGACGTTTAGCTTGCTTCAGAATCAGTTAGAATCTACGAAAACTTACAAGGCTTGCATTGCTGAGCATTTAGATATCGTTGTATTTGAAAGCAATTCAAATATGGCTTCATTTTTTGCATGATACTTTTACTAGCTTTCGCATGCATTCTTTTAAGGATCACTTGTGATGATATCTACTCAGTGGAACTCATTGCTGGAGTGGTCTTCCAAATGAATTTAAAGAATAAAACTTAAATAAAAGACAGAAAGCTTTTTGCTCAAAAATGGTGCTGAATGGGTCGGAAGGGAACTTTCGGTACGCATTTGGTAGCCAGCAGACTTCGTCTCAAGCAACAAAGAGAAAGTGGGAAGCATAGCAGAGTCAGGAGAGCAGTTGAGGTAGTGAGTAGCATAGAAGTAGCAGCTCAGGACCGCTGAAAAGGATTTGCCATAGTCGGCAGTAGGAGAGCAGTTGTCGTTGCGTAAGAATTGTGGAAGCGAGTTCCACAGTCTAGGACCTGCAGAGCTAAAGCTTCTGTCGCCAACAGTCTTTAAGCGGAGGAATGGAACAGCTAATTTATCGTCCACAGAGGACCTGAGGGCGCGAACAGGCTGAAACCGATGCAGCAGTTCAGCTGGGTACGAAGGAGCCAAGCCGTGGCGGGCCTTGTGGGTCAGCGTAAGAACTTTGCTCTGTATCCGTTGCTCAACCGGCAACCATCCTAGCTCTTTTAGCAAAGGAGACACGTGCTCAAACCTCCAGGAATTGAAAACTAGCCTTGAAGCCAAATCCATTGCCAGATGTAGTGGCCAAGTTGCCTTTTTTGGTAGCCCAGCTAAAAGGGAATTACAATAATAAAGCTGAGACAGAACTAAAGAGCTAGTTATATTTTTTACAAGCCACTGTGGGAGACACCTCCTAATCTTGGATAGGGATTGGATTTGATGGCTAGCTGTAGAGGCAGACTTCTGAATGAAGCTTTTGAAATTAAGGCAGCTGTCAAAAACGACACCTAAATTTCGAGCACGTGGTGATGGTCACACGATAGCATCCTTTATTAGAAGAGCAAAGCCTTTTAATCCAGCCACACGCTTAGGGTGTCCTATGAGCAGCAGTTCGGTTGTATCATCATTTAATTTCAGGAAGTTTTCCGACATCCAGGATTGAATGTCGGCAAGGCAAGCATTCCGTTTCTCAGTTGCTGCAGCAGATTCCGACGGTTTGAATGATAAATACAACTGAGTATCGTCAGCATAGAAGTGATATCCTATTCCATGGGCCTTAATCACTTTACCTAGAGGTTGTGCATAAATGGAGAACAGCAAGGGACCGAGTACAGACCCGCGAGGGACTCCACAGGTGACCCTTCTCGCGTGTGAGACCTGACCCCCACACGACACGGATTGAACACGATCAGAAAATATTATTTAAACCACGCGAGTGCTTCGTCTGCCAGACCGATCTCAATCGTTCAAGCAGAACTTGGTGATCAATGGTGTCGAAGGCAGCAGACAGATCTAGCAGAGCTAGGGCAACTGTAAGGCGCCCTATTGCACAGGCCGATAGACCACCAAGCAATGGTTACAGAAGTCCAGACCGGTTGTCATAAATGCAATGACCAATTTAGATGCGGTATCCCTGTCTAAACAAGCCCAAATTTGAGCAATGTTATTTTGCTAAAATTAGGCAGACTTGACATGGAGCTGGTGTTGTGTTCTAAGGACAGGTCAGCAGAATGCCTGGTTTTCATATCGATTCTACAGATGTGCTGGTAGAGAACTTTAGGCTTTTGACTTTCTGAATCACACTTGGCTTGACAGTTACTAGTAAGTTGGTTTTATAATGACTCGATTATGGACACTTTTGCTGCCACCCATGGGTGGATTTTCTCTATTAGTGCAGCAAGACAGTTTAGAGTATTCGAGGTGCTGGAGCACTAGGAGGGGTCAAAGCAAATGTGCAACTGAGTGTCATCATAGAAGTGAAAGCCTAAGTTGTGTCTAGTAATCATATCAACAAGAGAGAGAGAGAGAGAGAGAGAGCCCAGAAGCCGTGAAAAAACTCAGATCAAGAACAGAGCTCTGAGGTACCCCATTCACTTGTCGTTCCTCGGATGATGTATGTCAGTTCACATTAATAGTCTAGAGTCTCCCACTCAGATAAGATCTGAACCATTGCAATGCAGTATCGGTGATGCCTAGGCAAGACGAGAGGCGCACGAGAGGCGCACGAGAGGCGCACGAGAGGCGCACGAGAAAGACTTGGTGATCAATAGTATCAAATGCTACCAAAACATCGAGTAAAAACGAACAAAAAGACTCTATCTAAGTATGCATCTCTAATAGGGTCCTAAACGCCGAAGCAATATTGACTCCGTACAGTAATAAGCTCTACTCTATTAATATACGGAAACTTACTGGCAAATGTTGACGCTAAATATATTCGCTTGTTTTAATATTAAATAGTTTACTACTACTATATATATATATATATATATATATAATATCATTTATTATATATTTTATATTATATGCTATTCATTATTTTACATATTTAACTATGTGTGTGTTTAGCTGCTCTTCTTCCAATTCCTTCCGGTTTCTTTTATTTTTGCATGCTGACCCTGTGCACGTCACCCCTAACCATATTATTCATTTTGTTTGTTTTTCAAGCATGATTTTACTTACTATTCTATTGCATATCACTTTGCAGCAAATGTAAAGCGCCTAGAAAGAGATTAAGTTCTACGAGGGCGCTTTATCAAGTGCAATATTATTATAACATTATTATAGAAACAATATAAAGGTGACTTTTGCGGAAGTCACTCAAGGGCTCTCGGTCAAGTGATGCTTTTTTGAAGTAGTGGCCACATTAAAGACTTGCGTTTAATGTGTTGCAACATAAACTGAGGCTAATGACATATTGATGAATGCAAGTTTGGCGTGGCTGCAGCTAATCTATGCATCCTAGAAATAGGACAGTTGAGATAGGATCTGGAGAACTTTAGTTGTCTTTTTTTAATGTGACATGAACTTCAGAGTAAAGCCGTTCATAGCTTCTTTGCAGTAGTCATCGAGGTGTTGCACGGTCTTGAGGGAAAAATTCGGAAGGAAATACGGCTACCCTAGAGCCTGACTCTCTAATCTAGTCTCTCTCGTTCACGAAATAGCTAGAGAAGTAATGCGCTAGGTTATCACACGGATCACTAGATAGGAATATAATCTTTTCTTGGCTAAACTGTTCTAGCATATCGGCTAGTGGATTTTTTTTTGTAGCAGTTTACCAATGATGACAGGTTGGTAGAGGGATTGAGCAGTAGGGTGAAGAAGATATTTCGGTGCTGACAGCACTAATATTTAAATAATAGTATTAATAATAATAAATTGATTATGACGCCCTCAGAGAACACAAGTGTCTTCCTTTGTATTTTCAATTTGCTGTAAAGCAAGCATTATTGAATGTTTAGCGCTCAATGAACATCAAACTGATGACTGGTTTGGTCTAGCGGTTAAGGTGCTCGCCCCGACCAAGGTCTGACTGAGGTCGTGGGCTTGAGCCCCGAGGCATATGTGAAGCGCCTGAATAGAAATTAAGTTCTCTTGGGGCGCTATATGAATGAATTATATATAAGCCTAACATGGTTAGAGGCGACATGCACAGGTTCCGCATGCAAATATGATTAGGGCAGGATGCACGGTGCCAGGACTCATAAGAGCATCAAGGAAGAATTGCATGGACCCACTAAATGCTTTATAAATAGATGCGTTTTTAGTTTTTCTTAAATGTGGTCAAGTCATGGGATGTCGTGGAGCAAGTGAGTTTCCAGGCTGTGGGGGCGTCTAAACTAAAATAACTGTCGCCAAAAGATTTGAGTTTCGTACGAGGTATGGGTAAACGATTAGATTTCGAAAACCGGTTAGTACTATGCTTAGCATGGTGGGAGAGTAGATCCGATAAGTAGGCTACGGCCGAAAAATGAACGAACCTAAAAGTGAGTTACAGAACATTGAAGTCGGTGCGTTGCTAGACTGTGAGCCAGTGCAAGTTGTCGAGACATTGTGTGATGTGGCAACTGTATGGCTTACAACAGACAAGCGGTGCTGCAGTGTTTTGCACCAGCTGTAAGCGCCTGATTGCACGGCCCGGTAGGCCAGCATGCAGTGAGTGACATAAATCAAGACGGTATGTCACAAATGCATTGACCAATTTAGATATGGCATCCCTGCCTAAATAAGCCCGAGTTTTAGTAAGGTTGCGTTGACGAAAGTAGGAGGAGTTGACTGTGGACCTGATTTGGTCGACTAATGAAAGATCACTTTGGAAAAGGACAGGTTTTCGTGCAGATTAAAAGGTAATAATGCTAGCGTTGACGATTGCCAGCATTATGCCTTCCGAATTCTCAGTTACACTTTGTTTTCCCATAATTATTCGCTTGTTTTTATTGTCATTCAACTTTAAAACTTGTGCTGCCCTCCATGTTCGAATGTCACCAATACATTACAGCAAGGGAGTTCAGGGAATTTAGCCAGCTGGTGGGATCACAGCATATGTACTAATGAATACGATTTGCATAAAATGCAAGCCTATACTGTACCAGGCAATGACTTATGCAAGAAGGAGGGTATTTACCGCGAAAATAATAGGACCAGGCACAAATCGCTGAGGTGCCCCGTACTTCTGAAGTCCTTGGATAATCTTGGTCAATTCGCATCAATACTCAGTAATCTTACCTCTGAGATAGGCCGCGAACCATGGCAATGATGCATTGCAAGCGATGCCGTTGGCGTGGCAAGAGGCGCTTAAGAAGGACTTGGTGATAGATAGTAACAAAAGTCTCCAAAAGATGGAGCAGGCAATAGTAGCAGACCACTACGAGCAGGCAGCCATCGAGAGTGAGGTCTCTGGGCTCGAAGAAGGGCAGCAGCGTGGGCTATAGCGGCGGCGGCGGCGGCGGCGAAGAGCATCTCGGCGGTGGAGAGAACAGTATGCGCGCTACCGCCGACCATGAGACGACGTTTCTTATAAAGCATTTGCAAATTGCCTAGAAAGAGGTTAGGTTCTCAGAGGGCCCTGTGTAAAAGTTTTGTCATTATTATTGCGTTACTATTATCAGCTCAACTTACGTCTATGCGGCCGAGGAAGCTGCAGCCGGCACTACAGTTTCAAGCCAGCAGTCATAAGCACGTGCAGTTAGCACTAGCAGGCTGAGCCGACGCAAGTGATTGTCTGCCTACACCTCGCGAATCCTAGACATTAAACTAGCTAGGCCAACTACGCTCAAACTTGAAAAAGCATACGTGAGATCCTGACAGACTGTCAATCGACAGGCATACGAGGACTACTGCAGATCGTAAAAATCGATCCTAGCAAAAGCCGAGTCTAGCTTCAATGAAAACATTGCTAAATCATATGCACAATCCAAAAGTACCGATGTTAAAAATAAACCATCTGTTCAACAGCTCACAGGTTAGCTCCTTACCTAATGATACCCGCGATGATCTAGCTGATCGCTCCTCTATCTTTGTTTTCAAGAAGAGCGATCAGATCAGGGAGTCCATGCCTAAGATGGAAGCATCACCCTATAATTCTGTCCCTCAACTCTACGAAGCACGTCAATATCTAAATTCACGGAGGTCACTAGTGACATCGTTCTCAAGTTCTTATCTCAATCAAAGAAGAAAACTAGTCCCTTGAACCCTATTCCCACTGTGTAGCTTCTCCAATGCACTGATCTGCTGCTGCCATGCGTAACTAACATCATAAATATGTCATTAGCCTCAGATCATGTCCCAGCACCTCTCAAATAGGCTGTATTTAGGCCACTACTCAAGAAAGCAATACTAGACCAAGAGAGCCTGAGCAACGTCCGCCCAGTCTTCTTTCTACCGGTCCTATCAAAGACACTGGAACGAGTCGCGGTAGACCAGCTGAACTTATATATTGAAACTTCTAGTCTTGCTAGTAGGTTTCAGTCAGGTTTTAGAGCTAATCACTCCATAGAGTCGGCATAACTTCGGGTGTACAACGACCAACGTAGGAATGCAGTCGTGGGTAAAGTATCTCTGCTTGTTTTTCTCGATCTTTCGGTAGCTTCCAATACAAATTTATTATTATTAATATTACTACTGCCGCACATTGCCAGAGTTCGCGTACGGATGCACATTTTATTTATTTTACGTGGATTTGCACACAACTCGGCGAAACCTATTTCTAGTCGTTTTGCAGTGGATGTGATGAATGCGGTTGATTGCTGTGGATTGCACTTATGGCCCGGGCCAGAGCAGTTGATTGCAGTGCATTGGACGATAACGGCCATGCCAAATGCAAATACACTTTATTAAGTATAATTCATTTAAATACAATTCATTTGTATAGCGTCCTAAGAGAACTTAATCTCTATTTAGGCGCTTCACATATGCCACAGTGCTCAAGCCCACGACTTTGGCCAGACCTTGGGTCGAGGCCAGCACCTTAACCACTGGGCCAAACCAGCGAGGCAAATAAAACAGTCATGGAGTGTACAGCGATATGCAATCAAAAAGGAGCTTTCGCAGAGGATATTTTTCGTTTTGTTGCGGAACGCAGTTGATTTTGGTGGATTGCTACATTGGCCCTTGCCGCTGCCATCTACTTCAGTGGACTTCGTGAGAACCCATGAGTGGGATTGCTCAAAATTGTGAGGGTACATTTTTAATGCAGCTGAGTTTTAGATTCCAATCTTTTTGGAGCTTTTTGCAGCTGATTTGTGGTGGATTTGAGGCGAACTTAAGTGGGTTGTTTTGGATTGGTGTGCAGGCCTTTTCTGCAGCTCATTTGCATGAGTGCACACATGAGTGCCCACACCGACACAAAACTTGGTCGATACGTGAAATTGAAAAGTTACTATAGCAATTTAAAATTTAAGCTCAGAAACGCACGCCAATGTCCTGTCGTTTGCATCCTAATTATGGTGAATTGCGGTAATCCGTCGAAATCTCCGGCAGCCGCTGAAGCCGAGGTGGCGGTAGTGCTTCACGACATCTGACTTGACCACATTTAAAAGGAAACTTAAAATGCATTTATTTATCACAGCATTTAGTGGGTCCCTGTGATTCGTCCTTTTATGTGCTTATGCGTGCTGACAGTGAGCATGCTGCCACTAACCGCACTTGCATGCTGACCCTGTGCATGTCACTCCTAACCATCTTATTCGTGTTGTTTCTTGAGCATTCTACCACTAACCGCTCGATCTTGCTTCCTTTGCAGCAAATATGAAGTGCCTAGAAAGATATTGATTCTTTGAGGGCACAATATTAAACACGTTAATATTGTTATTATTATTATTTTTATTGTTACTGAAGGGCCGTATACCCAATTGTAAAGGTCGTTATAATAATAATTGCTTATAGCACCTTTACATAACTTATTCTCTTTCTAAGCATTTTACATTGGGTTGAAAGAAAGCATGATCAAGCTTCCGTTAGTGCCGCCTCCTCCCCTGGGGTAGCCTAGAACGCCAGCAGTCCCTGACAGGTGCTATACGAGATACGTCGATTGAGTCTGACTTATGCTGACAACTTTAGTTGTTTCACTCAAGTAAGAGATTCTCGACGCTTAATTTTTAGTGTTTGAACTTTCCAGAACATATACCAAAGTCACACAGCACCCGAGAACTATACTCTGCCAGAATTTATCCAAGCGCATTCTCTTGGGCAGCTATAGTAGTCCTTCTCACAAGCTGATACAAAAAGCTAAAATTGATTCAAGCAGATTCGTCTTTTTCAGTTTGTCGCTGCGAGCCATGTTGTTGAGTTTATTATGCAAGAAGCTACGTTGTAAATGAAGCTGTTTTAAAGTCACAAGCGCGTAACTCAGCCAGCTTAAAACATCTACCTCGATATCAATGTTCAACAAATTGGGACACAAGTCGAAAGGATACCGAGATCGGTAAATTTTCTATTTATAGATATTTGGAATCCTTTTTGCTTCCAGGTTAGACATTGTTTGCTTCTGGGTTAGACATGTTTTGCTTCCGGGTTAGACATGGTTTGCATAATAATTGTTTCATCCTTTTACGTGGATATCGTCAAAACTTCCAATCCCATTCTAAGACATTTGTCTTTTGAAAAAATCTTAAACAATATTTCGCTTGCAATTTTTTATTGGCATTTTCGTCATTTACCTTTAAGATTGTAGCACTGCAGAATTGAACTGCCACACTTCAAGACCTTGCAAGATCATACAAAGATGCCACCAGGGTATATATTTGTACAGATAGAGTCAGTATGAAGCTTGCTAGGAGTGGCATCTTGTTGCGAATTGCAAAACGCGAGCCTCGGCTCACCAGCAATCATAAAGAAACCCACTTTAAGCGGGCTCACAATCACGACCACTAGACAGCAGACAACCAAAATTATGTTTCACGGACGATGATGAAGATGAAAGCAAGTTCTCAATATTTGTTAATTGAAAGCATGATTGTGTGCTCTTGGTATACTAACTTAGCAAATAATGGCTAACTTACGTCACCACTATCGCAACTGTGGGGGTCGTGTAAATGCAGCTAAAATTGGGCAGTTCTGAGCAGGTTGCTTACAGAATTGGCGTTTAGGTAAAAACTAAAGCGCGTTTTTATTGGCTATTTAGTTTATTCTCGCACTAAATAGCAAAGTAGGCGATGCTGCTGCGGCGGGGCATGGCCGCTCGCTTGGACCAATCAGAGCCTACCAGTTTTCCGTTGGGCAAACAGGAAAGCTCCGCTAGTTTAGAGCAACTGTCCTTGAATTTGCCTTGGCTCTTGAGTCGTACGACGAACCAGCTGCATCTCTCTGGATATCGAAGGTGACGCTTTTAAAGCTCCTGAGTTTCCAAGAAGAACTTCTTAAATGCTCCTTACCCGCACGGTATCCTAGCACTGCGCCTTGCATATGCGATTGGTCGCTTGAGGCTGCGTAGGTATGACTTACAAGCAGCTTCTGTTTTGTGTTGAATCCTAGTTACAGTTCGCTGATGAAAACCGCTGGTGTATCTCATCTCATCGTGCGTATGAGTTTGCTGTTTATCTTTTAATTGCACGGTCTGCTGCCTCTGATCTTCCAGCGAAGACGATGACTAGTTAGTGCCTATTGTTATAATTAATTAGTTAATAAGTTATAATTAACAGTTAGTGCCTATAGCCTTATCTTCGAAGACTGTCTATAGCCCTGCATGTCTGATCGACCTGCAAATTGTACGAAATCTCACCGTCGCCTAATTCGTGAAATCGTGCTCAATTCATTGGCGTTTACGTAGAGAATCGTCGCTGTGAGTTCTCTATTGATGTTCTTTCGCCGTGGCTCGCCAGCGAGCGGGCGCGCGCCTAGTGTGGTCAGACGCAGGCGGAAGTCAGGTGAACTTCTATCCTCCATAGATAGCCATCTACAGCCATCGAGAACCTGCAGCCCTTTTGTAGGGTCCTGCCGCGAAGTCACAGCTGCCTTGTCTGCCGTAAACTGGGCGAATGCCTCTTCAAC
This sequence comes from Cristatella mucedo, assembly GCA_009760855.2. NCBI lineage: Eukaryota > Metazoa > Bryozoa > Phylactolaemata > Cristatellidae > Cristatella > Cristatella mucedo. The sequence goes on along the minus strand of WPIO01000099.1, from coordinate 1,206,970 downwards.
CGCTACTCCTTGATCCTGCGCAGAAGAGTGAGAGCGAGAGAAATGAAAGAAGAAAACGGGAGGCCTGAAGACGATTAAATATACGTAGACTGGGAGAGACCTGCGATGTCAGGGAGTCGGACAGACAGACGGACAAGATGTGTGTATATATATATATATGTATCTCCTTCTGTAACTCAACAAAGTCATAAAGACTGTGTGGGTGTTACGCAGGAGAGTTTTGTGTAGCGCACTCACAGCCTAAGCGGCTTTCGGTACGCATTCGGTAGCCAGCCCACTTCGTCTCACGCAACAGAGAGAAAGTGGGAAGCATAGCAGAGTCAGGAGAGCAGTTGAGGTAGTGAGTAGCATAGAAGTAGCAGCTCAGGACCGCTGAAAAGGATGAGCCACAATCGGCAGCAGGAGAGTAGTCGTCGTGGCGTAAGAATTGTGGAAGCGAGTTCCACAGTCTATGACCTGCAGAGCTAAAGCTTCTGTCGCCAACGGTCTTTAAGCGGAGGAATGGAACAGCTAATTTATTTTCCACACAGGACCTGAGGGCACGAAGAGGCTGCAACTAGTGCAGCAGTTCAGCTAGGTACGAAGGAGCCAAGCCCTGGCGGGCCTTGTGGGTCAGCGTAAAAACTTTACAGGTATGTAGGCAGGGAGAGACTGATGAGGGAGGCAGACGGACGGACGGACGGACGGACGAGATGTGCAGGTATCTAGGCAAGGCGAGCAAAAACGGAAAAGACAGAGGTAAGCACCAGGCAAAGCGACATGCCTATGAATAAAGAAGAGAGAGAGAGCGAGAGAGAGAGAGAGAGCGAACGAGAGGGAAGATAGAGGGTTTAAATGCTGCATACAGATAAGTGGAGAGACCTAGTGCTAGTGGAGAGCAGGAGAATTATAGGTTGGGAAGTTAGGCAGCTGTATGTCAAGCGGTTAGAGCGAAGGTATGGAAAATGGAGAAATTGTCAGAAGAGACAGAGAAATTGTCAGAAGAGACAGAGAAATTGTCAGAAGAGACAGGGAAAATGTCAGAAGAGACAGGGAAATGAGAGGAAGAGACAGACAAAGACAAAGAACGTTGTGTGGCCCAGTGTATATAATAATAATAATATTAATAATAATGCACTTGATAAAGCGCCCTCGGAGAACTTAATCTCTTTCTAGGCGCTTTACATTTGCTGCAAAGTGAAATGCAATTGAATGGTAAGTAAAATCATGCTTGAAAAACAAAATGAATAATATGGTTAGCGGTGACATGCACAGGGTCAGCATGCAAATGTGGTTGGTGGCAGCATGCACAGTGTCAGCACGCATAAGCGCATCAAGGACGAATCACAGGGACCCACTAAATGCTGTCCTAAATAGGTGTCTTTAAGTTCCTTTTAAATTTGGTCAGGTCAGGGGATGTTCTGACGCAGTTCAGGAGGGAGTTCCAGGCTTTGGGAGCATATGAACTAAATGCACGGTCTCCAAAGGGTTTAAGGTTTGCACGAGGTATTTCTAGACTGTTGGATTTCGAAAAGCGGGTGGTACGATGCTTGGCCTGATGGGGTAGTATATCTATATAAGTTTCACCAAGCCTTAAAGCGTGGCCTCCAGATGACTTGAGGTTGCTCAGTGGCACAGCCACACGACCTAAATCATAAAAGCGTTGCTAAAATGCTTAGCTTAAGTTTAAGAGTAGCTTGAATGTGCAGGCCGGTGAAAGAGAATAAAGAGAACTTAAGTGAGTGGCGAAATCTGGAAGTCGATATGCTGCGTAATGGCTGCGTAATGGCGAGTCAGTGGGTTGGTTAGCAGTGGCATATTATTGCTAAGGCTCGACTGATTTAAGACGTATAGCTGTGCCTCTGATCAACTTCAAATCTTCATGAGATCATGCCTTTAGGTGGTATGCTGTTACAAAATTTCGTTACTTGACATTTTACACCGACCTGGTTCGGTTCAACGGTTAAGATGCTCGCCCCAACCAAGGTCTGGCTAAGGTCATTCACTCGAGATCTGAGGCATAAGTGAATCGCCTGAAAAGATATTAAGTTCTCTTAGGGCGCTATACAAATGAATGATATTTTTTTACATTATTAAAAAGTAGTTTGAAACCTCAGCTGTTCCTTACAGCCTTCGCTGGGTCCATGTTGCGAAAAGCATACCGAACAGAAACAAGACTTTAAGCTTTACAAATCCATATACTCGCACAGGGTTCCCCTATCTGCTCTCTCTCTCTCTCTGTCTCTCTCTCTCTCTCTCTCTCTCTCTCTCTCTCTCTCTCTCTCTCTCTCTCTCTCTCTGTCTCTCTCTCTCTCTCTCTCTCTCTCTCTCTCTGTCTCTCTCTCTCTCTCTCTCTCTCTCTCTCTCTCTCTCTCTCTCTCTCTCTCTCTCTCTCTCTCTCTCTCTCTCTCTCTCTCTCTCTCTCTCTCTCTCTCTCTCTCTCTCTCTCTCTCCTCCTCCTCCTCCTCCTCCTCCTCCTCCTCCTCCTTCTCCTCCTCCAGCCATACCTAGAGCCATACATGTTCATACATAGCTGTTCAGGCTCCTTTCAAGCTACTTAACTATCGACTGCTCATCAAGTCATTTGCCTGCTTGTAAACGACTCATCACAGAAGTGACATGGTGGCAGGGCAATTTCTTGCCAGGCATATGGGAGCACCTGCCCAGCTGCAGTCCTCTGTCAATTGACCTTTTAATGCTGGTACATGCCACCACTGATGGACCGACTTCTATTCCAGCATACATGAATTGCTTAGAAATAGATGTATTTCTCTAGTGGGCTTTGCAGATGAATTAGTATTGTTTTTAATTATTAGGCTGCTAATAGTAATGATAATGTCAATACAGCTGGCACCCGTGGCAAAAGGGGAAAAACTTTTAACTGGTATTTAAAAGGTGGGCCTGAGTGCATTCCTATATCTAGATGGTGAGCCTGCCTCACTAACTACTAAACTTAAGAGTTGATGTAGCAACTCCCTCCACACACACACCCCCCCCCCGTGAAGAATCATAGGCACATTCTATTTATGCATGCATGTATCTCTCGCTCACCAAAGGCACGTTAAGCATGACTTCTAATAGGTAGAGCTCACCCTGGCAGCTTTCCTGTAGGCCAACTCAGCAGGTCCACACCAAAGCACCGGAATCTCAAGCCATCATTCCCAGCAACTGCAAAGGAAGTCGTAGTGCTGAGAGCTCGCTGCTCGAATGCGATTGGCACTCTTCGAAAAATCTCTTTGAGTTCATAGTCCTGTGAACTTCTTGCAACTAAATACTTAACTGCGACAGAAAGTGTGCATGTAATTGTTTAATATGCAAATTGGCAAATTATCTCTCACTTTTCATTCCGTATTTTTACACTTGTCATTGTTGTACCATCGTGCTAGTCACACCAAAGGCACAATGCTGTAACTGGTGAACAGACCTAGCTTACTATAGAGGTCGATTTTTGTATAGTTCTCTCAAAGTCTCATAGGTCGTTTTGGTGTGCCTCTAACGAACTGCAAAGCCTTAAGTGATTGCGCCCTCATTTTTTTTCTTCCATGGCTGAGCAGATACTACCGGAACTTGCCAGGTTACCTTCCTTTCTTGTCAATATTACCACCGATAGCCCTGTAGGCCACAGCTAGTTGAACATATTGAAAATAATGGAATGTCAGAAACATTTCAATCAGGTTTCAAGAGGCAGCACTCTACTGAAACTGCTCTCCTCCGTGTTAACAATGACATTCTACGTGGCAACGACGACGGGAATGTCACTGCCCTAGCTCTGCTAGATCTGTCTGCTGCCTTCGACACCATTGATCACGAAGTTCTGCTTATACGATTGAGAACAACGATCAGTCTGGCAGACGAAGCACTGGCGTGGTTTAAATCATACTTGTCTGATCGTGTTCAATCCTAGTCAAGTGAGGGTCAGGTCTCAGACACGAGAAGGGTCACCTGTGGAGTCCGTCAAGGGTCTGTACTCGGTCCCTTGCTGTTCTCCATTCATACACAACCTCTGGGAAAAGTGATTAAGGCCCATGGAATAGGAAATCACTTCTATGCTGACGATACTCAGTTGTATTTGTCATTTAAACCGTCGGAATCTGCTGCAGCAACTGAGAAACTGAATGCTTGCCTTGCCGATATTCGATCCTGGATGTCGGAAAACTTCTAGAAATTAAATGACGATAAAACCGAACTGCTTCTAATAGGACACCCTAAGCGTGTGGCTGGATTAAAAGGCTTTGCTGTTCTAATAGGTGATGCTATTGTGCGACCTTCACCACGTGCTCGTAATCTAGGTGTCGTGTTCGACAGCTGCCTCAATTTCAAAAGATTCATTCAGAAGACTGCCTCTACAGCTAGCCATCACATCCGATCCCTATCCAAGATTAGAAGCTGTCTCCCACAGTGGCTTGTAAAAAATTTAACTAGCTCTTTAGTTCTGTCTCGGTTTGATTATTGTAGTTCCCTTTCGGCTGGGCTACCAAAGAAAGCTATTATGCCACTACAGCGGACTATTAATATGGCTGCAAGGCTGGTCTTCAAGTCCCAGGGGTTTGAGCACGTGTCACCTTTGCTGAAAGAGCTAGGATGGTTGCCGGTTGAGCAAAGGATACAGAGCAAATTTCTTACGCTGACCCACAAGCTACCGCCACGGCTTGGCTCCTTCGTACCTAGCTGAACTGCTGCATCAGTTTCAGCCTGTTCGCGCCCTCAGGTCCTGTGTGGACAATAAATTAGCTGTCACATTCCTCTGCTTAAAGACAGTTGGCGACAGAAGCTTTAGCTCTGCAGGTCCTAGACTGTGGAACTCGCTTCCACAATTCTTACGCAACGACATCTACTCTCCAACTGCCGACTATGGCACATCTTTTCAGCGGTCCTGAACTACTACTTTAATGCTACTCTCTACCTCAACTGCTCTCCTAACTCTGCTATGCTTCCCACTTTCTCTTTGTTGCGTGAGACGAAGTCTGTTGGGTACCGAATGCGTACCGAAAGCCGCTTAGGCTGTGAGTGCGCTATACAAAACTCTCCTGCGTAACACCCACATGGTCTTTATGACTTTGTAGAGTTACTGACGGAGATACATTACATTACATATCTGAGAGATAGGCTGGAGCCATTGAATGAAGGGACCTAAAAGTGAGCGACAAAACCTTGAAGTCAATCCGTTGCTTGACTGGTAGCCAGTGCAGGTCGGCGAGAAGTGGAGTAATGAGGCAACTGCGACGCTTACGACAAACAAGCCTAGCTGCAGAGTTTTGCACCAGCTGCAATCGCCTGATCGCACATGCAGGTAGGCCAGTAAGCAGTGAGTTGCAAAAGTCGAGACGGGATGTCACGAATGCATGGACCAACTTGGACGTGGTATCCTTATCTAAACAAGCCCGAATTTTAGCAATGTTATGAAGCTGAACAGCTCACTTGCCGAAGAAGCCTGATGGGCCACATGTGTACACACAGCGGCGACAATCCTCAAGCCCGAAATGCGTTCAGCAAGCAGTGCATACGAACTGGCGACCTGACGCACCACGTGTACACTGACGAAATGCGGCATGCCTGCAATCGTCGTGGCGAACGGTTCTCACGGGCCCACTATCTGTTGGTTCACATGCGCCCGAACACGGTTTTCACAAGCCTATGCCCTGACGCTCCACATGAGGACCCGCACGGATAAGAGGCCGTACTCCTGCTACCGCTGCAGCCAACGGTTCTCACGGGCCTATAGCCTAAAACTTCACGCGCGCACGCAAATGGGCTAGAGGCCCTACGCCTGCGATCACTGCGGCGAACGGTTTTCAACTTGTTAACGGTTTTTTAACGGTTAGTGGCTTACGTGAGGAGCACGATGACATGGGCAGCTGGGCTCTGCATCCGGAGCGTCTGCAGGCCACCGGGTGCCAGGGGCCTCACGCCGGCAAAAGACGGGCCTGCCTACATAGGTCGCAATAATCGAACGCACAGCGTTGGTCGTTAAGGTCGAGAACCTTTTAACTGTGACCAGACACACAGCAAAAGCCTACAACCGCAGCTTGAAAGTGTCAACGAGACCAATGGCCAATGGTTCGCGAGCGATGTTAATGCTAAATCAGGAGAAACCCGTTTCGAATGGGCACAAACCTGAAGCAAATGAGCTAGTTGCGACGTGGATTTGAAATGGGCAACAACTTCGGGGGCTAGCGAAGAATCGCACGGTACTACAAGAAGAGCGACACCGAATGGACGAATGCTGCCGGGTCCGACGCGATGTAATTAGGTAAGTGTTGTGGGCGTGTCATCACCATCACGTGGTTCCGCCCCCAGCCGACATTCTGTCCGCCCAACGGGAACGCTCCTTGCCGGCACGTGACGCGTTCCTTGCCGCGTAATTCACAGTCTGCCTGTGTATCGACCTGCACGCACGCTATCCACTCTCTTCTCTCTCTTAATGCCTCGTGCTCCGGAGCATCACGCACGACGGCTGCTATATCACACAATACAGCCGTCGTCGACAACGCCACGACTCGCTTGTGGGCGCTTCGCTCTTCGTCGCGCCGCCATCGCGCGCCCACGAGCCCCTTTACTGTGTGATCAACGGTCATATTACGCTAGCACGGTGCTTTGGTGGAGGTATCTTCTACTGATGTAATTTGTCTGCGTGTAGAACACAGCAGAAAAAGGAATCGACGTTTTATCCTTCCCGAACTTCACGCAAACGTAAGCGCTGTGGAAGTGAGTTCTGCAGTCTAGAATATATATATATATATATACAGTAAAAGCTTCAGTCAGCAAAGGTTTCGCTCTTCAACTGTCGCGGCTTCACTCTATCGCGTTTTTTTTTAAATACAGTACACGCATATTCATTAAAGAGTTGACCTAGATAGTGAAAATGATACAGCGCCCGCTCTTGGTTGTCTGAGTCAATTATACGTCCCTGTATTACAATAAAAAAGTAAAACTGATATGTAACGCCGAAGGCTCGGCAGAGTAGGCTTGACCTGCCGCTTACCTAGCGGCGTAACCTAGCGCCTAATGCCGTTCGGTGCGCGCCTACGCGCAATAAGCTGGCCACCACGAAACGAGCGTTTCCGTATATACAGTAAAGGCTACAGTCAGCAAAGGTTTTTAAGTGCATGAATGGAACTGCTAATTTTGCTAGAGTCGCTGCGCAGCCAGCGAGCGCCAGCGGAGGCTTCGTAAAGACTGGGAAGAGCGACTCTAGACGCGAGACTCGTGCCAGGTAATGCATTGGAAATTGCTTTGAGCTTTCACTAAGTCGGTATTGCTGAGAGCTCTGCTTGCGGGATTTCGATTGCTACCTCCTAAGCCCTCGGGGCAGTGAGTACATGAGGTCAGCACCCGTGCTCGGCACCGCTTGGCACCGAATCGGCGCTTCTCGATCGGACGTCTCGGCGCTCGGCGTCAAAAGCTCGTAGTTATTTGATTTCGCTCAAGCTTTTCGTCATTCCCTGCCGTTTGCATCGGCTTCACTTTTGAGCATCCTGCTCCGTTGGACTGCTTGCATCGCTCTTGCTTCCTGCTGCTTGCCAGCTATCTTCACTGTGCTCAGCTAAAACATGCTCTTTTTCCTGGAAGAACGCGATTCGGCTTCCGAAGATGTACCCGGAGTGTAGACAGAGCTAATGGCGCTTGATTTATCGAGCCGGCATCGCCTATGCTAGAGGCTGGCCCCAGAAGGGCAAAGCCCTGGTCGAGGAATGGAACTAATGTAATGCATCTCCTTCTGCAACTCCACAAAGCCACAAAGACTATGTCGGTATTACACAGGAGAGTTTTGCATAGCCCACTCACGTCCCAAGCGGCTTTCGGTGTGCATTCGGTAGCCAACAGACTTCATGGTGCTGCCTGCTGGGTCTCTTCCGGGGAAGCTCTGGACGAGTGTAAACGTGCAATCCAGCAGCCTAGGCAGTTGCACAGCTAGCAGGATCTTAGACGGAGTACAATGGTACTCTTGGAATATGCCATCGCAGAGAAAGGCTACTTTTTTTACCGGCGTCCACCATGAAAATTTGCATAGCGGTTCACCTTACAATATGCCACTTGAGATGGTGATATGGCTGAATATTGGTGAGGATCTACATGACCCAGGAGTAGAAGCTGATCTCAAATCTGGCTTGAGTTGACGATAGAATGTAACATGTTTATATAGCATTCTTAGAGAACTGAATCTTTTTTCTCTATTTCTGTCTCTCTCTCTGTCTCTCTCTTTGTCTCTGTCTCTCTCTTTGTCTGTCTCTCTCTCTCTTCGTCTCTGCCTCTGTCTCTCTCTCCTGTCTCTCTGCCTGTCTATCTCTCCTGTCGGTCTGTTTTTGTCTCTGTCTGTCAGTTGTATCTGTCTGTCTGTGCCTCTCTCTGTCTCTCTCTCTCATCTCTCTTTCTCTCTCTTTTTCTCTCTTTTTCTCTCTCTCTCTCTCTCTCTCTCTCTCTCTCTTTCTCTGGCTTGCCGGTAGAACTGCAGGCTGCTGTACCGAGGCTTGCAGTGGTCTGCACGGGCCAGGTGCACATCGCCATTGCTGTCGAATGCACCCATCCATCATCAGCTTGCTAACACATCCTAGCCCATTGCTATGATGTAGGTCTCGCGACTTGTGAGTACATGCACGACCTTTCTCTTTGTACGACTTTGCCTCTGAGCGTCAGTCTGTAATGTCACGAACGTAAGTGCGCCTGCTGCACTCAACCATTTGGCACACGTAGCTCTTTAAGATTTTCTGAATCCTCCATCAGCACCCGTAGTGCGAATGACAGGGGTGGTTGTCATTCGGTGTGGTGAATTTAATAGCCTGCGTCTGAGCGCCACCATCCATCATAATTCCTTCATAATTCATAATCCTGCTGAGATAGACTCTGATAATGCCTCTGAGACTAACACTTTCGAACCTCACAAAACCGCCAAACCAACCAACCAAAGCATATCCGGCCTACCGAGTTGAACCTGTGGGCCATTCAATAAAACACCAACTAACTTTGATGGCATACTAGCATTAGCCGCTAAATAGATTCCACTTAATAAACAGCAATCAAAAGCCCACTCATATAATAATAATAATAATACATTTGAGAGAACTCGATCTCTTTCTAGGCACTTTATATTTGCTGCACAGGAAGCACGATCGAATGTTTAGTGCTGGCACGTTCAATAAAATATAACTAAAAAATATATTTCATTTGTATAGTGCCTTAAGAAAACTTAATCTCTATTCAGGTGCTTCACATATGCCACGGAGTTCGAGCCCACGACCTCGGCCAAACCTTGGTGGGGGTGAGCACTTTAAACCACTGGACCAAACCAGTGAGGCAATAATAAACAGCAAGAAAAACATGGTTAGGGGGTGACATACACAGGATCAGCATGCAAGTTGCGAAGTGAATGGCGAGAATATTCTAGCTAAACATTCTCTACCATCGAGCTCCCTCGGTCTGTTATGTCTCTGTTAAGACCATGCTGTGTTTCTCTCTCTACATTCCTACTTCTCATTGTAGCTGGACTTTCAAGTTCACATACCGCTTAATCCCAGGCAGCGTACAGCATATGGTAAAAGTAAAGGGCAGCCGAACCTACAGTGTGGACTAAATTTGGTAAGGCTTGCATTATGGATCAACTTGATAAGGCCACTGTAGCTCGACAGATGTGTTATAATGGACGTGACGTTTTGGACCAAGGTTGCAGCAAAGATTAAGAATGCAACAGGCTTGGGCTTCGATGAATACCATATCCAGGAAGAAGAAGACAGTAAGGCAAGGCCGTAAAGTCGGCACTTACCTGGATCAAGACAGCAAGACAGTAAAGTCAACCTGTAACGCTGCCTGCTAATGGCCCACAGGTTGGACCACGACTTATGCAGACGGCCGTATGCAAACTACAGTTGGAGAATCTAACATTATAATTCTGCATAAACCAAACACTAAACATTAGCATAAACATGATTAGCACAAACAAATTTGCATAAACACAGGTTTATCCTCAGCATGCTCAGTTCCATAGAGCTGCAGCTCGTGCCATCGTTGGGACAGTGAAGAAACCTGACCGTACAGTTGACGTCAGCTGTGAAGGCACATAACTGAGGAAGGCACCGAGGATCTGCTTGGCTCACCGTGGCTGTCGGGAAAGATCCGAGGCCCATTTCCAGTGCGATGGGAGCTTGGAGCATTCGGTCGTAGCCAGAAAACGAGAAAACTTGAGTGAAACCAGCCGGCACGCGACATATGCTGGGAGCTATCCACGAGCTGAAATGTAATAGTGTACACGGTGAATATGGATTTGATGCCGATGGTCTCAGTAAGAGGCTACGACTACGTCTTCGTAACACACCGTTGCTGGACACGATCGAGTTTTGTTGAAGTCAGGCTGCAGCTTGGAGTAGCTCACTGTTGCAATACAGACTGTTCGACTGCTGTTGCTTGGCATTGAGCTGCATCTGCAAGCCCGAGTGACACTGTTATGCAGCTGTAGCGAGTCCCGCAAGTCGCTCCCTTAGAGTAGACTGAATCGAAGCTCGAATTTAGAGACCGCGTGTTGCACACTTTGCAGGAGTGAGGCCTGTCGCCAATTGGCAGGCGCAGGTGACGTCAGGCTGCTTGCCTTTAAGAAACGTCGCTCTGATCGCAGGTGCAAGGTCACTCGACCGTGTGTGCCGCGTGATCGTCAGGGAGCCGGTTAGAGAAAAAAACCACTTGCTGCAATGACCGCTCGAGAGCGGCCTCTCAACTGCAATGCACACGCACGAGGTGGGTGCGGGAGATCACCATGTTAAAAGAACAGCTTGCCGCCTGTCGCACACTTCTCACGCTTGCTGCCCCATCACCTTGCACCTGCACATGTGGAGAGCCAGGTGGTCGGCCCGAGAAAACCGTTTGCCGCAACGATCGCAAGCATGCGGCCTCTCGCCCGTGTGCGTGCGCATGTGGCGAGTCAGGCCGTAAGCTTGTAGGAACCGCTTGCCGCAGCGATCGCAGCCATGCGGCTTATCGCCCGAGTGAGTGCGCACGTGGAGCTTCAGGCTCGCGATCAGAGGAAACCGCTTGCCGCAATGACTGCAGACGTACGGCCTCTCGCCCGTGTGCGAGCGCACGTGGCGCCTGAGGTCAGCAGCTTGTAAGAACAGCATGCCGCACACTTCGCACGCTCGCTGCTTCTCGCCCGTGTGCGTCCGAAGGTGGAGCGTCAAGGAGCCGGTTTGCGGAAATCGTTTGCCGCAATGACTGCAGACGTACGGCCTCTCGCCCGTGTGCGTGCGTACGTGCCGCTTCAGGTCACCAGCTTGTACGAACAGCTTGCCGCACACTTCGCAGGCTTGCTGTCTCACGCCCGTGTGCGTGGGCATGTGGATCTTCAGGGCGCCGGCATGCAAAAAGCGTTTGCCGCACAGTTCGCAGACGTACGGTCTCTCGCCAGTGTGCGAGCGCACGTGGACCTTTAGGGTGCTAGGTACTGAAAACCGCTTCCCACAATAATCGCAGGCGTGCGGTCTCTCGCCCGTGTGAGTGCGCACGTGGAGCTTCAAGTGGCTGATTCGTGCAAACCGTTTGCAGCAGTAATCGCAGGCATGACCCCTCTCGCCCGTGCGCATTTCTGTGTGCACAGGTAAGCTGCCTTCACTGCTTTGCTGATTACTGGCCATTTGGCAGACGCCGGCTGCCACTAGCCCGGGTGAGTGTGTCCGTCCGCGGGACTTGAAAACAGCGTGCGCCCCAGCTTGCCACGCCTACGGCAGAACTTCCAGTTGCTCGGTCGAATGCTTCTCCAGGCCTTCGGAACAAACGCACACGGGCGAGAGGCCGTACGTCTGCAATCACTCACTAGCAGAGCCGTCCTCGGTGGAGCTACGGAGCAGGTTAGTTGACAGGAGCTAGAGCCGTACAGCGGACCTGAGTGTCTGACGGCTCGGCAGACATTGGCCTTTCGAATACCAACTGCAAATAGCAAATAGGATAGAGCTAACACCCTTTGCAATGGAGATGGTCATGACCTCGAAACAATAATAACAGTAACAAATTTGCATAGCAATCTCAGACAACTTAATCTCTTTCTAGGCACTTTGCTTCTGCAGTAAAGTAAGCATTCATATGGTTAGTAGTTGAAAACAAGTAAACTTCTGCATATACATACATCTGGTAGCACGCATCAGACAGTCTGCAATGGGCAACGACACTATATTTGCAGCATAAGCCTAGCCTAAAACGGGTACCAAAACAGACCCACGAAGCAGAGATAAAATATTCATCAGCCAAGTCATGACGACTGAACCAGCTGTGGCCAATGATGCCCTGGGCCCTAATTACGGTACTTCCCAAATAGCTGCACCAGGCAGAAATACTGTGTCTGCATCTACTTAGAGATAGAAATATCTTTCATAGCGCATTATTAGTAATCACCCAGGGAAGAGAGCACTGCAACTGATTACTCATAACACACACGATTTTAGCATGCTTAAGCACAAACCGGACATGTTACATGGACAGAACAAATGCATTTTAGAACCGAAGGCATCTTAGCTCCTTCTTCCGTGACGGCAGGTAAGCACTGCCGTGACGTCGATCAGAAGCATGAGATAGGCATTTGCAGAATGCGAAATGAAAAGGCGATCGTCGAAGCATCTAGAGTTTGATAGCTAAGTAACAACTCTTTCAGCCTCTCCCAACCTGTCTCTGGGTCAATCGCTCTCTGTCTCTGTCTCTCTGTCTTCTCTCTCTCTCTCTCTCTCTCTCTCTCTCTCTCTCTCTCTCTCTCTCTCTCTCTCTCGGTGTCTCTTTCTGTCTCGGTCTATCTCTGCCTCTCTCTGTCTCTCTCTCTGTCTCTCTCTCTGTCTCTCTCTCTCTCTCTCTCTCTCTCTCTCTCTCTCTCTCTCTCTTTGCCATCTCTCTCTTTCTCTCTGTCCTCTCTCTCTCCGTCTCTCTCTGTCTCTCTCTGCCTCTCTCTCTCTCTCTGTCTGTCTGTCTGTCTGTCTGTCTCTCTCTATATGTGTCTCTGTCTCTCTCTCTCTCTCTCTCTCTCTCTCTCTCCTCTCTCTCTCTCTCTCTCTCTCTCTCTCTCTCTCTCTCTCTCTCTCTGTGTGTCTGTGTGTCTCTCTCTGCACCCAAGTTAACTGGCTATGATCTGTCGGCGCTAGGCGCCCGGTGTCTAACGAAACAAAGAAATGAGACATGAATACAGAACTCATAGCTAAGATTCTCCGAGCTCATGTACATGCAAATGAAATGAGCCTGATTTCATGAACAAGGCGCCGTCGACACCGACGTTAAGTGTTTACGGATAGGCCAGAAGAGCGTCTGCTGCAGGCACTCAAAGATAAGGCACTAGTCACCGCCTTCGGGAGATTATGGGAAATATTAGACGATACAGTTAACGGATCAACCTCCAATGCACGATGAGTAAAGATACCGACGGGATTCATTCCCGAACGGTAGCCACAATTCAACACTAACCGGAAGCAGTTTAGACGTAAACGCCTAAACAGCCTCGCGCGCCCCAGACCGCATAAGCAAGGCGCACGAGTTACGATCCAATGTGAGCCAACGGCCACTTACGCTCTTCTTGAAAGTAAAGAAGCGTCGCAGGCGATACCCAAAGAGATGCCGCTGCCCGGGCGTGCGGCTACCACGTGCAGAGCCTAGTTCAAGGTTCAAGGACGGTAGCATTAGACTGGTAGGGGGCGTCTCCGTACCTCCGCTGCCGAAGACGTTGGCTCTATGCCCTGATTGGTCCAGGCGAGCTTGCGATGCTTCCAGCAGTGCATCCGCCTCATTTCGCCTATTTCCGGGCGAGTACTTCTAATCGCAGCTAATTCTGTCGGAAATAGCAACCGCTAGCGCTGGGCAAGCCGCTTTCGGCTCGAGCGCTGTACCAAGAGTGCTCACGACTTGCGCCCGCAGGGAACTGGAGCCCTGTGGGAGATATGCGTAGAGGCGCTGATACGCGATAGCTCACTAGGTAGGGCGGTTGCTTGTCAAGTCATCCAGGTCGTGGGTTCGAACCCTGCGGTAGGCGATCCCTATACTGACGCTGCAAGCAGCGTTTGTAGCCTTTAAGGCTCTTCTGTCGCTATACACAAGAGGTTTCTAAATCAGCAACAAAATTATTATTATTATTAATTGTTCAAGCCGTGACCCAGAAGGATGTCTTTATCGTACGCTGAACGAGACCGAAGCGTCACTAAGCTGAGCACGACTAACGTCCGACGGTAAATAATATCATTTACGTGTAAACCAGCGTAAGAAAACTTTGTCTCTATGCTTGCACTGCGAGTATGCCGTTGAGCTCGAACCGGCAACCTCGTTTGTTTAAAGGCCAACGCTTTATCCCGCTGGCGCACAGCTCAAGCACAAACCGTCGCGGCTCCCTCCCTTTCCTCCCTTCCCTCCCTTCCCCCCAAAGATTGGAGCAGTGTCCAAGAGACCAGGAGCCAGCAGATCGGGAGCGTTTAAATGCTAAGTCGGAAGAAAACCTTTTCAAATTGAGGCGAACGGGGATTTAACGAAGCAGTTGCAAGGTGGAGACGGAAAGGGCAACAACTCGCCGAGCTCACGGAGAATCGGTAAGTACGATGAGAAGAACAACACCGGATGGACAGAGTACAGACGGACTGTCGGGTAGGACGTGCGGCGCGTGATTGGTCGGAGTGCTGCTCTCGGGCAACGCGCTGACCAGCCATCATAACTACGCTACGCTTACGCGGTGCTACGGCGAAGATGTCTCCTGCAGGTACAATCAATCTGCAAGCTGAATACCGCTACGGTTTCCACGACCTCGGTCCCGAGGTCGTGGGTTCGATTCCTGCGGTGGGCGATCCTTTATCGCCACTGCAAGCGGTGGCGATAGCCGTAAAGGCTCTTTCGTCGCTATACAAAAAAGAGGCTTTTTAATCAGCTAGGATGCGGCTCGACGTTTTGGGTCTGCCCAAGCTGATGCTCTTCTGTTGTCGGCTGAGTTTACATCGTGACGGTATAGTTAGCTTGACAGTCTCTACACACAGAAGAGTACAATGAAGCCATTCCTCGCAGAGTTTTCTGGGATTACGTAAATATTACTTCATATACTTTCGAATGCCAACGAAATCCATGCTAGGTGAGCAGCGACGGCACATGACGGGTACGGCAGTGGCTTTTCACGACCTCGTGACCACTTTCGCGGGTTCGAATCCTTCGCCGGGCGATCCTCGATTGCTTCTGCCAGCGGTGGTGATAGCCGTAAAGGCTCTTCTGTCGCTACACAAAAGAGGCTTTTAAATCATCAATTTTATTCTATTTCGATGACTATCAACCTTGACACGCTTCTCTTGCAGCTAATGTGAGAAGCTCAGAAAGATATTTAGCTTTTAAAACGGTCTTGCTGTTATTATTGCAAAACTGCACGCAGATCATGTTACCGGTCAGACGTATTCAGAGCGTATGCAGGAGTCGCTTCTCCTAGCGTCTTTATTGTGTTTTTACTGACGTCAGCATATTTTAGTAGAATTATCCTATGCGTGCTGACACTGTGCATGTTGTCATCAACTTTATTTGTATGCTGACCCTGTGCATGTCACCTCTAACCATGCTATGCTTGTTGTCAGTACGCATGCTAGAACCATCTATTCGAAAGTGCTTCCTTGGCAGCGTCTGTGACGCGCCTAGAAAGAGATTGAGTTCGCTAGGGGCACTGTAACTAACTTATTATTCTTATGATGAATTTTTGAATTTATGGAAACGCACATACAGGCGTCTCACTTAAAATCTAACACGAGCCGAACGAATGCATTTTCCAGCCACTCCTTAGTCACTTTGTTGCAAGTCAAGCAAGTCGAGGTCGGCAAGGTTTTTTAATATTTTTACTATTTGATCGTGTATTTGAAATGGATAGCGGCGAAAAAATCCTCACAGAGTAGCGGCCTGCTCGAACCCAACTGGCGAAAGAGGGCTGATTGGATAGGGGGGAGGCTTCCACCGCATCAACTAAAAATGGATCCATCTGTCACATCATTTAGTGGTTCCCTGTGATTCGACCTCTACG
The DNA here is from genome assembly GCA_009760855.2 of Cristatella mucedo. NCBI lineage: Eukaryota > Metazoa > Bryozoa > Phylactolaemata > Cristatellidae > Cristatella > Cristatella mucedo. The sequence goes on along the minus strand of WPIO01000099.1, from coordinate 1,191,009 downwards.
TGTTTATGCGTGCTAACACTGTGCATATTGCTACTAACCATGCTGACCTTAATGCATGTAACCCGTAACCAAGTTATTCCTGTAGTTTATGGAGCATGTTACCACTCACCACTCCATCGTGCTTCCTTTGCAGAAAACGTAAAGCGCCTAGAAAGAGATTGAGTTCTCTGATGGCGCTATAACAAATGTATTAAATTTTTATTATTATTGTTAAGCGAGCTCTATACGCCGATAGCAAAGGCATCGCCAGGATTCTAGAACGTGGGTCAAATCTTTTGTCTTAAGGTGCCTCTAATGACGTCAATATTTTTTTATTGGCGTGCAGAGAAAAGCGAATTAGCACAGCTCGCTGCATTAACTTACATCACTATTTTGCTTTACAACTGTTTAGGTCCTATCTGATGTCTTGAACAATACTTAAGTAATAGTATTTTGTCAACTTTCAAACCTAACAATAAATATTTATTTATATTTTAATAGCTAACAATAAAATATGTGGTTATTGTATTCGCAAGCAGTATAACTTCACCTACCACCGTTAAAGTCCACGGCTCTCTTTTTCTTGAGGAAAACAAAGCTCTGGCAAGCGTGGTTGCAGACTTCGACGTTTCTGAGAAAATACCCGCTTGCTCAGGGAGAACAATCGTTCAACATCATTCAATGCCGCCAACAGAAACTTGGTCTCAACATAAGCCAATTGGGGTGATTGCTCCATACGCTGTCGCTTCGACGTACGTTCGGCAAATTAAAGGCTAGAATCAGCCATCTCAACAGAATCATAAACACAGAATTGTGATTATAACGGGAAGCGAACAGTTTCATATAAATCCAATTGACCCTCGCACTCATTCTGGATTTCGATTATGGCTGTCTCAACTGCAAGGCTGTGAATAATATCTGATCTGTTTCCAGGTACTTCTTGAAGTCGAATGATGGAAACGATGCAAACAATGTATGAGATAGGACATGCGATTCGGCAACGGTTCCATCATGAGCTTTACATGGGAGAGTAACTGGTTGGAAATCAGCAGTGGTCGCTATATGCCGACGACGGACATTTCTTCGCAAGGTGTTGGAAATCAATACGGCAAACTCGGGTTCGAATCCTTAATTTCCCGACTAGTTCGGACTCCCATAATATTGATAGTGCAACGTATATATTATACATATACATAAATATTTCGTTTGTATAGCCTCCTAATGTAACTCAATCTCTATTCAGGCGCTTCACATATGCCACGGGGCTTGAGACCACGACCTCGGCTTGACCTTGGTCGAGGCGAGCACCTTAACCACTTGTGTCAAGCCGAATCGTCAACGTAAGCTTCGACGGCCAAATTGACATTAGTACTGCGGAATCCAATAACGGCCGATCAAACAGATTAGCGGTCGCTGCATTTGCAAAGCGACTGTCACCAAACAACCAGGTAGAGCATTCGTTCGGCAGGTAGGTTGCACCACCACAGTATTGCACAGATGAACTCCACATGGTTGACAGCTGTGAAGACTCTCATCAAGCAATGGGGCAAACGCTTGCCCGAAAACCATTGGTTCACTACCGACCTCTTTTTAGAGAAACGTAATAACGAGAACTATATATATATATGTGTGTTTTCACTGACGTCAGCATATTTTAGTAGAATTATCCTATGCGTGCTGACACTGTGCATGTTGTCATCAACTTTATTTGTATGCTGACCCTGTGCATGTCACCTCTAACCATGCTATGCTTGTTGTCAGTACGCATGCTAGAACCATCTATTCGAAAGTGCTTCCTTGGCAGCGTCTGTGACGCGCCTAGAAAGAGATTGAGTCCATGCATTCGTGACATCTCGTCTCGACTTCTGCAACTCACTGCTTACTGGCCTACCAGCATGTGCGATCAGGGGATTGCAGCTGGTGCAAAACTCTGCAGCTAGGCTTGTCTGTCGTGAGCGTCGCAGTTGCCACATTACTCCACTTCTCGCCGACCTGCACTGGCTACCAGTCAAGCAACGGATTGACTTCAAGGTTTTGTCGCTCACTTTTAGGTCTCTTCATTCTATGGCTCCAGCCTATCTTTCAGATATACTACCCCATCAGGCAAAGCATCGTACCACTCGCTTTTCGGAATCCAACAGTCTAGAAATACCTCGTACAAACCTTAAATCCTTTGGAGACCGTGCATTTAGCTCGTATGCTCCCACAGCCTGGAACTCCCTCCCGACCTGCATCAGAACATCCCCTGACCTGACCACATTTAAAAGAAACTTAAAAACATACCTATTTAGGACAGCATTTAGTGGGTCCTTGTGATTCGTCCTCGATGTGCTTATGCGTGCTGACACTGTTCATGCTGCCACTAACCACATTTGCATGCTGACCCAGTGCATGTAACCCCTAACCATGTTATTCATTTTGTTTGTTTTTCAAGCATGATTTTACTTACTATTCTATTGCGTATCACTTTGCAGCAAATGTAAAGCGCCTAGAAAGAGATTAAGTTCTCTGAGGGCGCTTTATCAAGTGCAATATTATTATTATTATTATATATATATATATATATATATATATATATATACACACGCATCTAACGAACTTCGCCTCGTACAAAAGAGTGAAAGCGATAAGCATAGCCGAGTCAGGACAGAACGCAAAGAAGTGAGGAGCATAGAAGTAGCAGCTCAGGACAGCTGGCAGGGTTTCGCAGTGGTAGGCTGCAGGATAATAAACGTCTTCGCCTAACAATTGTCATCTACGTAGACCCAGTGTCTCGCACTCGTCGAGTAGTTGCTTTTGCCGTAAAAGGTCTTTGATAGCACGAATGGAACCGCTCAAGCGAGTCGGTGCATTGAGCTTGGAAGCCTTGGAATCTGGATTGGTAAAGCGGTTAAGGTGCTCGCCCTGACCAAGGTCTGGCTGCAGTCGTGAGCTCGAGCCCCGACGCATATGTGAAGCACCTGAATAGAGATTAAGTTCTCTTGGGGCGCTAAACAAATGAGTTATACATATATTTTTAAGTTCTCAGAGCGGCTCAGGCTGTTCGGCAGTTCTAAGTTTCTTAGCGGCCAAGGCCATTGGAGGCGATTTCGCCAGAACGCCCATGACCAATTGCACCACCACATTTTGTACATACACCTGCAATCATAAAAATAATAATAATACACTTGCATAGCATACTCAGAGAACCTAATCTCTTTCTGGGCATCAGGCATTTGCTGCCAAGGAGCCATGTTCGAATGGGTAGTGGTAGCATGCTTAATGACACCAAGCATAACATGGTTAGTGGTGACATGCATATGGCCAGCACGCAAATATGGTGGTTAGTGGCAGCATGCACACTGACAGCATGCATAAGCACACACAAAAATCCTACGTTGCAATGATCTGCTGCTGCCATGCATAACTAACATCATTAATATGTCATAAGCCTCAGGTCATATCCCAGTACCTTTCAAAAAAGCTGTACTCAGGCCACTTCTCAAGAAAGCAACACTAGGCCAAGAGAACTTGAGCAATTACCTCCCAGTCTTCCTTCTACCATTCCTTTCAAAGACACTGGAACGGGTCGTGGCAAGCAGCTGAACTAACGTATTGAAACTTCAAACCTTGCTAGTAAGTTCCAGTCTGGCTTTTGAGCTAATCACTCCAAAGTCAGCATTGTTTCGGGTGTACAACGACCTACTTAGGAATGCAGACATAGGGAGAGTACCTCTGCTTGTTTTACTCGATCGTTCGGTAGCTTTTGATACAATCGATCACCAACTTCTTCTTGAGCGCCTCTCATCTCGCCTAGTAATCACTAGCACTGCTGCGCAATGGTTCTGGTCCTATCTTAGTAGGAGACTCCAGGGTATTGATGTGAATGGACAAAGATCATCCGAGGAGCCTCTGAAATATGGGGTATCTCAGGGCCCTGTGCCTGGTCTGTTTCTTTTCACGGTTTATACTCTCCCTCTTGCAGGTGTGATTGCCAAGCACAATCTAGGCTTTCACTTCTATGCGGATGACACTCAGTTGTACCTTTGCTTTGATCCGTCCCAGCCTTCGAGCACCTCGAACTCTCTTAACTCCTTTGTATTGATGACTTCCGCATATGCATGGCAGCAAATTTTCTTAAATTAAATGATGATAAAACCAACTTACTAGTCAAGAGTCGAACCAAGTGTGATTCAGAAATTCGAAAGGCTTATGCTAAAAATCGGCTCTGCCAGCATATCTCCTGTCGAATCTGCACGAAATCTATGAACTAAGTTCCAAAGTGACCGTTCGTTAGACGACCACATCAGCTCCAAAATCAAGTCTGCCTACTTTCAGATATACAGCATTGCTAATGTTCGGGCTTGATTAGATACGGATTCCACATCTAAGTTGGCGCATGCATTTGTGACATCCCGTCTTGACTACTGTCACTAACTGCTTGCTGGCCTACCAGCACGTGCAATCAGGCACTTACAGCTGGTGAAAATCTCTGCAGCTAGGCTTGTCTGTAGCGAGTCGCAGTTGCCACATCACACCACTTCTCGTCGATGTGCACTGGCTCCAGTCAAGCAACAGATTGACTTCAAAGTTTTGTGGCTCATGTTTAGGTTCCATCATTATTTGGCTACAGCCTACCTATAAGATCTACTCCACCACCAGGCCAAGCATTGCACCACCTGCTTTTCGGAAACTAACTGTTTACCTATACCTAGTACATACCTCAAATCCTTTGGAGACCATGCATTTAATTCATATGCTCCCAAAACCTGGAACCCACTCCCGACTTGCATCACATCCCCTGACTTGACCACATTTAAAAGGAACTTGAAAACACCTATTTAGGACAGCATTTAGTGGGTCTCTGTGATTCGTCCTTCATGTGCTTATGCATGCTAACACTGTGCATGCTGCCACTAACCACATTTGCATGCTGACCCTGTGCATGTCACCCCTAACCATGTTAATCATGTTGTTTCTCAACCATGATATTACTAACCATTCAATTGCATTTCCCTTTGCAGCAAATGTAAAGCACCTAGAAAGAGATTGATCTCTCTGAGGGCACTTTATCATTATTATTATTTAAAGGGCAAATCACAGGGACCCACTAAATGCCAATGATCTCTAAACGAAGCAAAATCAGCCTTTCGAGTAGATCCGGTGGGACGTTCGACACCACGTGACCTAGCTCCATGGATATATTGCAGCAGTCCATTTCAGCACCCTAGCTAAAAGCTGTACTACCTGCTGCAAGACCGGTGAATATATAAAATACGTATCCTTCACTTGTACAGCGCCCTGACAGAATTTAATCTCTATTCAGGTGCTTGGCATTTGTCAAGGGGCTCGAGCCCACGACCTCGGCCAGATCTTGGTCGGGGCCAGCACCTTAAAAACATTCTAGCTGATTTAACAGCCTGTTTTGTATAGCGACTGAAGAGCCTTTACAGCTATCACCACCACTTGCAACTGTGATAAAGAATCACCCACTGCAGGATTCGAACTCATGACCTCGGTCTCGAGGTCGTAAAAAGCAACAGCCTTAACCTAAGTGTGCCATCACGGCTCACCCTTAACCACTGGGCTAAACCAGGGAACCTACCTGCTAAGCTGAGATCCAACTAAATTAACAGCCATTACAAGCCTCGAACTCAGATACCGCTATTCTTATCCTGTATAACGCAGCCTGCCATGTTTGTCATAAGACCCTGGCACTTCTTGCTCAGTCTACATTTCTACTTCCGATTGTTGCTTTGTTGCTTTTGTTATGTTATGTTGCTTCTGATTGTTGCTTTGATTGTTGCAAGCTTTCAGACCGTTTGACCATCCTATATGTACAGCTGACTGTACATATCGGGTTGCCGAGCCTATTATAGGTTATGGGAGGTGATGCTCTCGATATGGATCAACCTGCAAGGTCATTCTAGCTCCTCAGCAATATAACAGCCGTGACGTTTTGGACCAAGGCTGAGGAGAGGACAGAAAGCGTAACAGGTTCGTGCACTTGGATGAAGACTAGCCAGGAAGATGGCCATAAAGTCGGCAGCAAGTACCCGGATCAAGACAGTGAAGTCAGCCCGTGCAGCTGCCTCTAAAAAGGCACCACAAGTTGAAGCTCGACCTGTGCTGGTGGCTGTATATAAATTAGAGGAGGATAACCTAGCATTGCAAATCTGCACGTAAGCCAAACATCAAGTATTAGCATAAACACGTTCACATAAAAAATGGGCACAGATGCAGGCGAGCTCAGTTTAATGGCAGGCAAGCATGTTTTTATGCAGCTAAAGCTTGCGAAGCTCAAGCAAACGTTGAACCAGTGAAGAAACCAAACCATACACTCGGCAGCAGCTGTGAAAGCACACGACTGAGAAAGTCAAAGGCTACGAACGGGACCGAGGATCTCCAAGGCTCAGCATTGCCGTCGGAGAAGATCGAGGCCAATTTGCAAAGTGATGGCAGTTAGGGGCTTTTGGTCGTAAATAGGAAAACACAAGAGAAGCCAGCCAGCATACTGCATTGGCTATTACCTAAAGGAGCTGACGTCTCAGTGTGAACATCAGTAAATACGGTTTGGACACAGATGGACCTAGTAAGATGCTGAGACAGTCTTCGCAATATTTTTTCTGCTGAACATAGTCGAGTTTTGTTAAGTCAGGCTGGGGCTAGCTCACTGTTGCAATAGAGACTGCTCGAATTTGAAGCTTTGGCGTGGAACTGCATCTGTAAGCACAAGCGATGCTTCTGTGCAGCCGTAATGAGTCGCACCTGTCCCTCTGACTAATAGAATTAATAATGGTACATTTGTACCTTATCGTCAGAGAACTGAATCCCTTTCTAAGCACTTAACAGATACTGTATAAAAAACATTACCAAATGATTTGTAGTCTTGATGGAATGCTTAGACTCACGGGATATTTGGAAAACAGTTTAACATTAATGAATGACAGAATAAAAACAAAAACACTTGGTAAAGCACCCTCATGGAACTCAATCTCTTTCTGGGTGCTTTAAAAACAAGATCGAATGGTTAGTGGTAGCATGCTCAATAAACAACAAGAATAACATGGTTATGGGTGACATGCACGTGCCCTTAGCTGGCATTTATTAGAGCACAATTTTCCTAGGTGATAACCAGGCTATACTTCTGAGCACACCAATTTTAAACTGACCTGCCATCAGGGGCTGAGACTACAGCTGCAGCACTGTAGAAACAACCAGCTCCTGGGCGAGGTCTAGCCGGACACGGACTAAGATGGGGGCAGCTGATGTCAAGAGATCACACAGTCATCTACCGGCACCACTCCGGCATGCCTCTTGCAGCAAATGCAAAAGCCTTTATTCCTGCATTACTCAAGCAGAGCACAAACCCAGTAAGCTCGGGCCACGAGTGAGCCGGTCAGTGCCAGTCACAAATCTTGAGGTCAGCTGTTCGTGGCTGACCACATGCTGCACTGATCACCTAAGCATTCGGCTGTAGCCCACTCCGGCAGGCATTAGTACTAGCATGCCACAAACGAATGCCGACCAGGACTGCCTGAAGCAGACATTCAGCCTCGCTCAAGCCAAAGGCTGCTCAGAGCAGGGCCATCGCTCAAATAAGCAGGTCCTGTGGCTTGGAGGGGGCACGAATCGCTTGCATCATCTGCTGTTTCTCGACTGTGTGAATGCCCGTACGTGCTGCAGGCTGCTGTGGATCCTGAATCGCTTGCAGCACACTTTGCAGGCATGCGGCTGGTAGGCTCGTGTGCTAGTGCATGTGGATCGTCAATTGGTCGATTCGTGCGAACCGTTAGCCGCAACGATTGCAGGCTGCGAGCTCTGACACGTGTGAGTGCGCATGTGCATCTTCAGGTTTCCGGCTTGCACAAACCGTTTGCTGCAATGTGTGCAGACGTAAGGCCTCTCAGACGTGTGCGAGTGCATGTGCCTCTTAAGGTGTCCGGCTTGCGCAAACCGTTTGCTGCAATGTGTGCAGACGTAAGGCCTCTCGCCCGAGTGTGTGCGCATGTGGGACGTCAGAAATTCAGCCTGTGTAAACCGTTTGCTACATTGATTGCAGGCGTGAGGCCTCTCGACCGTGTGAGTGCGCATGTGGTACCTCAGGTGGCCGGCTCTAAAAAACCGTTTGCCGCAATTATTGCAGACGTGAGGCCTCTCACCCGTGTGAGTTTGCATGTGAATTGTCAGTTGGCCGGCTTGCCTGAATCGTTTGCCACAATAACTGCAGCCATGAGGCCTCTCGCCCGTGTGCGTGCGCATGTGGCGCGTCAGGTCACTAGATTGCGAGAATCGCTTGTCACACACTTCGCAGGCATATGGCTTCTTGCCCGAGTGAGTGCGCATGTGGATCGTCAGATTGCTGGCTTGCGAGCAACGTTTGCCACAATGATGGCAGACGTACGGCTTCTCACCGGTGTGAGTGAGCTTGTGATGAGATAGCTCGCAGGCCTGTGAGAACTGCTGGCCGCAGTAGTCGCAGGCATAAGGGCTCTCACCCGTATGAGAGCGCATGTGGAGAGCCAGACTGCCGGCTGTCGAAAACCATTTGCCACACCAATCGCAGGCGTAAGGCCTCTCGCCCGTGTGTGTGCGCACGTGGGACATCAGGTTGGAGTGGTAAGCAAACTGTTTGCCGCAATATTCACATAGGTGAGGCCTCTTCTCGCCCGAATGCATCCTCAGGTGCTTGGTCGTTAGTGAACCTCTCGCTGGGAGGTTGGCAGTCGTGCTGCCCCCGTGCTGCATCCGGATGGGAAAGCAAGCCTGCCCTTAGTGTGCACGACTTCAAAGCCGCTTGCTGCCGAGTCCCACACCAACGGCAGAGCTTTCGCTTGTCAGCTCGTCTGGTCCGGAAATTGAAAGCCACGTGAAGCTTTGACTGTTGCAGTCGCACAAGTGCACATGAGGCTAGAGCTGGTGGACCTCGGACTGGCAGCCGGGCCAGGTCTTCTGAATACCGACTGCAGCAAATAACATGGAGCTATAGTCTTTCTAAATGGAAGATGGCTGTGACCTTAAGAAATAAGTGCACAACTTCTGCATTTGTATCTGGTTGCATGTAACAGCTAGTCTCCTGTGGGCAACCTCCCAAAGTCTGCAGCCTAAGCCTAGCCTAAAGCAGGTTTTCCAACCATGGTCCAAAGGAGCAATCATATTCTCATCTGCCATTTCATGACGACTGAAACACCTGTGGCCAATGAGACCAAGGCTCTAATGTCGGTAATAATAATAATAATAATGCATCTGATAAAGCGCCCTCAGAAAATTCAATCTCTTTATAGGCGCTTTACAACTGTTGCAAAGGAACCGGAATCGAATGGTTAGTGGTAGCAAAATCAATAAACAACAAAAATAAAATGGTTAAGGGTGACAGGCACAAAATCAGGCTAAGCATCGTACCACCCAATTTTCGGAATCTAACTTTTTAACGATACCTCATATAAACCTAGAATCATTTGTACCTTTGCTTTGATCCCTCCCAGCCTTCGAGCACCTCGAATTCTCTCAACTCACTTGCAGCATGCATTGATGACATCCGCACATGGATGGCAACAAATTTTCTTAAACTAAACGATGATAAAACTAGCTCATTGGTTATGAGGAAAACCCAGTGCAATTCAGAAATTGGAAAGGCTGACCCTCAAAACTGGCTCTGCCATCATATCTCTGTTGAATCAGCACGAAATCTAGGTGTCATGTTCTAAAGTGACCTCTCGTTAAACGACCACATCAGCTTCACAATCAAGTCTGCCTACTTTCAGCGACATAACATTGCTAAAATTCGGGCTTGATTAGATACGGATTCCACATCTAAGTTGGCCCATGCATTTGTGACATCCCGTCTTGACTTCTGTAACTCACTGCTTGCTGGCCTACCAGCATGTGCAATTAGGCGATTACAGCTGATGCAAAACTCTGCAGCTAGGCGTGTCTGTCGTGAGTATCGCAGTTGCAAGATCGTAACCACTTCTCACCGACATGCACTGGCTCCCAGTCAAGCAACGGATCGACTTCAAGGTTTTGTTGCTCACTTTTAGGTCACTTCAACCTTTGGCTCCAGCCTATCTCTCAGATCTACTCATCCACCAGGCCAAGCATCGTACTACCCGCTTTTCGGAATCCAACAGTTTACCAATACCTCGTTCAAACCTCAAATCATTTGGAGACCGTGCATTAAGTTCATATGCTCCCAAAGCCAGGAACTGCCTCCCGACTTGCGTCACGATATCCCCTACCTTGACCTCGTTTAAAAGAAACTTAAAAACACACCTATTTAGGACAGCATTTAGTGGGTCCTTGTGATTCATCCTTCATGTGTTTATGCTTGCTGACACTGTGCTTGCTGCCACTAACCACATTTGCATGCTGGCCCTGTGCATGTAAACCCTAACCATGTTATTTATCAAGCATTATATTACTCACCATTCAATCGTGTTTCCCTTTGTAGCAAATGCAAAGCGCCTAGAAAGAGATTAAGTTCTCTGAGGGTGCTTTATCAAGTGAATTATTATTATTATTAAGACCGTACCTCTATGCTCCCAAGGCTCTGGAACTCACTCCTGACTGGAGTCGCGACATCCCATGGCATTTAGTGGGTCCTTGTGATTCGTCCTCGATGTGCTTATGCGTGCTGACACTGTTCATGCTGCCACTAACCACATTTGCATGCTGACCCAGTGCATGTCACCCCTAACCATGTTATTCATTTTGTTTGTTTTTCAAGCATGATTTTACTTACTATTCTATTGCGTATCACTTTACAGCAAATGTAAAGCGCCTAGAAAGAGATTAAGTTCTCTGAGGGCGCTTTATCAAGTGCAATATTATTATTATTATTATTATTATGACTTTTAGACATTTACAAAGAAACTAAAAATGCGCCTATTTATCACAGCCTTTAGTTGGTCCCCGTGTCTCGTCCTTCGTGTGCCAACACATGTTGACTCGGTGCATGCAGCCAATTTGCATGCTAACCTTGCTTAACCTGGCTTTAGAGCTTATCACTCCACAGAGTCAGCATTGCTTAGGGTATACAATGACCTACTTAGGAATGCAGACATGGGTAGAGTGTCTCTGCTTGTTTTGCTCGATATTTCGACAGCTTTTGATACCATCGATCACAAAGTTCTTCTAGAGTGCCTCTCTCATCTCGCCTGGGCATCACTGGCACTGCTCTGCAGTGGTTCAGGTCCTATCTCAGTGGTAGACTCCAGAGTATTGACGTGAATGGACAAAGATCATCTGAAGTACCTCTGAAATATGGAGTACCTCAGGGCTCAGTGCTAGGTCCGGTTCTTTTCACGGTTTATACTCTCCCTCTTGCTGATGTGATTGCCAAGCACAATCTAGGCTTTCACTTCTATGCGGATGACACTCAGTTGTACCTTTGCTTTGATCCCTTCCAGCCTTCGAGCACCTCAAACTCTCTCAACTCACTTGCTGCATGCATTGATGACATATGCACATGGATGGCAGCAAATTTTCTAAAACTTAACGATGATAAAACTAACTTACTAGTTATGGGAAAACCCAGTGTGATTCAGAGATTGGAAAGGCTGACTCTCAAAATTGGCTCTGCCAGCATTTCTCCTGTTGCATCAGCTCGCAATCTAGGTGTCATATTCCAAAGTGACCTCTCATTAGACGACCATGTCAGCTCCACAGCCAAATCTGCCTATTTTCAGCTCCATAACAATGCTAAAATTCGGGCTTGTTTAGATAAGGATACCATGTCCAAGTTGGACCATGCATTCGTGACATCCCGTCTCGACTTCTGCAACTCACTGCTTACTGGCCTACCAGCATGTGCGATCAGGCTATTGCATCTGGTCCAAAACTCTGCAGCTAGGCTTGTCTGTCGTGACCGTCGCAGTTGCCACATTACTCCACTTCTCACCGACCTGCACTGGCTACCAGTCAAGCAACGGATTGACTTCAAGGTTTTGTCGCTCACTTTTAGGTCCCTTCATTCTATGGCTCCAGCCTATCTCTCAGATATACTACCCCATCAGGCCAAGCATCGTACCACCCGCTTTTCGGAATCCGACAGTCTACAAATACCTCGTACAAACCTTAAATCCTTTGGAGACCGCGCAGTTAGTTCGTATGCTCCCAAAGCCTGGAACTCCCTCCCGACCTGCGTCAGAACATTTCCTGAGCTGACCACATTTAAAAGAAACTTAAAAACACAACTATTTAGGACAGCATATAGTGGGTCCCTGTGATTCGTCCTTGATGTGCTTATGCGTGCTGACACTGTGCATGCTGCCACTAACCACATTTGCATGCTGACCCTGTGCATGTCACCCCTAACCATATTATTCATTGTGTTTGTTTTTCAAGCATGATTTTACTTACCATTCCATTGCATTTCCCTTTTCAGCAAATGTAAAGCGCCTAGAAAGAGATTAAGTTCTCTGAGGGTGCTTTATCAAGTGCATTATTATTGTTATTATTATTAACCTTGTACATGTCACCCCCAACCATATTATCCTCAACGTCATTGAGCACACTACCACTAACGACAAGATCAAGCTGTCTTTGCAGCAAATGTAAGATGCTTAGAAAGAGATAAGTAATCTGAGAGTGTTATTCTTGTGTATTAGTATTCCTATTCTCTTTCTGTGATTTACACTTATGGCCATCACTCTAATCTTTATCCCTCGTTCTTCTCTCTTTCTCTTGCAGACTTTATTCGGGTTTCTATCTATACACATATCTTGCTGTCATTCTTTCAATTCGTAAGTTTCCTTATCTATGATTTGGTGTATGTCTATTGTCATGCTTAGTCTATTAGTCTCCCTCAATCTTTCTGTATCTGCCGGTGCATATGTCTTAGCCTACCCGAGTTGTCTACAGCATAGACCGTGCAGGCTAACTCTCTCTCCTCTTTCTTTCCTCTCTCTCTCTCTCTCTCCTTCTTTCTGTCTGTCTCTGCCTCTCTGTCTCTCTCTAACTGTCTCTCTCTAACTGTCTCTCTCTCTCTCTGCCTCTCTCTCTGTCTGTGTGTGTGTCTGTGTGTGTGTGTGTGTGTCTCTCTCTCTGTCTGTTTCTGTCTCTCTCCCCCTGTCTGTCACTCTCTCTCTCTCTCTCTCTCTCTCTCTCTCTCTCTCTCTCTCTCTCTCTCTCTCTCTCTCTCTCTCTCTCTCTCTCTCTCTCTCTCTCTCTCTCTCTCTCTCTCTCTCTCTCTCTCTCTCTCTCTCTCTCTCTCTCTCTCTCTTTCCCCTATGCAAGTCAGGGAGAAGCGGTTAGAGTGGCATACACAAAGTTTACGGCAGACAAGGCAGCTGTGCAGCAGCACTCAGCTACAGGGCTGGGTGGTCTGTACCGGCTGTCGACATCTTCGGATGGCAGTTCGGACGGTAAAAGCATCAAAAGTAAGAAGCGGGGATCGTAGCGGGGATCGGGAGGAGCGATGGCGGCAAGCTGCTTTGCACCGGGAGATAACTAGGCACTGTGCTCAGTTAATTGAAGTTGAGCTAGCTAGCCTGCATCTAACGACGCTAAGCGTACGGTGGCTGACGAACCACATAAATAAAAAATTAATGGAGATCTTAAAGCTACGATGGATTGAGCCTGATTTCAGGAACAAGGCGATGGAGACATTGGGTACTATTTCCGGATGGGACAGACAGGCAGAGGCTCTTTCTAAGCACTCTTTCAAGATCTCTTCGAAGATAAGGCAACAACTAGCCAACACCTTCGGTTTATGGTGAGAGGCAGCAGACAATACAGTCAAAATATCAACGGCAACCTCGAATGCAGGACAAGAAATACATACACAAGTCGGATTCATCCACGAATAACGATTCCAAAAAATGTAAGAAACAAAGTAAACGCCTATACAGCCTCAAGCGCCCAAGGTCGCATACGCAAGGCACGGAAGCTACGATACGAAGTGGGCCAACTATCACTTACGTTATTCTTTGGAACTCAAGAGCTATCAAACGCGTCACAGCTGATGCACAGATGGACGCTGCGGCCTGCTCATGCGGAACAGGCCGGCAGCAGAGAGGTCAAGGACGGTCGTTCTCCGGTGGGTGTTGCCTTTACATAATTCATTGGGGCCTTTCTGTTTGGCCGCAAGAGGTTGGATCTGATCAGTCTGGGTTGCTTGCCTTTCGCAGTGCTTTACCTTTTTTTGCCTATTCCCGGGTGAGTGCATCTAACCTCCGCCAATTTTTCAAAGAAACTTGTCGGAACCAATCGTTTTTAACGACGTTTGCACAGCCCCTACAGTTACGGTAGCGACCGCTAGCGGCAGGTTAGCGTTCTGGGCTCCGGCGCTTTCCCACGAGCTAATAGTAGATGCAGTTTTTACTTCTTTTTAAATGTCGCTGTGTCAGGGGATAATGTGACGCCAGTAGTTCTGGGCTTTGGGAGCAAATGAGCCGAAGGCAAGGAAATCCAAAAGATTTGAGGTTAGTACGTGGTACAAGCGAATGATTAGATTCCGAAAGTCGGGTGGTACGATGCTTATACTGACGGAAGAGAAGATTTGATCAGTAGGCTGGAGCCAAAGAATTGAGGGACCTAAAAATGCGTGACAAAACCTTAAAGTCGTTGTTCTCCTTGCCTGGGAGCCAATGCAGGTTGGCGAGAAGTGGCGTAGGATGCGGCAACTGCGACGCTCACGACAGACAAGCCTAGCTGCAGCAGGGTTTTGCACCATCTGTAAGCGCCTGACTGCACATGCCGGTAGGCCAGCAAGCAGCGAGTTACAGAAGTCAAGACGGGATGGAACTGCCGCGGGTGCGATTAACTTTTACGGCCTCGTACACGCGTGAAAAAGCGTTATAAGAAAATCAAGTGTCATATTAGCCATAGTCTTTAATGTTTCTTTGCTCTTTTGCCGAGCTGTTTTTTGGCCCAGCGGTTAAGGTGCTCGCCTGGGCCAAGGTTGGGCTGAGGTTGTGGGCTCGAGCCTATGCGAATCGTCTGAATAGAGATTTAGTTCTCTTGGAGCGCGATACAAATGAATGATATTATTATTATTATTATTTCGCTAATTCTGCGTTCCTGGTGGCTCGTCTTGCAGAATTTCGATGGGTTTTGTGGTTTTGGCCACGTGTTAACCCACTAAAATCCATGTAATTTCCCATTCGCACACTCGTACTCGGGCGCCTTAAAAGCCGGAAAACTAGCTCTGACCGACTGGCCTTTTACCCTTTCGAACAAACCGTGATGCAGTTGCCATTTACGCAAACAGTTAGGCACTCCTGGAGTTTTTATTTTAAATTAAAGAGAGCGGTATGTTAAGTTTACAGACCAAATGCCACGCGATCGTGCGTTCAAGCTCGATCTATGGCAAGGAATGGCTCCGGTGACTAAATAATTGAATTGCAATGCGGCTGCCATTTCACTAGAAAGCTTGGCACAATTGCGGTTGTGACTTAAAACCATAAAGAATAGCATGCCAGGTGTTCCCACAAAATTTCAATTGATTGTCCAAGGCCGTTTTCTGGCTATGGCCTCATTTGTATCTCCGTCTGTAACTCCACAAAGTCATAAAGTCCATGTGGGTATTACGCAGGAGAGTTTTAAATAACGCACTCACAGCCTAAGCGGCTTTCGGTATGCATTCGGTAGCCAACAGACTTCGTCTCACGCAACAAAGAGAAAGTGGGAAGCATAGCAGAGTCAGGAGAGCAGTTGAGGTAGTGAGTAGCATAGAAGTAGAAGCTCAAGACCGCTAAAAAAGATGTGCCATAGTCGGCAGTAGGAGAGTACTTATCGTTTCGTAAGAATTGTGGAAGCGAGTTCCACAGTCTAGGACCTGCAGAGCTAAAGCTTCTGTCGCCTCAAATCGCCTGGCCAATATGGTTACTCTAAATAGACGAACTGCGACTCTGCTTCAATTTCTAAATAAAGCCTTGTGCAACCCCGGTTTTGAATACAAATTATGGCAAACCGTTCCCGATCTGACATACTGACTTTCATACAGCTGTGCTTGCTCGTTTCCCTTCCACGGCCTTCAGTGGCCCGGGCCATCCAGCCTCCCTAATTTTTTATATTGCCATGCAGCCGCTATCGCACCAATAGGCGCCGCCTAACTGCGGCATTGGTTCCGCAATTATTGCAACAGTTTTCGGGTTAATCAAACAACTTTTATATGCGGGAAGGAGAAAGAATGACAGACAGAAAGTAGATAGCCTGTAGCAAAAGTCTGACTTACAACCAAGAGCTTTAGCAATCTTGTGTGCTTACATCATCGCAGTTGCCACATTACTCCACTTCTCGCCGACCTGCACTGGCTACCAGTCAAGCAACGGATTGACTTCAAGGTTTTGTCGCTCACTTTTAGGTCCCTTCATTCTATGGCTCCAGCCTATCTGTCAGATATACTACCCCATCAGGCAAAGCATCGTACCACCCGCTTTTCGGAATCCAGCAGTCTACAAATACCCGGTACAAAGCTTATATCCTTTGGAGACCGGGCATTTAGTTCGTATGCTCCCAAAGCCTGGAAATCCCTCCCGACCTGCGTCAGAACATCCCCTGACCTGACCACATTTAAAAGGAACTTAAAAACACAACTATTTAGGACAGCATATAGTGGGTCCCTGTGATTCGTCCTTGATGTGCGTATGCGTGCTGACACTGTGCACGCTGCCACTAACCACATTTGCATGCTGACCCTGTGCATGTCACCCCTAACCATATTATTCATTTTGTTTGTTTTTCAAGCATGATTTTACTCACCATTCAATTGCATTTTCCTTTGCAGCAAATGTAAAGCGCCTAGAAAGAGATTAAGTTCTCTGAGGGCGCTTTATCAAGTGTATTATTATTATTATTATTATTATTAGGTGTCGTGTTCGACAGCTGCCTCAATTTCAAAAGCTTCATTCAGAAGACTGCCTGTACAGCTAGCCATCACATCCGATCCCTATCCAAGATTAGGAGCTGTCTCCCACAGTGGCTTGTAAAAAATTTAACTAGCTCTTTGGTTCTGTCTCGGCTTGATTATTGTAATTCCCTTTCGGCTGGGCCTTTATTAAGTGCATTATTATTGTTGTTATTATTATTTTTATCATATAAGGTCACTACTTTGCCTGTCTATTCATTCATAAAAGACTGTTTCTTTTTTCTGTAGTCTTAGGCTGAGGAATACATCATCACAATTCTCGGGCCAGCGACACTGTCTTGATT
The DNA here is from genome assembly GCA_009760855.2 of Cristatella mucedo. Taxonomy (NCBI): domain Eukaryota; kingdom Metazoa; phylum Bryozoa; class Phylactolaemata; family Cristatellidae; genus Cristatella; species Cristatella mucedo. Next base: position 1,173,897 of record WPIO01000099.1, on the reverse strand, counting down.
GCTTCTAACTCGGGCACATCCTTTCTGGCCACGCTGCTACTCCTATGCTACGTACTTTCTCGACTATCCTCCTAACTAACTCAAATATGACCAACTTTTTCTTTCGTGCATAAGATGCAGCAAGCTTGTGTGCATAAAAAATCATATGCTCTTTGAGTGCATTATAAAAACTCCGACATAGCGCCTGCTAACTTTAATGTGGCTTTGAGCAGTTACAGACAGAGATACATCTATACATTCATACGAAGCTGAAGCAACAATCGATCGGCAGTAAAGGACAGTCTAATGTCTTTGCTTTGTCAAGGGCACCCAGCTAATCGAAGACGACGGGCAGGTAAGCGGCCGCAAGCTCGGTGCATCAGCAACTACAATGATGACACACACTCCTATCCAAAGAGCTGGTCAACTACTCGATGGAATTTGAGAGGAATGCATAACCTAAGAATCAAAGAATTTACCCACAGGCCGACAAGTTGTGAGCTGCAGTGCTAGCAAGCGGGTCACACGGTCACAGCCGACCCGCTGCAATTAAATACAACTTAGTTGGCTGATGCCGCCCGACTGCAGAACCTCATTTGGTGGTAAGTAGCTCGCCGGTCGGCCGGGTGAAGTGGTGTGAGTCCGGCTGGGGCCGAACCACATGTGCCGTGGCCAAACGCACAGCAGCATGCTCAATGTCAATAAGCATAACATGGTCAGCATGTATATATGGACGCATAAGCACACAAAGAACGAATCACATGAGCTAAATAATTTTATAAATAGATAAATGATAAATGCGATAAATGATAGATAAATGATAGATAAATGTGTAATAAGTTGGTTGCTTCTTTTTATTTATTCAAGTCAGGCGATATCGTGACACCAGTCGGGATTGAGAACGATTCGATTTAGAAAAGTAGATGGTGCGATACTTAGCCTTGTGGGCAGTAGTTTTTATAGGTAGGCAAAGAATGAAGGGAAGTGGAAGTGAGTGGCAGAACTTTTAAGTTGGTAACCTACTTGACTGGGAGCCACTGTAGGTGGTTAATAAGTCGTTTGATGAGGCAACTGCAACGCTCACGATGGAATAGTTTCGATGCAGTATTCCTGTCAAAACACGCCCTAATTGTAGCTATGTTATGTATTTGAAAGCAAGCAGACTTGATTGTGAAGCTGATTTGTTCGTCGCATAAAAGCCAAATTTTGGAAAAGGACTCTAAATTTCGTGCGGGTTCAAAGGAAGATATGTTAGTAGAGCCGATCGTGAGTGTTGGGTTTTCCAATTTGCGAATAAGATTTGGTTTGCCCAGAACAACATATTTTGACTGCAACACGGTTGCTTTCTATAATCAGTGTCTGGCACGGGTGGATTTTTATTCAATTTCTAGTCAACAGTGTTTTTGGGCTACCGACAACATTTAGTTTAATTCAGCTTGTACGTTCATACACAGTGGCCTGTAATGGCTCGGCCCGGACTGCATTGTCAAATTGCGATGCAGCTGGGATCTGTACAATAGGTGTCATGCAATCGTGGTTTTGATTAGAAATCTTGAAAACGACTTTTCCGGTTTACTCACTGAATTCCACAACGTTTTCCATTCACTCTCTCGTCTAGGGCCTGTGTGGCCCGGCCCAACCTGTAGTCCTTCATTTCAGGATTGAGATAGAGCTGTCATTTCTAACATATTCATTATACAGTTACGGTTTTGAATTTAGTTAACAGAAAACAGTGTTTTGGGTTAACCGTTAGTATGTCGTGCCAACGGGATTTCTGATGCTGCGGCCTCCAATTTCTCGTCCAGTGCATGAAGTTCGCTGCAATAAATCGTAGCGGTATACACAAAATAATCCAGTACTGCATTTTACCGAAAATTGAAAGCTATCCTACTAGAAAAGCTCTTTTTTATTGGATATGATTGTAAAGTGTATGGCGAGTGCACCGCGAAACGCCACGAAAATTGGCACGTGCCTTTTATGCGATGTGCTACGATAGACTGAAACGGCCCGGGAAATGCCTCTATAGACTGCATTTCACATATTGTGCTGAGCCCACTTTTTATCCTGCCTAAATGCACACTGTATTAATAGTGCACCCGCATAAATTCAAGCCTTTGCCTTTTGAAATCTCTGGCAATGCATGGCAATCGTCTGGAATGGCCCGGCCAAATTGCAAATCTTTCTGAAATAGCCAACACTAGACTTAAATTTAGATTTACATAATTCTATACTAAGTTTTAAAGTGCATCCTCACACTTGTATGCTCTGTGCATGTGTGTACTCAGACAATGCACTTGGAATTGAATGCACCTGCTTAGTAAAATGCGGCAATCCACTGCAATTGGCCGCAAACGATCAGACATTGTAAATGATGAGCTTTAACTTTGGTTTTAGTATACTCTTTTCTATGTTTACAACGTACCGCCCAATTTTTCTACGATAGCCGAGCGCATTTTTATGCCATGCACGGCAATCGAATGCGACGGCACCGGGCCAGCAAAGAAGAATATTTCATTCCATTAAAAAAGGCCGGAAGCATTTCTAAATGGTACAATTCTGATAACACGTGACAACGCACTGGGCTTCGAGTGCAATCCTAATTTTGTGTTATTGTAAGACAGCTCATTAAATATCAGCATTGCATGGACACTGTGGTTAGCTGGGCAGACCAGCCTTAAACGCTATCATCACCACTTGCGATGGGCTATAAAGGATCGCTCATTGAAGGAATCGAGCTCACGGCTCGAGTGCTGAACAGCGAGCACCTTACCCCTGGGCAAAGATACAATGTCCAAGCCTCTGTGAAGAAGAAGACGCAGCCAGCGCTTTGCCTTTTCATGGCTGTCCATGTAACAACAGTCAGATCAACGACATTTATTTGTAATTTTTGTCTGGGAATTCAATTAAGAAAGTATATACAAGTCCTCGAAATTTCAGCTGCTATCAAAAACGAGAATGAGTCAACACTTGCCTACACAGTCAAAACGCAGGGGTACGAGAGATCGGCCGGCGCAAAGAAATGAAACGACCTACAGACCGGGTGTAAGATTTTGAAGACACTGCGGTTTTTGCTTAGCGTTGAGCCGGTTGTTCAGAAATGAATGGTTTAGTACATACGACTGGGCAAGACCGGAGACTTCGGCGAAGTATTTTTACCTGCAGCATTATTAAGCGCAAAATATTTCATTATATTAATAATAGCAACTCATTTGCATTGCGCCCCCACTGAACCTAAGCTCTATTTTGGCACTTCGTATAGGTGGTACAGGAGCACCGCAATGGTGCTAGTGGCAACCTGCTTGGGGTCCTACAAATAACTAGGATACACGATGATACAGCTGCCATTTTTACAATAAAGGACAGAAAAATGCAGATTAGATTCCTAATTATGCAAAATTGACCTACAGGTTTACCTACTAATTTCCTTCGATTTCGCTTGGGTGGTTTCGTGCTACAGCACGGAATAGCCAGCCTCTATGACATATCGAAGTGCGATATAGCAGCCATTTTCTACAAAACAATTTAGCAAAACTGCGTTTTATTCCAATTATATGAAATATTCACACTGGTTTACCTACTAAATTTTGTGCGATTGCGCTTTCACGTTCTTATGCAATGGCTTCCTATGACCGGGCCCAAATGGCAACCCAAGTCATTTAAACTGCAATATAGCTGCCATTCCAAAAAAAATGCCAGCAAAACTGCGGTTTTAATTGCAGAATATAGCAAGAATGTTCTAGGTTTGTCCACCAAATATGCTGTGAAAAAGCATGGTCAAATGACTAATGGTAACAACCCCCAATAGCGTAGGCCAGCGAGCCTTTCATCTATAGTAGTATCATACTTGGAGAAAATTCTCACACTGACCCACAATTGCTGCCACTGAACTGCTGCACCAGTTTCACCTTCCTCCTGCCCTCAGTTCCTCCGTGCCATTTTACGGATGCATTCACATAACTGAGGGCGATTGTTTGGCTGGATTTCGGTCGTTCTTGATTATTAATTTGTAAAGGCACTTACCTTTGCAATGCGGCCGATGGGATGAAATGCGTTGTGCTGGCTATAATGGCGGTAATATATAACTAATTTGGAAATTATTAATCAATCTACACAATTATTTCGTAGCAGCACTCAGCCACCTTCCCATTTTCTGATGTACATCACATTTAAGAGCACGTGCCCAACCTTAATAATTTGTCTACGTCTTTGAATCGCGGTCCCTTCGCTGACCTAACCTATTCAAGCTACTAAGAGATTACCATTTCAATCTGCGAAACAGCTGGCATCTCCACGATAGGCTTTAAGCCACTTTGCTTTTGATTCCACGTTACAGAAAACGGTGTTCCAGGTTTCTCAAAAAATGTGATGCCGGTTCACAAGTGGGTTTTTACACGATGGCCACTAATGTCCCGGGCCACTGTGTAATTTAGAACTGTCATATAGCTACCATTTCCATGACAGGCGTCTTGATAGTGCGCTTTGGATCATTTCCACAACTAAGATAGCAGTATTTCGGGTATGCGTAGTACGTGGCCATCCTTATGTGCTGCCTTCAATGGCCTGGCCCGCCCTATATTTTCAAGCTGATATGCAACTACAGTTTCCAAATAGGCGTCGCGAAACTGCAATTTCATTACACATTACAGATAAACTTGCTCCCGGGTGTCACTAAATTGTCAGCTTTTACGCACGAGTGTTTCAATGCAAAGTCCTGTAATGGCCCGGCCCGCTTGAAAATATTTGAACCTTGACAGGAAGGCCAATTCCATAAGAATTTTTGCATAATTGCTGTTTAGATGAGTAGCCTAGAGGCCCTAAATTTTCAGCAACTTGAAGCAGCTGGCTGAAAGCAATTCAAAAGTGATTTGCCTACCAAACTCCCGAGCTCTCACTTTGGTACGACGACATAGTCAACCGCTGCGCACCTAGACTGCCATGAGTAATGCTGCGTTACTTCCATCTTCTGAAGCAGTGCGTTCTGACCTCTTTGGTAAATATCAACATGTAATCGCTTGCTATGTTTTTCTGTTTGAAGTATTCGCCGTCGCACAATGACTATATCGCAAGCCTTATGGCTGACTACAAAGTCCACCTACGCATACCCGAAATTCTTGAACGCTCCGGCGATGAATGCAGCATTGCATCCTGCATAGCACAGATACATAGCATTATCCATACATTAAAAGCAACATCAATGCATAGTATCAAGCATCCTGCTGGCGCTCCAGCCTGCTTTTTTTTTAGGCAGTATGCTCCACGAGCAACTCTTGGCGATCGCAATTGCCTCCACCTACCATGCCGTACAGTTGGGCCTTTTCTCACCGCAATCGCAGCATATACTGCTGAGGCTCCTGGCCGCTTTAGAACTCCTGAGTAGTTCGCGACATTTTATAATCGTGATAGTGATAACTCACTGTTCGCTGATTGACAACGTGTGCGTAAATTAAATGGAGTACAAAGCCCCTTTGTAACCAGCAAATAAATAAATAAATGCTAGCTGATTTAACAGCCTTTTTGTATAGAGACAGAAGAGCTATGACGGCTATCACTACTGTTTGCAGCGGCAATATAGAATCGCCCACTGCAGGATTCGAACCCACAACCTCCGCCTTACCTATTGTGCCATTACGGCTCACCAAATGACAGTGGTTGAATGCAAGCGACTGCAATAGCCCAGTGCCAATAGCGTATTACCTTCCGCTACAAAATAAACAATAAAGTTGTATAATATTTAAAACAAATAATATAAAATATATAAGATACAAAATAAATTAAATACGGTGTATTACCTTCCAATACAAAACGCCCAGAAATAAATTTGTTGATGCTCCCAATGTAAAAAAAAACATCTGACATCGTTACGTTTTAAGTGTAAGCCTAACCCGGTTTTATTGCATGACAACTCATCAAATATCCACAGAGCGTGGACACGATATTTAGCCGACTAAACAGCCTTATTTACGTATCGTCGAAAGAGCCTTAAGGATATCGCCACCACTTGCAGTGGCAATAAAGCACCTTAAAACGACTGGTTGATAGACGACTTGTGCAACCGATTGTTCTAGCAGTTCCAACAACAGTTCACTGCCGGCTGAAGATCTTAGCTACGTATCGAATCATTTTGTCTTGCTTGTCCACAGGACGGCAGATAACAAGTGCCGCATACCAGTGCCTGGTCTGATGTGGAATTATATCGCTTCGCAAGCGCTACGGTGGAGCAGTTTCGTGAGAGCTCCGAAGTGAGCCAAGACATTGCGGCCGATGGTTTGATTGGACTGCAAATCTCGATGTATGCTTTCCTGTCATGGAGGCGATAACCAGCTTAAAGTAGTGCCTGGAATTTGCATTTGTTGATGATCGAATCGCATCTCAGTATAGAAGCAATCGTGAATACTGTCTGTGCCTTCTTGCTGGGCCGTCTTCTTACCGATTAGAAATCAAATCGTTTCCAGCCGACGAACGTCCTCGAAATCCTGAGCGATCCGTGCAATGCTATCGAGGTCATTCCTCAAGGCTACGAAGAGAGATTTCATTCGTCCTTCACTATCAGCGTAACTTAGAACTAATAAAGACGGTAAAAATCCGTCGGCGCATTAAGCATGACAATTCCAGTCGAAGTGAACGTCCATACATGAGAGAATGGCCGGAATTAATATAAAGCGCCTAGAAAGAGACTGTTCTCTTAGGGCTTTATAAATTGTATTATTATTATTCTTATCTACGCGGAAGCCATTTGGTAATTGCTGGAGAAAGACGTTGCCTATGCTGCCCAGATACAAAATTTCAAAAATTCTAGTGAGTCTCAGCCAAGGCTGAAAAATACCCACCAGCTCCGGGACAGTTGCTACTGTGAACAGTAAAAGGTGACTCGTTGACCATGGCGTTCTTCACCAATCGTGTTTCACAGATACAGGTTACCTTCGTGACGTTGCTGGAGCCATGCCGATAACTGCAGTCACATGCAAAGATTCTGATGTCGAGGGCAAACTCTAAATTCGACATTGATCAAACCAACAGTCGGTAAGGATGGCCTCGGTAAGGGCCTTTCTAATGAGCAGCTCCTGGTGACCAATGAAAGAAAAAATTATCCTGTATTAATCGGCCAGCTACTTCAGCATGGCGACTCGAAGCAGGGGACTGAGACATGTTCGCAGTTGTTCTCAAGGCTTTCGTTGCAGTTTTCCGAACATCGACGAGCAATTGCTACGGCTACAGGCTCGGATGTCGTTAGCAGCTCTGTTCTTTTATTGCCCAACACTTATTCAGGGAGTCGCATCCATTGCACATTGACGTATAAAAAGTCGGTAGATATTTAATTGATCAAGTGGATGTAGTATTCGTGATGAAAAACCGCTAAGCGACACACATTCGCTAGTAAGAACTCTTTATATAGCTGAACAGAGAGCACCAAGCAGCAACTCAGGAGAGCATGTGTGAGTTGTGTGTGTGTGAGGCTTGTGTCCTAGCGCTAGTGGATTGAGATACCGAAAACAGCTTTACATTGATGGTAATAAACCCGAAAGTCATGGGCTACATCGCTGCGAAACATGCAGCTCCTGGGCGAGTTCTAGTCAGTGGTGATGACTTGAGCTGGAGGCAGCTGCCATCAACACGTCAACTGTCCCACCCATCAGCCAGCCTCACCACTCTTGTGCTGTGTGACTGCCACGTCTCCAGGCCATCCTGGCTGTATGGTTGCCTCATACCACAGAAGCCAAAGCCTGTATGCCTTCAGGCACAAAGCCATGACCAAACAGCCATGGATAGCGCCTGTAATCAAGCAGGTGGCCTCACACAAGTAAACCCTCCAAAGTTCCTTGGTTTTAAAGGGGCTCACGAATCGCAGGGCATCTGCTGGGTGTCCAGCATGAATATGCCTTCATGTTGTCGGGGATTAAGAAGTGCTTAGCTCACATATTTTGCAGGCATCCGACCGCTAGCACGAACGTAAGTGCAGGTAGCACGTTAGGTGGCTGGCCTTTAGGACCGTTGGCCACAGTAATAGGAATAATAATAATAATGCACTTGTAGTGAGGCATGCGGCTTCTCGCCCGTGTGCATACGCATGTAGCTCTTCAGGTTCGCCAGTGTGTACAAACCGTTGGCCGAAGTGATCACGAGCGTGCGGCCTCTAGCCCGTGTGCACACTTAGGTGGTCCGTCAGGCCCGGCTTTTGGAACCGTTTGCCGCAGTGTTTACAGGCGTGGGGCCGTTCGCCAGAGCTTCAGATGGCCGGTTAGTGGAAACCGTTTGCCACAGTGATCACAGGCATGTGGCCTCTCGCCCGTGTGCGTGCGAATGTGAATTTTTAATTGATCGGCCGTGAGAACTGCTTACGACAACGACTGTAGGCCTCTTGCCCGTGCGAGTGCCCATGTGGTATACCCTTCTACCATAGGAATGGTAGAAGGGAGACTAGGCGGTAGTTGCTTAAGTTCTCTTGGTCTAGTGTTGCTTTCTTGAGAAGAGGCCTGACTACAGCTTTTTTGAAAGGTGCTGGGATATGACCTGAGGTTAATGGCTGGGCTGCCAAAGAAAGCTATTATGCCACTACAGCTGACTATGAATATGGCTGCAAGGCTGGTCTTCAAGTCCCAGCGGTTTGAGCACGTGTCACCTCTGCTGAAAGAGCTAGGATGGTTGCCGGTTGAGCAAAGGATACAGAGCCAAGTTCTTACGCTGACCCACAAGGCCGGCCACGGCTTGGCTCCTTCGTACCTAGCTGAACTGCTGCATCTATTTCAGCCTGTTCGCGCACTCAGGTCCTGTGTGGACAATAAATTAACTGTCCCATTCCTCTGCTTAAAGACAGTTGGCGACAGAAGCTTTAGCTCTGCAGGTCATAGACTGTGGAACTCGCTTCCACAATTCTTACACCACGATGACTACTCTCCTGCTGCCGATTGTGGCTCATCCTTTTCAGCGGTCCTGAGCTGCTACTTCTATGCTACTCACTACCTCAACTGCTCTCCTGACTCTGCTATGCTTCCCACTTTCTCTCTGTTGCGTGAGACGAAGTGTGCTGGCTACCGAATGCATACTGAAAGCCGCTTAGGCTGTGAGTGCGCAATACAAAACTCTCCTGCGTAACACCCACATGGTCTTTATGACTTTGTGGAGATACTGACGGAGATACATTACATTACATATTAATGATGTTAGTTATGCATGGCAGCAGCAGATCAATGCAACGTAGGAGCAGGACAGTGGGAATAGGGTCCAGAGGACTTGTTGTCTTCTTTGATTGCGATACGAACTTTAGGACTAGATCACTAGTGACCTGCTTAAATGCAGACATTGAGGTGAGAGAACCGTTTGCCACAATGATCGCAGGCGTGTGACCTCTTGCCCGACTGCATGCTAAGGTGCTTGGTCAAGTTGCTGGCTTCAGTGAACCGCTTCCTGCACAGTTCGAAGACACGCAGCCCAGGTGCGAACCCAAGTGTATTCGCAGTGTGCACACCTTCAAGAGCTGCTGCCAGCAGTGCATGCACGCCTACAGCCGTGCTTCCACGCGCCTATTCGAAGCGTGAGAAACAACAAACGAACGAATGCAGCCTCTCTGGCATAAGTGCGAGCTGCCGGGCCAGTGGGAGCAGCACAGTCCTCGGTAGAGCCTCGGCCGTAGTGGTCGCAGGAGTGAGACTGTAGCAAGAACTCTTGGACCTCGGTCTGGCATCAAAGACAGGTCTTCCGAATGCGAACTGCAGCGAATACCATACAGCTATAACCTATCGAAATGGAGGATGGCCCTGACCATAAAAAGGTCAAGTTCTGCATGTGTCTGCTGCTGCATGCAAAAGTTGGTCCCCTATGAGCAACCACACAGTAACTGCAGAAAAAGCCTAGCCTTAACTAGGTTCCAAAACGCGGTCCCACGAAGCAGCAATCAAACGTTCACCAGTCAAGTCATGAAAACTGAATAAGCTGTGACCTAGGAGGTCACGGGTTCTAATATTGGCACGACACAAAAGGATGAACCTGGCAGGTAACTTAGCTCTGGTGAAATGACATACCATCTCAGAACTCAGAACAACATTAGCATTTCTCAAAAAAAAATAATAACAATGTTCTAATCTGCATGACTCCTTCTGGTAGTTTGTGCTAGGTTATGGGAGAAAGGGGAATTAAGTTGTCATCGCTTAAGGATCTGCATCTCTTTAGAGGATATCCAAACGACCAGTTTGAAAACAAGAAAACTACACATCAACCACTATAGTTAGCTAGGTCTGTCCACCAGTCAGAGTCTACATTCTGCCTTTGGTGTGACACGAACAGTAGTACTACGACAGTACAGAAATGACTAAGTGTCGAAATTAAGGAGGAAGAGTGGGGAATTTATTAATTTGAATGTTAAACACTAACATGCACCCTTTTCGTAGAAACTGAACATTGAAATGCAAAATTTCACAGGACAATGAAATCAATTCTACGGATGCCAGCTAGAGTGTTAATATTGATATTACTATTATTATTATGAAGACATAATATTAAAAAACAATATTATCTTTTGGGAAAGCTAGATAAGGAAATGTCTTCCTGCGTACTTTATGTATGGTTGAATGGAAGCCTGTCGGTCAGCATCGGCATGCATCAGCAAGAAAAGACAATTGACACAGGACTGTAGCCAGGTAGGCGCTCTCTCATGCAAGAAATTGAAGGAATATCCATGGAATTCATGAAATTCCTTGCCTTGGCAAGGAATTTCCCCCCTGCCACTTCTGTGAAGGGTCGTTAAGAAACCCTCAAATGAATTGATAAGCAGTCAAGTCGATAGCTGGGTTGCTTCACAGGAAGCTGAACCAAGATGCATGGCTGGAAGAGGAAAGAGAGAGCAGGTCGGGGAACCCTGGGGGGAATAGAGAGTGGGTAATGTAATATGGATCTTATATAATAATAATAATATTAATAATAATAATTCACGTGATAAATCGCCCTCAGAGAACTCAATCTCTCTCTAGGCGCTTTACATTTGCTGTAAAGTGAAATGCAATTGAATGGTATGTAAAATCATGCTTGAAAAACAAACACAATGAATAATATGGTTAGGGGTGACATGCACTGGGTCAGCATGCAAATGTGGTTAGTGGCAGCATGTACAGTGTCAGCAAGCATAAGCACATCAAAGACGAATCACCCACTAAATGCAGTCCTAAGTAGGTGTGTTTTTAGGTTCCTTTTAAATGTGGTCAGGTCAGGGCATGTTTTGACGCAGGTCGGGAGGGAGTTCCAGGCTTTGGGAGCATATGAACTAAATGCACGGTCTCCAAAGGATTTAAGGTTAGTATGAGGTATTTCTAGACTGTTGGATTCCGAGAAGCGGGTGGAACGATGCTTGGCCTGATGGGGTAGTATATCTGAGAGACAGGCTGGAGCCATAGAATGAAGGGACCTAAAAGTGAGCGACAAAACCTTGAAGTCAATCCGTTGCTTGACTGGTAGCCAGTGCAGGTCGGCGAGAAGTGGAGTAATGTGGCAACTGCGACGCTCACGACAGACAAGCCTAGCTGCAGAGTTTTGCACAAGCTGCAATCGCCTGATCGCACATGCCAGTAGGCCAGTAAGCAGTGAGTTGCAGAAGTCGAGACAGGATGTCACGAATGCATGAACTAACTTGGACGTGGTATCTTTATCTAAACAAGCCCGAATTTTAGCAATGTTATGAAGCTGAAAATAGGCGGATTTGACTGTGGAGCTGATATGGTCGTCTAACGAGAGGTCGCTTTGGAATATGACACCTAGATTCCGAGCTGATTCGACAGGAGATATGCTGGCAGAGCCAATTTTGAGAGTCAGCCTTTCCAATCTCTGGATCACACTGGGTTTGCCCATAACTAGTAAGTTAGTTTTATCATCGTTAAGTTTTAGAAAATTTGCTGCCATCCATGTGCGGATGTCATCAATGCATGCAGCTAGTGAGTTTAGAGAATTTGAGGTGCTCGAAGGCTGGGAGGGATCAAAGCAAAGGTACAACTGAGTGTCATCCGCATAGAAGTGAAAGCCTAGATTGTGCTTGGCAATCACATCAGCAAGAGGCAGAGTATAAACCGTGAAAAGAACCGGACCTAGCACTGAGCCCTGAGGTACTCCATATTTCAGAGGTACTTCAGATGATCTTTGTCCATTCACGTCAATACTCTGGAGTCTCCCACTGAGATAGGACCTGAACCACTGCAGAGCAGTGCCAGTGATGCCAAGGCGAGATGAGAGGCGCTCTAGAAGAACTTTGTGATCGATGGTATCAAAAGCTGCCGAAAGATCAAGCAAAACAAGCAGAGACACTCTACCCATGTCTGCATTCCTAAGTAGGTCGTTGTATACCCGAAGCAATGCTGACACTAGAGTGATTAGCTCTAAAGCTAGACTGGAACTTACTAGCAAGGTGTGAGGTTTCAATATACGAGTTTAGCTGGTCCGCCACGACCCGTTCGAGTGTCTTTGATAGGAATGGCAGAAGGGAAACTGGGCGGTAGTTGCTCAAAATCTCTTGGCAAGTGTAGCTTTCTTGAGAAGTGGCCTGACTACAGCTTTTTTGAAAGGTGCTGGGACATGACCTGAGGCTAATGACATATTAATGATGTTAGTTATGCATGGCAGCAGCAGATCAATGCAACGTAGGAGCAGGACAGTGGGAATAGGGTCCTGAGGACTTGTTGTCTTCTTTGATTGAGATACGAGCTTTAGGGCTAGATCACTAGTGACCTGCTTAAATGCACACATTGAGGTGCAGCCAGGAACCGAGGAACAGTATCCTAGTGGGGAGGTTGTCATCGCAGGGATGGATTCCCTGATCTTGTCTATCTTCTGCACAAAGAATCGAGAGAAGCGATCGGCTAGATCATCATTAGGATCATCAGGTAAGGAGCTAATCTGGGAACGGTTGAGGAGATGGTTTATTGTCGACATCAGCATTTTTGGATTGTGCATCTGTGATTCAACAATGTTTTTATAAAAACTAGACTTAGCCTTTGCTAGGATCGATTGGTACAACCTACAGTAGTCTTCATATGCCTGTTGATGGACAGTTAGTCCGGATCTTTTGTGTGCTTTTTCAAGCTTTCGTTTAGTAGACTTGGCTAGTTTAATGTCTGCGGTAAACCATAGGCCGTCTGCGCGGGGGCGCACAGTGCGCTTTTTCAGAGGGGCAAACTCGTCTAGCGTGTCAGCTAGTGTCGTGTTGAAGCTATCTACCAATGATGACAGATCGGAGGGAGGATTGAGCAGCAGAGGTGAAGCAGATATTCTCTCACGGACAGCATCAATGTCAAGGGTCTTGAGGTTTCGCGATTCACAGGTTAATGTAGAGGAGGATGTGGGCACACACTGTAGATTGAATGAGATCTGCATGTGGTCAGATAAGCATGATTTGGTAATAATTGGTGATGACAGAGTGCAGCTATACGAGAAAATCTGGTCGAGTGTGTGACCCTTGATGTGGGTAGGGCCATGCACATGAGCCACAAGAGACAATGAGTCAGTCAATGCACGAAATTCGGTGCTGAAAGCGTCAGATAAGTTATCAAAGTGAACGTTGAAATCACCCATTACGAGGAAGGATCGATTTCTTGCACACAGAATCGAAATGAGATCGAAGAAATCTGAGATAAAGGAGGACATATGGATTTATGTAATATGGATTCATGTGACATGGATCATCTTGCAACATGGACCCAGCAAAAGCTGTGAGGTAAGGTGAATTGTAAGCTACTTTTAACATCTCATCAATTAAGGGAATGTCCTGAAGTAACTCATAAGTGAGTCTCGTGATTTTGGAGCAAAGAACCTAAAAGCAGGATCTCCATACGATTTGAGGTTAGTCAGGCATAGCTAAACGTCTTAAATCTGAAGAGCAATACGCCTCTTCTAACCAAATTTGAATGGCTGGCTAGCCATTAATCAGCACATCGAATTAAAAATTAAAAATAAATGAAACTCAATTGCATGGTGCCATAAGAGAACTTAATCTCTATTCAGGCGCTTCACATATGCCACGGGGCTCGAGCCCACGACCTTGGTCGGGGCAAGCACCTTAACCACTGGGGCAAACCACCTCGACACCAGGTTGTGTCACTCACTTATAGGTCTCTCTATTCTGTTCAACCGGCTTACCTATCCAAGCTACTTTAAAAAAATACTAGCTGATTTAACAGCCTCCTTTGTATAGCAACAGAAAAGCCTTTACAGCTATCACCACTGCTTGCAGTTGCAATAAAGGATTGCCCACCGCAGGATTCGAACCCACGACCTCAGGATCGAGGTCGTGAAAGGCAAACGCCTTACCTAGTGTGCCATCATGGCTCACCAACTTTAAACTTAGGCTAAGTATTGTGTATCCGTTCTTCTATGACTCAGGTCTTTACAGCTGTGCCATTGAGCACAATCAAATCCTCTTAGACCGGGCTTTCAGGTTTGGCAAAACTTATGCACACCGGTATACACACCTTCATTGTCACATTTATTTGCCACTCTTAGGCTTAACCGTGCTTCCTTTGCTTCGTTTCTCCCTAAATCCAATGTCTATTGTTCTGTGAGTTAGCTCTCATTTAACGTTCTCTGCATCTGCTTGCCCACCTTCGTCTGCCTCTTCCTCCCATTTCTCTGCCTCGTTCGATAATTTTTCGGTCTCGTCTGATAATTATTATGTCTACCATATCAAAACCTTTGCTCTATCCACTTGACTTGTAGCTGCCCATTCAGCACTCGCTCTGTGTGTGTGTGTGTGTCTCTCTCTCTCTCTCTCTCTCTCTCTCTCTCTCTCTCTCTCTCTCTCTCTCTCTCTCTCTCTCTCTCTCTCTCTCTCTGTCACTCTTTGCCTGTCAGTTAGTCTCTCTCTCTCTCTCTCTCTCTCTCTCTCTCTCTCTCTCTCTCTCTCTCTCTCTCTCTCTCTCTCTCTCTCTCTCTCTCTCTCTCTCTCTCTCTCTCTCTCTGCCTCTCTCTCTCTCTGTCACTCTTTGCCTGTCAGTTAGTCTCTCTCTCTCTCTCTCTCTCTCTCTCTCTCTCTCTCTCTCTCTCTGCCTCTCTCTCTCTCTCTGCCTCTCTCTCTCTCTCTCTCTCTCTCTCTCTCTCTCTCTCTCTCTCTCTCTCTCTCTCTCTGCCTCTCTCTCTCTCTCTGCCTCTCTCTCTCTCTCTCTCTCTCTCTCTCTCTGCCTCTCTCTCTCTCCTTCTCTCTGGCTTGCTCTATCCAAAGGCCCAGTCGCTCTGCCTGTTGCTCACCTACCTTTTCCATTTTCGTACTCACTGCCTACACACATGCACATATCTTAGTCTGTCTCGACGCCATTATAATTCTCTTTCTGCATATATCTATCTATTCGTCTCGGTCAGCCTCAACGAGCAGAGACTGCTCAGACCGTGCCTTTAGTCGGTAAGCTCAAAAGCCTGGAACTCACTTCCTACTTGCAGCACGACGTCTCCTGACTTGGCCACATTTAAAAAGAAACTAAAAACGCATATATATATATATATATATATCACAGCATTTAGTGGGTCTCTTTGATTCGACCTTTACGTGCTTATGCATGCTGACACTGCATTCTGCCACTAACCATACTTGAATGCTGACCTTGTGCATGTAACTCCCAACCATGTTATGCTGGCTGTCATTGACCATGCTATCACTAACCATTCAATCGTGCTCCCTTTGCAGCAAATGCTAAGTGCCTAGGAAGAGATTGAGTTATCTAAGAGCGCTATATCAAACGTATTATTATTATTATTATTATTGACTTCGGCCTGCGTCTGAGGACGCTAGGCGTGGCTGGCTGACGCAACACGACAATATGACATGAATAGATAACTTACAGCTACGATTCTCTAAGTAAACTCAAATGGATTGAGCCTGATTTAATGCAACATACAACGGCGACAATTACAAGGTACAATTTACGGGTGGGTCAGACATGCAGCAGTACAGGCAACCTTCATCGATAAAGCACTAGTAAAATCCTCCGCTAGACTGTTGAAGTCACAAGGCAAGAAAATCAAAAGTTAAATTTTACCTCGCATGCGTGAGATAAGTCACCGGCGGGATTCATCCGCGACCAGTAACTTCGATTCAACACAAAATGGAAGCTGGTTTGCCCCAGTGGTTAAGGTTCTTGCCCCGATCAAGGCCTGGCTGAGTTCGTGAGCTCGAGCCCCGAGGCATATGTGAAGCACCTGAATAGAAATGAAGTCCTCTTAGGGCTCTATACGAATGAATTATATTTAATATTATAAGCAACTTCTATGTAAACGCCTGCTTAGCTCCGCGCCCATTCGCATATGCGAGGCGCAGAAGCTAGGATGCGATGTGGGCCAACGAGCACTTACTCACGTCTTAGAAGCTCAGTGACTGTAAAAAGCGTCGCAGGCGAGACCCGCAGAGACGCTGTCTGTCCATGCGGCCTCCAAATGCCAAGTTCAAGGGCAGTTGTGCTAGCCCTGTGGTGTTTTTCCGGTCGTCCGCCGGAAAAGAAAATATTGTCTGTGCCCTGATTGGTCTAATTGAGCATGCCGCCCACAGTGTAGTCCGCCTATTTCGTGTGCTTTCGGGCGAGTGTGTCTAACCTCTAACAATTCTGCAAGCTAACGTGTCAAGACTGCTTGATTTTTAGCGACATTAGCACGATCCGTTCAGTTACGATAACAACCGCCGCCGCAGCGTCTCCTGGCTTAAGCACCGCAACAGGAAAGATCAAAGCCGGCGCCCCCCCGAATTGAGAAGTGCTATTAAACGTGACCCGAGAGATAAGATTGATGAGAGAAGGGCGAACAGTGAGTGAGAGAAAGAGAGAGTGTGTGAGAGAGAGAGAGCTAATTCAAGCCGTAATCCGCAGACTGTCCTATTTACCATGATCTGTGTGAGACACTGTTAAGCGCGACTACCTGCCGAATGTACACAATACAGTTCGTACCAGTCAGCCTGCCTACATAATCACACTGCGAGAGAGCCACCATTCCTACAAAAAGCTTCACCCAACGGCAGCTTTATTTTCAAAGCATAGAAAATAGTGTGACAGCTTTACCCACAAAATGAAATGCGATTTCGCTCTGCGTTCTCACACCTCTGATGGCCGAGCTGGTTTGGCCTAGCGGTTAGGTTGCTCGCTCCGACCAACGTCTGACTGAGGTCGTGGGCTCGAGCCCCGAGGCATATGTGAAGCGCCTGAACAGAGATTTAGTTCTCTTGGGGCGCTTTATAAATGAATTATATATTTATATAATTATATATGGCCGAACCCAAAAGGCAGCCCACAACATTCGCACTGTACAAAAGCTGCCATTCCACAAAAAAGTCTGTGCAAATGGGGTTGCAATTTCAAACGACATGCAACAGTATGCCAGCTAACCCACCACATTTCAGCCGATTTCGCATTCTCATGAGACGGCTTCTAACCTCACGGGCCAGCCGGCGTCCCTACGTAATCGAACTGCGATGCAGCTGCTAAATCCATATTAGGCTTCACGCAGCTATAGTTATGATTCCAAATTATTGGAACAGTGCTCCGGGTTTACCAGCCAATACTCATGACATAGAACTTGGGCGTTCTCACGATATAATAATACCATGTAAAATACATTTGTATAGCGTCCTCAGAGAACTTAAATTATTAGTGGTAATCGATTTTAATGGCCACTCCAGTCAGCCTCCCTGCATCATCGGACTCCAATACGGCTGCCATTTCTCATACTACTACACTTTGTCATCTATTCTTACCAAATCCTGCTTATATCAGCATATGCAGATCTCATTCAGTCTACAATGCCTGCCCTCCTCCTCTTCTAAAATCACCTGGGAATCGAGAAACCTCAAGACCATTGAAACCGAGGCTATCCGACCTAGAATATCTACCTCACCTCTGCTGCTTAGTCCCTCTTCCGGCCTGTCATCATGGGTAGATAGCTACGACACGACACTAGCTGACATACTCGACGAGACTAGGCACACTGTGCTCCCTCGTCCAGACGGCCTATGGCTTACCACACACGTTAAACTAGCTAGGTTTACTGAGCACAAGCTTGAAAAAGCGTAAACAAGATCACGACTGACTGTCCATCGACAGGCATACCAGGACGACAGGCATACCAGGTAGGTAGTACCAATCGATCGTAGCAAAAGCCAAGTCTAGCTTAAATAAAAAAAACTTTGTTGAATCACAGATGCACAGTCCAAAAATGCTGATGTCGACGATCAGCCACCTCCTTAACTGCTACCAGGTTAGCTCCTTGCCTGATGATCCCTGTAACGATCTAGCTGATCGCTTCTCTAGATTCCTTGTCGAGAAGATACACATGATCAGGGAAGATACACAGGATGTATCCCTGCGATGGCAGTATCCCTCCTAGAACGCTGTCAGTCGATTAAATTAAATTGAATTCTAGCTGATTTAACAGCCTCTTTTTGTATTGCGACAGAAGAGCCTTTATCACCACCACTTGCAGTGGAGAGCCTTTACATGATATCACCACCACTTGCAGTGGCGATAAAGGATCGCCCACCACAGGATTCGAACCCACGAACTTGGGGCCGAGGTCGTAAAAACCAACCGCCTTACCTAGTGAGCCATTACGGCTCTCCATGCAGCAGGTCAATGTCTACACTCAAGCAGGGCACTGGTGACCTCGTCCTGAAGTCCATATCCCAATCAAAGAAGACAAGTCCTTTGGACCCTATTCCGACTGCCCTGCTCCTACGTTACATCGATCTGCTGCTGCCATGCATAACTAACATCATTAATATGTCATTAGCCTGAGGTCATATGCCAGCACCTTTCAAAAAAGCTGTAGTCAGGCTACAACTCAAGAAAGCACCGTTAGACCAAGAGAACTTGAGCAACTACCACCCAGTTTCCCTTCTAACATTACCATCAAAGACACTGGAACGAGTCGTGGGAGACCTGCTGAACTCATATATAAAAAATTGGAAAACCTTGCTAGTAAGTTCCAGTCTGGCTTTAGAGCTAATCACTCAACAGAGTCAGCATTACTTCAGATGTATAACTACTTACTCAAGAATGCCAACTAAGGTAGAGTCTCTCAGCTTGTTTTTCTCAATCTTTCGGCAGCTCTTGATATTATCAATCACCAAGTTCTTCTGAGTGCCTCTCATCTCGCCTGGGCGTCACTGGCATTGCTCTGCAATGGTACAGGTCCTATATCAGAAAGAGACTTCAGCATATTGATGTTCATAGACAAAGATCATCCGAGGAACCTCAGAAATATGGAGTACCTCAGCTCACGGTGCTTAGTCCGTTTCTTTTCACAGTTTATTCTCTCCCTCTTGCCGAAGTGATTGCCAAGCACAATCAAGGCTTTCACTTCTAGGTGGATGACACTCAGTTGTACCTATGCTTTGATTCCTACCAGCCCTACAGCAAGTCAAATTCTCCCAACTCCCTTGCTGCATGTATTGATGACATCCGAACATGGATGGCGTCAAAGTTTCTTAAATTGAATTATGATAGAATTAACTTACTAGTTATGGGCAAACCAAGAGTGATTCAGAAATTGCAAAGGCTAACGCTCAAAATTGGCTCTGCCAGCATATCTCATCTCGCATCTGCATGAAATCTAAGTGTCATGTTCCAAAGTTACCTTCTCTAGACGACCACATCAGCTCCACAATCAAATCTGCCTACTTTCAGCTACATAAAATTGCTAAAATTTCGGGATTGCTTAGAAAAGAATACCACATCCAAGTTGGTCCATGCATTTGTGACATCCTGTCTCGACTTCTGTAACTCACTGCTTGTTGGTCTACCGGCATGTGCAATCAGGCACTAACAGCCGGTGCAAAACTCTTCAGCTAGGCTCGTCTGTCGTGAGTCACAGTCGCCACATCACATTACTTCTCGCCGACCTTCACTGGCTACCAGTCAAACAACGGATCGAGTTCAAGGTTTTGTCACTCACTTAGGCCCCTTCATTCTTTGGCTCCAGCCTACCTATCAGATCTGCTGCCCCACCAGGCTAAGCATGGTACCACTTGCTTTTCGAAATCTAACTGTTTACCTACATCTCCCTCAAACCTCAAATCCTTTGGAGACCGTGCCTTTAGTTCGTAAGCTCCCAAAGCCTGGAACTCACTCCCGACTACCGTCACATCCCCTGACTTGACCACATTGAAAAAGAAATTAAAAGTGCACCTATTTGTGACAGCATTAAGTGGCTCCATGCGATTCATCCTTTATGTGCTTATGAGTGCTGACACTGTTGCATGCTGCCACTAATACTTTCTAATACCATACTAATACCACCACACTTTCATGCTGACCTTGTGCATGTATTCCTAACCATGTTATTTGTGTTGTTTACCAAGCATGATAACACTCACCATTCAATCGTGTTTCCTTTGCAGCAAATGCAAAGTGCCTAGAAAGAGATTGAGTTCTCTGTGGGCACTTTATCAAGTGCATTATTATTATTAGTTTTATTATTATATTAAAGGCACTGAGCAACAATGCCTTTGATTCCACATTATTGCAAAGTCTTTCAGGTTCACCTTCAAACTTTCAAGCAACTGGGCATGGGCATTTTAATTCTAGGGCCATCATAGGCACTGCCCAGCCAGCCCACTCAACCTACACCGTCAAACCACGATACCGCTGGCACGTCCACAATAAGCTTCGAGCAACTTCAAACTTTTGATTCCAAGCTACAGAAAACCGCTTTCCGTGTTTACTCACGAGGTTTGGCACAATAATCTACTGGCATACTCTCGTAATAATTGGCAGATTTAACAGCACCATTTGCATAGCGACAGAGCAGCTTTAACGGCATTCGCCACCACTCACAGGCATAGTGAGACCTTTCGGCGCCCTTCCCCTTGACAAAAATTATGGCAAATAGCTCCACTACAGAAGAAATGCAAAAACACACACTGGCAGGCATATCGAGTCGAGAAAGTTTTATTAACTATAGTATATGTGCTAGCAAGGTACTTATCGCAGCTTTAACTTTGGAGAACTATTCTGGTCTTGAACGCAGCAAACTGGTCTATTACAGCTAGAGCTCTAGTCGAGCAAGCTAGGCTGTGTCTGGGATATAAATACTAAATCTCTCTCTCTCTCTCTCTCTCTCTCTCTCTCTCTCTCTCTCTCTCTCTCTCTCTCTCTCTCTCTCTCTCTCTCTCTCTCTCTGCTCTCTGACTCTCTCTACTCTCTGTCTCTCTCTGCTCTTTGTCTCTCTCTCTGCTCTCTGTCTCTCTCTGTCTCTCTGCTCTCTGTCTCTCCCTGCTTTCTGTCTCTCTCTCTGCTCTCTGTCTCTCTCTGCTCTCTGTCTCTCTCTGTGGGTGGCCAAGCAGGCTCCAGCATCGAGAATACCGTGGGCAGCATGCATTGCTGCAGTGGTGTAGGCTTGTTCAGAGTTGGCTTTCTCTCGACTCGACGTTGCAGCTGACACTCAGTTTGTAGGCCGCGTTTCTCCCTTGTGGGTGCGCAAGTGGATTCTAAGACTGCTGGTTCGTGAATACCGTTTGCCACAGTGATTGCAGGAGTGAGGCTTCTCGCCCGTGTGAATTCGTATGTGGGACATCAGGTGGTCGGCTCGTGAAAACCGTTTGTAGCAATGACTGCAGACGTGAGGCCTCTCGCCGGTGTGAATTTGCATGTGGACCGTCAGGCTGCCGGCATGTGTAAACCGCATACTGCAATGATGGCAGACGTGAGATCTCTCGCCCGTGTGCATGCTCATGTGGCACCTCAGGTTTCTGGCTTGTGCAAACCGTTTGCCACAGTGATGGCAGACGTGAGGCCTCTCACCGGTGTGAGTGAGCATGTGGATCGTCAGGTTGCCGGCTCGTGCAAACCGTTTGCCACAACGACTGCAGACGTGAGGTCTCTCACCAGTGTGAGTGAGCATGTGGGTCGTCAGGTGGCCGACTCGTGCAAACCGCATGCCGCAATGATCGCATGCATGGGGCCTTTCGCCCGTGTGCGTGCTCATGTGGCGCTGCAGGTTGCCGACTTGTGAAAACCGTTTGCCACAGTGATGGCAGAGGTGAGGCCTCTCACCCGTGTGAGTGCGCATGTGGGAAGTCAGGCATGAGCGGGTAGAGAACCATTTTCCACAGTGGTTGCAGGGGTGAGGCTTCTCGCTCGACTGCATGCTCAGGTCAAGCCACCAGGTCAAGCTCAAGTTCAAGTTAAGTCAAGGCGGGTCCAGTTGGTCAAGCCACAGGCTTTATAGTGAACCCCTTGCTGGAAGGCTGGCAGTCGTGCTGCCCTTAACCTTTGGTGGGAGAGCAAGTGTGTCGTCAGCTGTGAGGAGGACTTCAAAGCTGCTTGCTGCAGTGTGCCATGCCTATAGCAGAGCTTCTGGTTGCCGACTCGAACGCGTCCTCAGGCATCAGGAACTTGAGAAGCCACCAATCCAATGCCACTGGGTAGCACCGTCAGTGGTGGAACGTTGGCCGGCACAGAAGTGTGACTGTGGTTTGAGCTCGTGGACCTCGGTCTCGAGTCCGTGTCCTCCGAATACGAACTGTAGAGAATAACATAGAACTATAGCCATTCGAATTGGAAGATGGCCTAACCTTAAAAGAAGACAACTTCCACTTATGTATCCGGTTGCATATAACAGTTAGCCTCCTATGGGCAACCTCCCAAAAATCTGCAGTCTAATTCTACCTACCCTAAAGCAGGTTCCCAACCACAGTCTCATGGGACAATCAAATTATCATCTGCCATGTCATTACGACTGAACCAGCTGTAGCCTAGGAAGCACTGGGCTGTTCTCGGTCCTTCACGAATGACTGAGCCTGGCTATCTTTGGTGCAAAGACACACAATCGCACAACTCCGAAGCATTAGCTCATGCTCTGACAAGACTTCTCAGAATAATAACCATGTTCAAAACCTCCTAGCACCTCTTTAGAGAAAGAAATCTCTTTGAATGAATCTAATTATTTAATACATTGGAAAGAGACCAAGTTAACTGAATACTGAAAACACAAATTTAGCATGCACAATCAAAACAGAAAGTGTACAATGTACAGAGAAAACGCATTTGATCCTTGATGGCAACTCATACGATCACAGGTGGCAACTCAGTACCTTCTTCCATGTGGTAAGGTCAGAGCATACGACAGTGCAGGCCTTAAAAGATTACGAATTGAAGAGAACGATGGCGAAAGGATCGGGAGTTTATTAGAGCCGTAGCTAAATAACCTGATGCTTAGACTTTCCCAACCTGTCTCAATGTAGATCGTTTTGTACCTCTGTCATCCAACTAATCTTTCTCTCTAATTCTCTCTCTCTCTCTCTCTCTCTCTCTCTCTCTCTCTCTCTCTCTCTCTCTCTCTCTCTCTCTCTCTGTGTCTTCTAAATATACAAAATTTTCATTTGCATAACATTCTAAGAGAATTTAATCTCTACTCATGAGCTCACATATGCCACAAGCTCGACCCCACGACTTTGGCCTCTCTCCATCTCTCTCCCCTTTCCCTTTGTGTTTCCATCTTCATCGCTCATTCTCATCTGCTACCTCACTACTTCTCTTTCTTGCGTGCCTTTCTTTGCAATGGCATAGTGTCACTTCCCATTCCATCTCTCTTCTCTCACCCTGTCTCTCTGAATGCCTCTACAGCTGCCATCTTTCTACAGATCTCACTGTCTCCGGTCACAATTGTTGTCCACGGTTATTGCTCTGGTGTACATTTTAACTAACTCTCACTCTTCCTTCCATCTGTAACCAACCTCTTTCTTCTCTATCGGTGGCCGATTACTTCTAACTCTCACATGCTCAATGCAGGTACTTTCTCTGCCTCTCTCAATTCCACTTCCCGTAAGCATCTCTATCTGTCCAATCAATCTCTCTCTCTCTCTCTCTCTCTCTCTCTCTCTCTCCTACATCTGTATTTCATATTGTTTGCTTGTTTGCATTCTGTGAGCTCTTTTCCTCTCATTGTCTTTCCTTCCATTATTCTCCATCTCTTCTAGCCGCATTGCCTCATCTCTCTCCGTTCCTCACTCTGTATTTCACACATCTTTCCCTCTCTTTCTGTCTCGCATGTCACATCTCTCTGTATCTCATGTCTCTCACACAGATCTCATCTGTCGCTTGCCTCGTATCTCTATATCATCTCTCTGTTGTTTCCTTATTTGATGTCTACTCGTCTCATATCTCTCTGTACGATCGTTAGTGCTTATAATCGTTTCCATACTGTCATATAAATGTGCTCCTGGTTTCGGTTACTCCAGCTAGGGTTCGTGAATTGGACAGTTCGTATTGGAAACCAACTAGTAGCAGGCCCTCCGGAATTAAGGAGCCCTTGCTTTATATTCATGGCATTGTCTCGAGTTGCCTTGCACTCTCTCTCTCTCTCTCTCTCACGTGCGACTGTGAATAACTCCTACTTAGTGGTTATGGGGATATATATATATATATATATATATATATATATATATATATATATATATATATATATATATATATATATATATATATATATATATATATATATATATATACAGATCTCTCTCACCCTGTCTTTCTTGCCTCACTTTTTGCTACCGTCTCTGTGTCTATCACAGTTCTCAGGCATATCATTTTCTGTATCTCACCTATTTCTTCATCTCTCTACTTCTCTTGGTCTCTGATTTTTGACTGAGCAATTCTGCCCATCTCTCTTTGCTGTTATTCTCTTTTAACTGTTTGTCTGTTACAGACTTTATTAATGTCTATCCATCTACACACATCTCTGTCTGTCTCTTTCACTTCCTACATATCTCTAGGTCTCTTTCACTTCCTACATATCTCTACCACTGATTTGGTGTATCTGTCTCTTGTCACACTCAGTATAACTGCGTCTCGCTCATTCTTTAATTATCTACCAGCACATACTCCTATGTTGATTTCTAAGTTGATTTATGCCTGCGTCTTTCGGGCAACTCGTGCAGTGGCTGCCGAACCCCGGAGATGGAGCATTAATAGAGAACCTACAGCTACGATTCTCTAGGTAAATGCAGACAACTAGAGCCTGGTTTCATAAACCAGGCGACGCTAATAAGTGGTGGAAGTAACAGGTCGGCCAGAAAAGCGACGGCACTCTTCAAAGATAAGGCACCAGTAAACGCCTCCGCTAGACGAGAAGATGCAGAAGAAAGTACCATTAAGAGATCAACAGCAAGCTCATATGCACGATGGGAAAAGACAGACAAGCGGGGTTCACCCATGAACAGTAGCTTCGATTCAACGCCAACCAAAAGCGGCTTCTCTGTAAACACATGCACAGCCTCATGCACCGCAGGTCGCACACGCAAGGCACGGAAAACGTAATTCAACGTGCACCAACACGCACTTACGTTTTTTGTAAGCTCGAAGGTTGTAAAAAAAGCGTCACAATCAATACCCAGAGTAAGGACGCTGCCCGGTCACGAGACTGACGCGAGCCAAAACAGGTTCAGGGACAACTGAGCTGAGCCGTAGAGGCACTTCCGTTGGTCCGCCACGAGAGAGGTTAGCTCTGCTTCCTGATTGGTCCAGACAAACTCGCCGAGCCCTAAGTCCCAGTCGTGCTTCCTCCTATTTCGCTCGTTTTTGATCGAGTGCGTTGTTTGATGATAATGCAGGCAGGAACTGTTCCTCCCGCTAAACCGCCGATGAACAGATCTCGAATTCACCATCAGGGTCGGCAGGTGCACAGCTGTGGTCCGCCTCTGATTAATCATCGGGGTCGGCCAGTGCACAGCCGTTGGACGTGCGGTTGCCTCGAGTGGAAGAGAGGGGCGAAGGGAGTCGTGCTTCTCTCTGCTGCGTGCGTCGGAGAATGTACTGTTGGTGTTTTTTTTCATTGGCAGGCGTTGCGTTGCTGTGCGTGACCGAACGCAACCTCCACCAGTTCTGCAATCGGCATTTTCGCGATCCCAGCAGTTACAATAGCGACCGCTGCCGCCGGTAGACCGCACTAGGCTGCTGCGCTTAGCTAGGAGCGCTCGCAGGTAGCGCCTGCGAGGAGTAGTGCTGACAAGACATATGACAAGCGAGAGAGCTAATACAAGCTGGGAGCCAAAGAGATGTTCAATTTACTGCACGCTTCGCGATGCCGAGCCGCGTCGCTCAGCTAAGCGCGACCGAGGCTAAGCAATATTATTCGCGCGCATATCGCCCTACGAGTCTACTAAGTCTCCTTATAAAATCCCGGATCCTTATAAAATGCCGTACGGCTCAAACCCACGACGTTCGTCATTAAAGGCGAGCACGCTTTCCCGCTGGTTAAGCACACGGCTCGAGGCTGCAAATTACAGCTTCCCTTTACGCGAAGGTTCGGGTGATGGACGAAGGACTGTCGGCAAACGATCGGAGCTATGCGTTCAGGCAACGCAGCGACCAGCCGCCGTACTACACTGCGCCTACACAGTGCGACCCCGCGCATATTTTCTGCCGGCCCTTATACATGAGCAGGCAGAAGACTGCGGGGTCAAGGTTCAGGTTCGACGTTTCGGGTTCACCAAAGCCGACGTAATTCGCTGCGGCCGATAGTAGATCGCGAAGGTTAAGTCAGCGGTTGACTGTTTCTTCGCAAAGGTGCGTAAAATGCAATTTTTTTCTCGCAGAAATTTCTGGGATCACGTGAATATTACTCGAACTGCCTATGCGTGCTGACGCAGTTCGCATGATGCCGACCGATTTCGACACGCTTCCTGAGCAGCAGATGGTAAAAGCGTCACGAAGATATATATATATATATATATTTTTTTTTATTTATTTATATATATATATATATATATATAATATTTTGCAGGGCTGGCGCTGGAAGCGTTTAAGCGAGTGGCATTTCCAGTAGTCTTTGTTGTCTTTTCAGCGCTGACCTCAGCGTCTGCTGGTGGATTATTTTGCCATTGCATGTACATAGGATCCCGGTGGCGGTAACCTGGGTGCGCGCGGAATGCGATAACTACCTGAATATTGGTCCAAATTATATGCAAAGAGGCTAAAAATGTCGGGCTCGTCGAGTTTCAGTCGTCTGCAGAAAGACAGCGATTTCGAAGACGATGATTTTTATTTCGCTTGTGTGCAGCGGCTGACCAGATCCAGGGCAAGGATCCAGGGCTCGATCACAAAAATTGAGCCAATTTTTTTTTCGAAAAATAGCTCAAGATTGATGGCTGATTCGGGACAGTCGCTGGTGCCTTCTTCGGGGGCCCCACAGAGCGTATGTGCACGCCCGGAGCAGCCTTCTGCGCCGACGCTTTTTTTTCTGCTACGAGTCTGCCATCTCGGATACCGCCACCAAGGGCGCGACCATTTTGTCAGGATCTTCGCCCTCACTATCAGCGATGCCACCCAGGTGAGCACTGGCTCCGCCGCTTATTCGGACCTCATAAATAATCTTTTCAGACCAGCTGGTGGCTATGGAATTCCCGGGAAATGTTTCCAAGAGCTTGCACACCAGTTCGATTGCGTTGTTATGAACATCATTGCTAACATCTTTTATATCGTTATTATGGCCAACCATAGCGTGCATCCTTTCATTGAGCTTCTTCGCGCTCAGTTCTTCTGATTGCTTCGCCATGATTCTGAAGGTGCTGCTCCTGAATCAGCTCAACGGCGTTTTCAACTTCGAAATGCTATATTTTTGAGAGCAGCTATCCACAAAATAAATAACTAATTGCGAATCTACTTGCGGAAATTCTGTAACCCGAGATGCCGCCATCTGGCTCATATGAGCATACCTTAAATCTAGCTCGTGCCAAATGGTTCTTTTTCCGTAACATTTTGGCTATTCGAATCTTTATGTAAGCTAGATAGCTGTGCCCAAATTATCAGCGGACAGCTGTCGGTTCAGCCGAGCTGGCTAAGGCGATCGGGCAGGACTTCCGCTGCACCCGAAACCTTACAAGCCTAAACTTTTAGGCCTACACCATATCAGTTCTGGGCAAGAAAGTAAGCCGTCTGCCTCCTCGAAATGCACCGCCAAGTGCCCTAACACATGTGTCAAAATCGTCGGTCTTACGATTCTTCTAACATGGTCCACTAGTTACTTTTATCTCTCTACAGGAAATTCCATTAGCACAGCATGTCACTTTAACTTGTATTGCTGCTGCACTGCAACTGTTTAGGTCTATCTCGTGGGAGACTTTAAGGTAGTGATGTGAAAAGAAGAATTCAATCAAGTTAACAACTACGTTTCATACTAACTCAGGGATCTGTGCTCGGTCCGCTTTGCTTCACAATTCACCTATTATTAGAAAATCCTGCTTATCTGATCACATGCAGATCTCATTCAATCTACAGTGTGTGCCCACCTCCTCCTCTAAAATAACCTGTGAATTGCGAAACCTCAAGACCCTTGACAGCGAGGCGGTCCGTGCGAGAATATCTGCTTCGCCTCTGCTGCTCAGTCCTCCCTCCGATCTGTCATCATTAGTAGATAGCTACAACACGCTTTTAGCTGACACGCTCGACGAGTTTGCCCCTCTGACTAAGCATACAAAAGATCAGGACTGACTGTCCATCGACAGTTACAAAGACTACTGTAGGTCGTACCAATCAATCCTAGAAAAGGCCAAGTCTAGCTTCTATAAAAACATTGCTGAATCACACATGCACAATCAAAAAATGCTGATGTCGACGATAAACCATCTCTTCAACCACTCCCAGATTAGCTCCTTACCTGCTGACCCTTGTGATGATCTAGCCGATCGCTTCACTTGATTCTTTGTGCAGAAGATAGACAAGATCAGGGAGTCCGTCCCTGCGATGACAATAAAATGCTGTTCCCGACTCCTGGCTGCACCTCAATGTCTTCATTTAAGCAGGTCACTAACGATCTCATCCGGAAGTTCGTATCCCAATCAAAGAAGACAACAAGTCCTCTGGACCCTATTCCCACTGTCCTTTTCCTACGTTGCATTGATCTGCTGCTGCCATGCACAACTAACATCATTAATAAGTCATTAGCCTCAGGTCATGTCCCAACACCTTTCAATAAACCTGTAGTCAGGTCACTTCTCAAGAAAGCGACACTAGACAAAGAAAATTTGAGCAACTACCGCCCAGTCTCCCTTCTTCCATTCCTTTCACAGACATTGTGTAGCACTTTGCTGGCGTTGGCTGAATTTTAGCTCGAACAAGAGCTGTTCGGAGGCGGGCTAGAACTCCTTTGTCCTGGAGTAGTGAGCCAGAGAGGAGCGTCAGTGCAGTTAGAGAGCAAGAGCTTAAGAGCAAGCCAGGAAGCTCTGAGACCAGCGGTAGCGATTCGGCCTTTAGAATTGGTCCGATACCCGCGGGAGCTGCTGATTGATGTTGGCTGGCCTGTCAACCTCCACCATCACTCTGTCCAGAAAGAATCGTCTGGAACCCATTTACCATTCAAGCTGGACAGAGAGGACATTCCAGTGGCCTAGTGCCGGTATTATTTGCTTACCGTAATGGGCCCCGGTGTCGGGCCCAATACCACTAAGCTCTTGCCTCATTGTCTCAGCTAAGTATTTAAGAGTCGAGCGACGCTCGCTCTGGGTCTTTTGTCTTTGGTCTCTTCTGGTCTTCTGTCCGGCTCTGCGCTTCGACGCCGTCGGACTCGCTTCTCTGAAAGCGAGGGAGGAGGGCGGGCTGTTCGCCGGCGATTGACGGAACAGGATGAGACAGCGCTAGGAGGATTCGGTGGACTCCACCGAAAACGGTCGTATCGCGCCCGAGCTGGCATTTTGTCTTTCTTTCGTGTTTTGTGTGTGCGCGCTAGTACGTGGTCTCGGCATAGGGATTTTCCGGGGGCGAGCTAGACGTAGTTTGTGTGTGAGGAGTCCTAGTTATCCGGTTAGGTTTTAGGCTCCGATTCAAGCTCTGTATACTTGGGGCGTTCCCCGGTGTAGATGTAAGTAGCGTAAGTGTGGAGACGTGTTTCCTCCACAGGAGTGCTTGAGTTGGCGTCTGTGGAGTATTCCTGCCGCACTGGTGGAAACCGAGTCCTAGTTCTCCGGTTAGAGTTTAGGCTCCGGTTGGCGCTCAGCGTGAAGAAGTATTCCCTCCGCAAGAGTGTTGGTGGTGTTGAGAGCGTGCGAGGAGTGTGGAGATAAAACTGAGCTAGACGCGAAGCGACTTTGTTCGCTTGCGAATAAAGTTCAGTAAAATCCCCAAATTGTGTGTCTCGCTTTCCAATTCACACCGCGGACTCACGACCCCCTTTAGTAACGGTAAGCAGGTTAGCGCCAGAAATGCTCGTTTCATGGCGGCCCGCTTATTGCGCATAGACGCGCACCGAATGGCATTAGGCGCTAGGCTACGCCGCTAGGTGAGCGGCAGGTCAAGCCTACTCCGCCGAGCCTTCGGCGTTACAACTGGAACGGGTCGTGGCGGACCAGCTAAACTCATATATTGAAACTTCAAACCTTGCTAGTAAGTTTCGGACAGGCTTTAGAGCTAATCACTCCACAGAGTCAGCATTGCTTAGGGTGTACAACGATCTACTTAGGAATGCAGACATGGGTAGAGCGTCTCTGCTTGCTTTGCTCGATCTTTCGGCAGCTTTTGATACTCTAGATCACAAAGCTCTTCTAGAGCGCCGCTCATCTCGCCTGGGCACCACTGGCACTGCTCTGCAATGGTTCAGGTCCTGTCTCACTGAGAGACTCCACAGTATTGACGTGAATGGACAAAGATCATCCGAGGAACCTCTGAAATATGGGATATCTCAGGGCTCCGTGCTGGGTCCGGTTCTTTTCACGGTTTATATTTTCCCTCTAATATATACAAA
Organism: Cristatella mucedo; assembly: GCA_009760855.2. Classification (NCBI taxonomy): domain Eukaryota; kingdom Metazoa; phylum Bryozoa; class Phylactolaemata; family Cristatellidae; genus Cristatella; species Cristatella mucedo. The sequence goes on along the minus strand of WPIO01000099.1, from coordinate 1,143,246 downwards.
TATATAATTCATTTATATAGCGCTCCAAGATGACTTAATCTCTATTCAGGCGCTTCACGTATGCCTCTGGGCTCGAACCCACGACCTCAGTCAGACCTTGGCCCTTGCTGATGTGACTGGCAAGCACAATCAAGGCTTTCACTACTATGCGGATGACAATCAGTTGTACCTTTTCTTTGATCCCTCCCAGCCTTCGAGCACCTCAAATTCTCTCAACTCACATGATGCATATGTTGATGACATCCGCAAATGGATAGCAGCAAATTTTCTTAAACTATATGAGGATAAAACAACCTTACTAGTTATAAGCAAACCAAGTGCGCTCCAGAATGTAGAAAAGCTGACCCTCAAAATTGCCTCTCCCAGCATATCTTCAGTTGAATCAGCTCGAAATCTAGGTGTCATGTTCCAAAGTGACCTCTAGTTAGACGACCACATTAGCTCCACAATCAAGTCTGCCTACTTTCAGCTACATAAGATTGCTAACATTCGGACTTGCTTAGATAAGAATACCACGTCTAAGTTGGTCCATGCATTTGTGACATCCTGTCTTGACTTCTGTAACTCACTGCTTGCTGGCCTACCGGCATGTGCAATCAGGCGATTACAGCTGGTGCAAAACTCTGCAGCTAGGCTTGTCTGTCGTGAGCGTCGCAGTTGCCGCATCACATCACTTCTCGCCGACGTGCACTGGCTACCAGTCGGGCAACGGATCGACCACGGTCTTGTCGCTCACTTTTAGGTCCCTTCATCCTTTGGCTCCAGCCTATCTCTCAGATATACTACCCCATCAGGCCAAGCATCGTACCACCCGCTTTTCGGAATCCACAAGTTAACCAATACCTCATACAAACCTCAAATCCATTGGAAACCGTTTATTTAGTTCGTATGCTCCCAAAGCCTGGAACTCCCTCCGGACTTGCGTCAGAACATCCCCTGACCTGACCACATTTAAAAGGAACCTAAAAACACACCTATTTAGGACAGCATTTAGAGGGTCCCTGTGATTCGTCCTTGATGTGCTTATGCGTGCTGACACTGTGCATGCTGCCACTAACCACATTTGCATGCTGACCCTGTGCTTGTCACCCCTAACCATATTATTCATTTGGTTTGTTTTTCAAGCATGATTTAACTTACCATTCAATCGCATTTCACTTTGCAGCAAATGTAAAGCGCATAGAGAGAGATTAAGTTCTGTGAGGGCACTTTATCAAGTGCATTATTATTATTATTATAACCACTCTTGCCAATGTGATCGCCAGCACAATCTACGCTCTCACTGCAATGCAGACGATACTACGTTGTACCTTTGCTTCGATCCCTTTCAGCCCTCCAACCCGAGGAACTTTCACTCCCCTTACTGCCGTTCGTGTTGCTGAAAGCCAAACAACGATGACAGCAAACTATCTAAAGAGGCGGTAAAACAAACTTACTTATCGTTTGGAAAACTATAAGCGACTGAGATATTTGAAATTCTAACGCTCAAATTCGGCTCGACCAGCCTATCTCCAGCTGCGTCTGCAGTAAAAAATGTAACTGGCTCCTTAGTTCTGTCTCGGCTTGATTATTGTAATTCCCTTTTGGCTGGGCTGCGAAAGAAAGCAATTAGGCCACTGCAGCTGAATATGAACATGGCTTCGAGGCTAGTCTTCAAGTCTCAGAAGTTTGAGCATGTGTCTCCTTTACTAAAAGAGCTAAGAAGGATGCCGGTTGACCAACGGATTCAGAGCAAGGTTCTTACGCTGAACCACAAGGCCCGCCACGGTTTGGCTCCTTTGTACCTAGCTGAACAGCTGCATCAGTTTCAGCCTGTTCGCACCATTAGGTCCCGTAAGGACAATAAACTAGCTGTCCCCATCCTCTGCTTAAAGACCGTTGGCCACAGAAGATTTAGCTCTGCAGGTCCTAGACTGTGGAACTCCACAATTCGTATGCAACGACAACTACTCTCCTACTGCCGACTATGGCACATCCTTTTCAGCGGTCCTGAGCTGCTACTTCCATGCTACTCACTACCTCAACTGCTCTCCTGACTCTGCTATGCTTCCCATTTTCTCTTTGTTGCGTGAGACGAAGTCTGTTGGCTACCGAATGCGTACCGAAAGCCGCTTGTGCTGTGAATGGGCTGTACAAAACTCTCCAGCGTAACACCCACATGGTCCTTACGACTTAGTTTGACTTACAGACGGAGATACATACGTACATACACACAAAATCTTGGTGTCCTGTTTGGATGTGACCTTTTAATAGACGACCATATCATATCCATAGTTAAGTCCGCCTATATTCAGCTACCTAACCGAAATCGGGCTTGCTAAATGCTAGGTGATTTAACAGCTTCTTTTGTATAGCGACAGAAGAGCCTTTACGTCTATCACCACTGCTTGCAGTGGCGATAAAGGATCGCTTACTGTAGGATTCGAACCCACGATCTTGGGCCGAGGTCTTGAAAAGCAACCACCTTACCTAGTGAGCCGTTACGGCTAGGATACATCGAAATTGGTCCGTTCGTTGAGAGCATCCAGCCTCGACTTCTTCATTTCACTGTGAGGCCGTCACAATCAGATGCTTACATTGATGAAAAACTCGGCAGCGTTTAGAGCAGACACAGGATTAGCACAAGTCTGCTGATGATAAAGCTGGCACGTACAAATTGGTGCTTCCAATGAGTGCGATCTTGAAATTGGCAGTGACCAGAGCTCAGGGATAATGAGAAACCAATAGAAGTAGCTGGAGTGTGGCATCCAATAAATTGCACTGGTAAAAAGAAAGTAGAAAGTAGGTAGAAAACCTTGCAACGACATACCAGTTCCTGGATGGAGGCTGTGAGCAGCAGCAATCTCCCACATAGGTGCTATCTAGAAGCACTCAGTTGCAGAGGGAGGGTTTGGCTGTTCCTTTTTTTGCTCGAGTCACACCTCCTTAGTCTGAGCCTGTCTGGATAACGTCTTTTGAGGAAGGTCTTTTGTGACCGTCGAAGTTGCCAGATTGTCCCACTTCTTGCCGAACTGCATTGGCTCACGATCAAGCAGTGTATCTACTTTAAGGTTACTCACTTTTAGGCTCCTTCATTCCGCGGCTCTAGCCTACGTAGCAGAGCTACTCCCCAGCCAGGCTAGGCATAAAGACACCTGTTTTCTGAGAAAACCGTTCACCTAGGTCTCGTGCGGAATTCCACGGACTCGACCTGCAAAATTCCATGTCACTGTGGTACGTTTTAAACTTATGACCATTACGGGAGTAGCCCATCAAGTCTAGCTCAATTTTCAAACTGCGAGCTGGTTTCTCCACATTAAGCTTGGAGCTACTTCACGTTTGATTCCACGCTATCGCAAAAAAAAACATCTCGGCTTTACCCGCAAAATGTGGAGCAAATGCCTACGGTCTTACACAACGAACTCCAACGGCCCGGGCCGCTGTGCAATTTAGAACTGCAGCACGGCCACCATTTCAACGATAGTTTTCGGCGATATCAGCTTTGATTCCACAATACAAACAGCAGTGTTCAGGATTTACCACCTAAATTTCACATAGCAGTACGTAGCAGCTCTCCTGCAATATTCTTTAACGGCCAGGCACGCCCAATATTTTCACACCACGATAAAGCTACCACACCTACAATAGGCACCACGAAACTGGGGATACAAGAAATATTACAGAAAACATCTTAGTTTTAATCATAAAATAATCAGCCAATAAGCGCCAGCGCTTGGAGGCGACGTCGTTCAATTGCCTGGCATCATAGAAATATTCAAGCTGTGACACAGCTGTTAATTCCAAGAGAAGCCTTGCGAAACAGCTGTTTCGATGCAACGCCTGGTGTGAAAATCGCTACCAATCACTCTGCCTAGCTAGATACGGCCATGCTGGACAAAAGGAAACGACAGGTACAGACGGCCACACTCGAGCAGCAGGTGAATAAGCATGATCGAGCGACTGCTTAAGAGGCAGGCGCCAGTGGACCTCTAGCTGCGAAAGCTGGGCCCACCTGGCATATAGACACTCTTAATCTCCCTTCTATCCTGCTCTCTCGTCTCTCTCTCTCCCTCTCTCTTTGAGTTTCGCTGTGGCCTCTAGGCAAATTATGCATAGCTGTCCCCGAGTAGGCTCAGTCATCCTGAGCTCAGTCATCCTGAGACGATTGGTAGAGTCTTACTATCCCGTTCGGTCTTGCTGGTTAATAGGGCTGCCCTTTCAGAGTCAGCTTTCTCTTGGCTCGATGTTGCTGCTGTCCACGCTCTCACCCATGTGAGTTCGCACGTGGTTCGTCAGCTGGCCGGCTTGTCCAAACCGTTTGCCACAATGATTGCAGACGTGAGGCCTTTCGCCCGTGTGAGTGCGCACGTGGTTCGTCAGGTGGCCGGCTTGTCCAAACCGTTTGCCACAACGATTGCAGACGTGAGGCCTTTCGCCCGTGTGAGTGCGCACGTGGTTCGTCAGGTGGCCGGCTTGTCCAAACCGTTTGCCACAATGATTGCAGACGTGAGGCCTTTCGCCCGTGTGAGCGAGGATGTGGATCCTTAGGTTAGCGGATCGTGAAAACCGTTTGCCACAGTGAATGCAGACATGAGGCCTCTCGCCCGTGTGTGTGTGCATGTGGTTCGCCAGGTTACTGGCATGTGCAAACCGTTTGCCACAATGATTGCAGACGTGAGGCCTCTCGCCCGTGTGAGTGCGCATGTGGATCGTTAGACTGCCGGCTCCTGCAAACTGTTTGCCACAGTGAATGCAGACGTGAGGCCTCTCGCCCGTGTGAGTGCGCATGTGGATCGTCAGGCTGCCGGCATTTGCAAACCGTTTGCCACAATGATCACAGACATAGGGCTTCTCACCCGTGTGGCTGCGCATGTGGGACATCAGGAGGTAGGGGTACATGAACCGTCTGCCGCAATGATCGCAGGGGTGAGACCTCTCGCCCGTGTGGATGCGCACGTGGGACGCCAGTTGGCCGGTGTGTGCAAAACCTTTGCCACAGTGTTCGCAGACAAAAGGTTTCTCGCCCGTGTGGCTACGCATGTGGGACGTGAGGTGGGAGGGGTAAGTGAACCCTTTGCCACAATGATGGCAGAGATGTGGCTTCTTGCCTGAGTGCATGCTCAGGTGGTTGGTTAAGTTTCAGCCTCTGGTAAAGAGCTGGAGATTAGCAGTCGTGCGGCCCTTAACCTTTGGCAGTAAAGCAAGTGTGTCAGCAGTGCAAAGGACTCTCAAGTTGCTTGCCAGGGAACCATGCCTACGGCAGAACTTCTGCTTGCCGGCTCGAATGCTTCTGCAGGTCTCCGAAACTTGAGCACGATCAATCCAATGTTATTGGGTAGCACCGTCCATGGTGGAACGCTGGCCGTGGTGGTTGCAGAAGTGTGACTGTGGCTAGAGCTCGTGGACCTCTGCAAGACAAGGTCGCCTGAAATTAACTGCAGCAAATTACATACAGCTATAGCCTCTCCAAATGGAAGATGGCCACAACTTCTGAATATACATCTGATAGCAAGCAACAGTCAGTCTCCTGTGGGCAACCTCCCGATATCTACAGCCTAAGCCTATCTTAAAACGATTTCAAAACACAGTCCCACAGAGCAGCAATCAAGCATGCATCTGCCACGTCCTGATGACTGAACCAGCTGTGGCGTAGGGGCTTCTGGGCTCTAATATTTGTCACAAATGGCTAATCTGGCAGGCATACAACCTCTGGTGCAATGACCTACGATCTCACACCTCGAGAGCACGAGTCTATTCTCTAACAGCACTTATCAAGATAATAATAGCGACTTTCAAAATTTCACAGCACCTTTTTAGAGAAAGAAATCTCGTTCTTTAACTGCACCTAATAATTAAATACACTGGAACGAGAGCATGATAAATCATTACTGATAACACACACAGTGCTAGCCTGCATAAGCACTAACAGTAAATGTCACATGGCCGTAGAAAACAAATTTTAGCTTGATGGCATATCAGCTCCTTTTACATATAGTCTTATCAGCAGCTTCCTTCTTCCATAGGCAGTCAGGCATGGGAAGAATAGAAGCAAAGGAACGATGGCCAGAGGATCTGGAGCTTGCTAAAGCCACTCTCTCTCCCTCTCTCTTAAATCTTATTTATTAATAATAATACATTTGATATAGCACCTTCAGAGAACTCGATCTCATTCTAGGCACTTTACATTTGCTGCAAGGGAAGCACGATCGAATGGTTAGTGGTAGCAATAAACAGCAAGAATAACATGGTTAGGAGTGACATTCACAAGGTCAGCAAGCAAGTATGGTTAGTTACAGCATGCATAGTGTCAGCATGCAAAAGCACTTAAAGATTCCCATCATACGGTCCCGCTAACTGCTCTGATAAATAGATCCATTTTTAGTTTTTTTGAATGTGAAGAAGTCAGAAGATGTCGTGATGCAAGTCGGGAGTGAGTTCCATGCTCTGGGAGCATACGAACTAAAGGCACGGTCTTTAAAGGAGATTAGTACGAGGTGTGGGTAAACAGTTAGATTACGAAAAGCTGGTGGTACGATTCTATGCCTGGTGAAGGAACAGATCTGATAGGTAGGCTGGAGCCAAATAAAGAAGAGACCAACGAGTGAGTGACAAAACCTTTAAGTCGATGCGTTGCTTGACAAGGAGCAGAGCAGGTCGATGAGAAGTGGTGTCATGTGGCAACTGCAATGCTCACAACAGAAAGGCCTTGCTGCAGGTATGCACCAGCTACAAGCACCTCGTTGCACCGGCCGGTACACTCGCAAGCAGTGAGTTACAGAAGTCAAGACAAGATGTAACAAAAGCATAGACCAATTTAGAGTGCTATCCCTGTCTAAAAAAGGTCGAATTTCAGCAATGTTATGTAGCTGAAAGTAGGCAGGCTTGACTGTGGAGCTGATGTCGTCGTGTAATGAAAGGTCACTTTGGGACATGACACCTAGATTTCGTGCAGATCCAACAGGACATATGCTGGCAGAGCCGATTGTGGGCGCTAACGTTTTCAACTTATGAATCACATTTTTTGCCCATAACAAGTAAGTTGGTTTTATCATCATTCAATCTAAGAAAGTTTGCTGCCATTTATGAGCAGATGTCGTCAATTCGTATTCGTAATTCGAATTCGAGTAAGGGAGTTGAGAGAATTCGGCATGCTGGAGGGCTGGGAGCAATTCAGGCAAAGGTACAACGGAGTGTCATTTGCATAGAAGTGAAAGCCTAGATCATACCTGGCAATCGCGTCGGCTAAAGGGACAGTATAAACCGTGAAAAGAACCGGACCCAGCACGGAGCCCTGAGGTACTCCATATTTCAGAGGTACTTCAGATGATCTTTTTCCATTCACATCAATACTCTGAAGTCTCCCACTGAGATAGGACCTGAGCCACTGCAATGCATTGCCAGTGTGCCCAGGCGAGATGAGAGGGGCTCAAGAAGAACTCGGTGAATGATAGTACCAAAAGCTGCTAAAAGATTGAGTAAGATATTCAAAAAACAAGCAGAAATAAGCATACAGTGTCATATTCCAAAGCGACCTCTCGTTAGACGACCATAGCTCCACGGTCAAATCTGCCTATTTTCAGCTTCATTATATTGCTAAATTTCGGGCTTGTTTAGATAAGGATACCACGTCCAAGTTGGTCCATGCATTCGTGACATCTCGTCTCGACTTCTGCAACTCACTGCTTACTGGCCTACCAGCATGTGCGATCAGGCGATAGCAGCTGGTGCAAAACTCCGCAGCTAGGCTTGTCTGTCGTGAGCGTCGCAGTTGCCGCATTACTCCACTTCTCGCCGACCTGCACTGGCTACCAGTCAAGCAACGGATTGACTTCAACAACAATCACGACTGACTGTCCATCGACAGGCATACGAGGACTACAGTAGATCGTACTAGTCGATCTTGGCAAAGGCCAAATCTAGCTTCTATAAAAATATTGTTTAATTAAAGATAAACAATCCTAAAATGCCGATTTCGAAAATCAACCATCTCCTCAACCGCTCCCAGGTTAGCTCCTTGCCTGATGATCCCTGCAAAGATCTAGCTGATCGCTTCTCTAGCTTCCTTGTCAAGAAGTTACACATGATCAGCGAGCCCATCCCAAAGATGGCAGCACCCCCCCCCCCAGGAATGCTGTAGGTCAACTACATGCCGCACCTCAATGTCTACATTCAGCAGGTCACTAATGAACTCGTCCTGAAGTTCATATCCCAATCAAAGAAGACAACTAGTTCTTTGGAACCTATCCCCACTGCCCTGCTCCTGCGATGCATGGATCTGCTGCTTCCATGCATAACTAACATCCTAAAGAGTCATTAACCTCAGATCACGTCCCACCACCTTTCAAAAAGGCCATAGTCAGGCCACTACTCAAGAAAGAATCACTAGACCAAGAGAATTTCAGCAACCGCCCAGACTCTCTTCTACCATTCCTATCAAAGACACTGGAACGAGTCGTGTCAGGCCAGCCGAATTCATATATTGAAACTTCAAACATTGCCACCAAGTTCCTGTCTCATTTTAGAGCTAATCACAGTCAGCATTGTTTCGGGTGTACAACGACCTACTTAGGAATGCAGACATAGGTGGAGTGTCTCTGCTTGTTTAACTCGATCTTTCGGCAGCTCATGATACTAACGATCACCGAGTCCTTCTTGAGCACCTCTTATCTCGCCTAAGCACCACTGGCACTGCATTGCCATGGTTCAGGTCCTATCTCAGTGGAAGACTCCAGAGTATTGACGTGAATGGACAAAGATCAGAGAAACATCTGAAATATGGGGTACCTCAGGTCTCGGTGCTAGGTCCAGTTCTTTTCACGGTTTAAACTCTCCCTCTTGCCGATGTGATAGCCAAGCACGATCTAGGCTTTTACTTCTATGCGAAGGACACTGAGTTGCACCTTGGCTTTGATCCCTCCCAGCCCTCCAGCACGTCGAATTCTCACCAATCTCTTACTGCATACACAAAACCTAGGTGTCATGTTCCAAAGTGACCTCTAGTTAGACGACAACACGAGCTCCACAATCAAGTCTGCCTACTTTCAGCTTCATAACATTTCTAAAATTCGGGCTGTTATAGACAGGCATACCACATCTAAATTGGTCCAAGTATTGCAGTCGGAAGGACGACCGGAAAGAGTTTTGGATCATCCGCATCAAAATGCGTGTGGTGGCTTTAGAACTATGGAAATAGAATGCAAAGCGACCGCGACCCTTTGAATAAGTGGGAATGGATGAGCCCCGAATAGCTGCGCTAGGTGAGGGCGACACTTCTGGTACGACTTTACGGATCAGGTGGACTGGAGGAAGCGGTTTGCTGCTCGGCGATGACGGGGCACCAATCGATGCCTTCGCTTGCTGACAAGAGGCAGCTGACAAGCTGTGAGTAAAACGGGAAAAACATATTCGGACGCAGAATTAGGGGGTACCCATCAGCAGGGGTGCTTAAGAACGCCGGAGGCTTGGATTCGATGTAAAACGTAGTGGGCCCCTACCGAATAAAACCTTATGAGGCGAGACTGAATGCGCAAGGCGCAGAAGCAGCTATCCGAAGCAGGCCAGCGACCGCTTACCTACTTCTTGCAAGCTTGAGGGGTGTAAAAAGCTTCGTCGGTCATGATGCCAGCAGCCAGCCCCTTCCATTACCACGGGCCACAGCAAGTTCAAGGACAGAGTCGATGCTTAGGGGTCAACAAGGCATTTTTCATTGGTACTCCTTGAGAAAAGTTAGGCCATGTGCACCGATTAGTCCTTGCCTAGACTGGACCTTCCTCGCGGGCCAATATCATAATATCTCTTATTGGGGCCTCAAGGGAAAGGTGACTCTGAGGTCAGCGATCGTTCTGCATTTGGATTCGACGAATTACCGCAAAATACCGCAATCCACTCTAATTGGGCTAACGACGACCAGACGTAAGCGTTGCTGAGCTCAAATTTTGCGCTGATATTGTAGTACACGTTCGAATTTATCTGTCCACCAAATTTCATGTCGCTGGGCTCGCACCCGCACTTATGCAAATGAGCTTTGACGCCGGACGCCTGTACCGAAATCGACTGCAATCCATTCTAGTTGACGTCAAATCCATCACAAATCAGCTACGCGCAGGTCCAACAAGTTTGGAATATCAAACTGCGGTACACTTACCATGTACCCAGAAAATTCCTTGCGATTCCGCTGACGCGTTCTCACGAACTCCACTGAAATAAGATTGCAGTGGCCCATGCCAATACCGCAATCGGCCACAATCCACATTGCAACGAAAGAATTCCTGATCGAAAAGAAAGCTCTTTTTCTATAGCATATGACAGCACACTCTGCGCCAATTGCACTCTTAAAGAATTGCATTTGGATTGGCACTACCGTTCTCGGCCTATACCACAATCCACTTCAATCCACAGAATCCACCGCATAAAAAATCGAAATACGTTTCGCCGAGCACCAGTTTTTATTGCATTTAATAATAATAATAATATTGCACTTGATAAAGCGCCCTCAGAGATCTCAATCTCTTCCTAGGCGCATTACAATTGCTGCAAAGGGAAACGCGATTGAATCGTGAGTAATATCAAGCTTGATAAACAACATGAACAACGTGGTTAGGGGTGACATGCACAGTGTCAGCATGCAAATGTGGTTAGTGGCAGCATGCACAGTGTCAGCACGCATAAGCACATCAAGGACGAATCACAGGGACCCACTAAATGATGTCCTAAATAGGTGTGTTTTTAAGTTCTTTTGAAATGTGGTCAAGTCAGGGGATGTTCTGACGCAAGTCGGGAGGAAATCCCAGGCTTTGGGAGCATACGAACTAAATGCACGGTCTCCAAAAGATTTGAGGTATTTTAAAGTGCACAACCACGTAAAATAAAAAAATGTGTGCAATCTCGCACTGTGGCTATGGGCGGCAATCGCCTGAAATGACCTAGAAAACTACCGCAATCCACTCTATTCCACTCCAAATCATCCTCAATCGCGATCGCGAAGCTCTAATTGACATTGTATATAGGACTAGACTCAGTTCAAGATGCACCCACAAAACTTCGCTCCATCATTCACAAGCGTTCTCATGCAATGAATTGCAATCGACTGCAACGACCCGATCCCATACCACAATCCACCGCAATCCGCCGAAATCCGCTGCAATCTGATTCACAGCGACCGGAAAGCGTACACTAGAAGCTCTAATTATGATTGCAAGCCGCTGTACTCTTCGGTTATTGTGTACTCGCATAACTTTAATGTAATTGCCTCGACCATTCTGCAGCAATGCACTGCAATCGATCGAAATTGCCCGGGCCAGTACATCAATGTACCGCAACCCGCCGAAAAACGACCAGAATACGTACACTTTAAGCTCTATTAGTGATTGCACGCTGCTCTAATTTTTGGTTATTGAGTAATCCCACAATTTCACTAAAATCGCCTCGATCATTCAGCAGCAATGAACTTCAATTGACTGCAATGGCCCGAGCCATTACCTCAATTTACAGCAATCGAATGCAAAATGCTCTGAAATCGATTTTGCAATGCTCTAATTTTTAATGCATTTTACAAAGCACACTGGTTAAAATCAACCACGTCATTTTAAGCAGTTGCGCTCGTACAATCTCGGGCAATGCATGGCTATCTACGTTAACGGCTCTGCTCGAAGCAGCAATCCACTACAATCCGTGGCAAGTCGACACTATACTGGCTGCACGACGTGTCGATTGTCATCGCATTTTACATTTCTTCATGCTAAAAGTGAAATCGTAGGATTTTAAAGCTATTTTAACGTTAATTGTCAACAATGCACGGCAATCGACAGCAATAGCAGGGACCAATACCGAAATCTGTGGCAGATCGACGAGAAATCGGCTGTACCAAGCTCCAATTCTCATCCCACGTAACATCTCACTGCTCGAGCACATAGTTTCAACCAACTATGACCGTTCAATCTTGGGCAATGCATGGCAATCAATGGCAATGGCATGGGCAAATACGACAATGTAATGTATCTCAGTCTGTAACTCCACAAAGTCATAAAGACCATGTGGGTGTTACGCAGGAGAGTTTTGTATAGCGCACTCACAGCTTAGGCGGCTTTCGGTATGCATTCGGAAGCCAACAGACTTCGTCTCACATCCATTATGGTCCATCACAAATTACTGGAAAGTGACTGGGCCAAGATCAAAGACATCTTACCTGCCACAGCCCACTGTGTTGGAAGTACAATCAAATCTTTTCAACCAATCGCAAACGTACAATCATGAGCAACGAACGGCAATCAGCAGCAATGTCCTGGGCCAATACCCCAATTCCCGGCAAATTGAAGAGAAACTGGCAGCGAGGAAGCCTCAATTGCCATTACATATAACATTCCGCCGGGTCCAAAATAAAACCGTGGAATTTTCAAGATGCTTTGCTAACTGTCAGCAATTCGCGGCAATCAACAGCATTGGTAGGGGCCGATAGCGAAATCCGTAGAAAATTGACAAGATTGGTTGCATTAAACTGCAACTCTCAATCAACGTAACATGTATCATGTGTTCGAGAATAATTTTCACCCATTGTGGGCGTTCAATTGATGGCAACGCAAGGCAATGACCCGGGGAAATACGCAAATCCATAACAGACAGCTACAAATAGACCAACAGTTGCTGATAGAAGCTCCAACTTTTCTTGCCTATTGCACTACAGTGCACTAAAAGAGCAGTCACATCCTTTTATACAATCGACAAAGGCACAGTAGAGGGCAATGTACGGCAATCGATGGCAATGGTCGGGTCTCTGCAGCAATCTGGTTCAAATTTGCTGGAAATTGGTTGTTTGAATTTATAATAATCCTACCACATAACGCTCACTGTGGGCGCACATGCTGTCCTTTGACGCGTTCAACGTTGGACAATCCACGGCAATCGACAGCAATTGGCCGAGACAATACAGCAATCTATGATTGTCTGCTACAATTACAAACAAAGCTGGTGGGAGACCGAATTTTTCTCGCGTAAATGTGCTGTATTAAAAGTGCAACCGTTACTTATCAACCAATCTTGATCTTGAACGTACATGCGAGGGCAGTGCTCGGCGATCGACGACAACGGCCTCGAAAATACGGAAGTATATCCTTTGTAAGTGTACACACTCAACTCAAGTCGTGAGACCAGGGGTATGGGTCAAGCGGATCGTTCCAGGAGAGGGGGGCATTGTGGTTAGCTGGGAAAATATGTCGGTAGGCCTAATCGCAAAAGTAATAGTCATAATAACAAATTTATATATCACTCACAGAGCCAACCCTTTCTTTGCACAACACATGGGCTGTACCGCAAACTGTAACATGCTCAGTCACACCAATAACTACGACACACTGTATACACTCCGATACGGCTGCCATTTCAATAATAAGCTAGGGAAATCGGCATTTCGATTAAAAATTATTCAGAAGAGTGTTGCAGGGTTACCCACGAAATGTTAAGCAATTGGGCTTTCCGGTTTTTTCGCTTTGGCCCCAAATGGCCCGAGCCACTCAGCCTATTGGATTGGTCCAGCGATTAAGGTGCTTGCCCCGATCAAGGTCTGTTTGAGGTCGTGGGCTCGAGCCCTGAGGCATATGTGAAGCGCCTGAATAAAGATTAAGTTCTCTTGGGGCGCTATAAAAATGAAATATGTCTTTTGTCTAATTTATACATTCGAACGGCGAAAAGCTACCGTTTCCACAAAATATTTCGCTCTACAGCTCAATTTCAATTCCGGATTACGGAGAATGCTTTGCCAGGTTTACCAATCAAATTTCAACGCGACCGCTCTTTCGTCTCTTCACAATACGGCCTCCGATGGCCTGGCCCACACAACAGCCCATAACATTCTCCGGGCGACAAAGCTGACATTTCACTAAAAACGTCTCGAAATTGCCGTTTCGATTTTACACCGTAGGCAATCAATTTAATGTCGACTAGAATTTTTACGAACAGTTGGGCATTCTCCTGCTCTACCCACAACAGCTATTGCTGGCTCGCCTTCCTACATAATCGAACAGCGATGCTGCGGACATTTGTAGGTAAAGCTTCGCGAAACTGCAGGTTTTTTGAGCGATCGAAAGCGGCTCACGGGTTTAACCTCACATCACGCAAGTTATTGCCTAATTTCCTCGTTCCCATGCTAAGGGCTTCTGATGGTCAAACCAAAAGGCAGCTCACAGCATTTGAACTACAAAAAGACTTGTCATTTCAGTAAAAAGCTTTGAGCTATTTTCGCTTCCATTTCAGACGATAGATAACAGTACGCCGGTTTACCCCACAGAAGTTTAGCTTGTTTCACTTACTCTCATGCCATTACCTCACCCAGTGCAGTGGCCAGCCAGAGTCCCCGAATAAGCGAATTGCAATACTGCTTCCAATTCCACATTACATGCATCTCATAACACCATTTGTGATTTCGGTTTATGAGAAACGGGGTACGATTTGCCAACCAAGTTTCATAGCACAGTGCATAAGAGTTTTCATGGTGCAATAATAAATAATATTAATAATACACTTGTATAGCGCCCCTAGAGATTAAACTCCTATGCACTTAACACATGCTATGAAAATGCATTACTAAATTATTAGAGGTAGCAGGCTTCAGTAACTTGGGTCAGCAAGCTTCCTTACGTAATCGAACGGCAATACAGCTGACATTCCCAAAGTGTGCGTTCAGCATGTGCACCTCAGATTCCATTTTATAGAAAACAGTTAACTGGGTCAACTGGTCAGACTTCGCAGCTGGGCCTATTTTCGTTTCGGTCTGGCCAGTCAGTCTCATTACACGTTCGAATTGCAATGCAACTGCTATTCCAACAGCAAGTTACTGCACCTTTGATTCAGCTTTATAAAAAGCGGTGTCTAAGGAGCACTTTCAACATTGCTTGCGACTTCACATGGGCGTTTTCAACCATTTTCGGCCATCACTTGCGGCCTAGTCAACATCGCTACATTTTCAAACTTCGATATAGCTTGTATCTCCACTATGAGCTTAGAGTAACACATGCTTTTCATTTCACGATACGGAAAAGAGTCTCGAGTATACGAAAAAAAATGCAGCACACTTTCGTTCGGGCGTTTTCAACATAGTGGCTTCCTTCCAAAGGCCCTGGCAGCTGTGCAATTTAGAACTGCAGAGCAAGCGTCGTGCAAGAGCAAGATTGTGATTCCGCGGAATGTAAATCGAATTTAACACCCAAATTTCACATCACAGCGCACGAGCAATCTCATGCGGTCACCTCAAACTGCCTGGCTGGCCTGCCTATATTTTCGGCAAAGATAAGAAAGCTGCCACTTCCACGGTAGGCGTCTCGAACCTAGGTTTAATCACAAAATTATCAGCTAATGTGCACTAAAACTTGAACGCGACAACGCTCAATTGCCTGGCCTCCTAGAAATATTGAAACCACGACACGACGGCCAATTCCACGAGAAGCTATGTGAAACAGCTGTCTGGGCGAAGCGCTGATGGGAAATCACTGCCGATGACTCTGCCTAGCTAATTACAGCTAGACAGGACGTGACGAAATAGAACTCGGCACTCCAAGCTGCATTGTTCGAGTAACGGCTTAGGCAGTAGGAGCCGGTGGACCTCTAGCCGAGCAAGCTCGGGCGAGCCGGGCCTATAAATACTCTCGCTCTCTCGAACTCCCCCCTCTATCTCTGTCTGTCTGTCTGTCTCTCGCTCCCTCCTATCGTTCCTCTCCTCTCTCTCTCTCTCTCTCTCTCTCTCTCTCTCTCTCTCTCTCTCTCTCTCTCTCTCTCTCTCTCTCTCTCTCTCTCTCTCTCTCTCTCTCTCTCTCTCTCTCTCTCTCTGTCAGTCGGTTAGTATCTCTGTCTCCTGTCTCTCTCTTTCTCTCTCTGAGAGAGCCGTCGCTGGCTCCGAGGTTCGAAGCAGCACGCACAGGAATACTCTACATTGCTGCCGCCGAGTAGGTTCATTCATCCTCAGCTTGAAGACGCACGGTAGGGTCTTGCTGTACTGTCGGTTCTTGCTGCATGTTGGGGCTTGAGTTCAGGGTCAGCTTTCTCCTGGCTCGACGCTGCTGCTGCCATCTAGTCTGTACCTCATTCACGTGAGTGCGCATGTGGATCGTCAGGCTGCTGGCTCGTGAAAACCGTTTGTTGCAATTACTGCAGGAGTGGGGCCTCTCACCCGTGTGCGTGCCCATGTGGCGCGTCAGGTCTCCAGTCTGTGCAAACCGTTTGCCACAGTGATCGCACACGTGAGGTTTCTCGCCCGTGTGCGTACGCATGTGGATCGTCAGCCTGCCGGCTTGTGAAAACCGTTTGCCGCAATGACTGCAGGCGTGAGGCCGCTCGCCCGTGTGAGTTCGCACATGGATCGTCAGGTCGCCGGTTCGTGCAAACCGTTTGCCGCAGTGAATGCAGACGTGAGGCCTCTCGCCCGTGTGAGTGCCCATGTGGATCTTCAAGCTGCCGGCTTGTGCAAACCGTTTGCCGCAGTGATCACATGCATGAGGCCTCTCGCCCGTGTGTAGGCGCATGTGACACTTTAGGTTAAAGCTTAGTGAAAACCGTTTGCCGCAGTGATCGCAGGCATAAGGCCTCTCGCCTGAGTGCGTGAACATATGGGACCTAAGGCGGGAGGAATAAGTGAACCGTTTGCCACAATGCTGGCAGACGTGAGGCCTCTCGCCAGAGTGCATGCTCAGGTGCTTAGTCAAGCGGCTGCCTTTAGTGAACCCAGTCGTGCAGTCGTACCTTTCGTAGGAGAGCACGGTGTGTCAGAAGAGTGGATGACGTCAAAGATAGCCGAAGTGTGCCCAGCCTACTGCAGAATTTCTCATTGTCTGCTTGAATGCTCCCTCAGGAACTTAAGCATCTCCAATTTAATGCCACCGGATAGCCCAGTTCTCAGTGGAGCTTTGGCCGTATGGGTAGCAGAAGTGTGGCTGGTGAGAGATCCTAGACCTCGGACCAGGTCTTCCAGCGAATAACATAGAGCTATAGTCCTTCAATATGTAAGATGGCTGTGACCTGCAAACCAGAGCACAACTTCTACATATGCATCCGGTTGCACGTAACTATTAGGCCCCTGAGGGCAACTTCTCAATATCTGTACCATTAGCCTAACCTAAAGAAGGTTCCATAACACAGTTCCATGAAGCAGCGATCAAATATTTGTTGACCACGTCACGACAACAGAGCCAGCTGCAGCGCAGGAGTCCATGCACTCTAATATTGGTCACAAATGCCTTAACCTGGCAGGTATATTATCTCCGGTACTACGAAGTACGGTCTCACCACTCTAGAACATTAGCCCATTCTCTAACGGCACTTCTCAAGGTAATAATAACCGTTTTCAAAATTGCATAGCACCTTAGTGAAATATATATCTTTCACTGCACCTAATTATTTAATACACTGGAAAGAGAGTGTGGCAACTGATTACTGATAATACACACGATGTTACCATGCATAACCACTAACATGAAGTGTAATATGGATGTAGAAAAGGGTTTGGGCACTGAAACGGAATCTCGGCTACTCCGATATCGTCAGGCACTGGAAGATTAAGAAATGAAAAAGTGATGGCCAAAGGATCTGGAGTTTTCTAAAGCCAGTGCTAAATTACCAGCCGTTTAACCTCACTAAACTTGTGTCTAGGTTAATCCTTTTATCCGTCTCTCTCTCCTCTCTGTCTGTCTCTCTCTCTCTCTCTCTCTCTCTCTCTCTCTTGCTCTCTTTGTAACTTTTTCTCAATGTGCTCTCTCTCTCTCTGTGCTACTCTTTGACTGTGTGATCTCTCTTTTCGTTCTCTCTGCTTAACATTTGTCTCTGTTAAATGTCTCTCTCCCACTCTTGCATTCTTCAAGTCGCTCTTTCCCATCCTCATTCTGCACAGTCCCTACTCCATCCTCTTGCTCACCATTAGTGTTCTTGCTCTGTCAATCTGACTGTGTCGCTCACTCTTCAATCTCTTCTCCCTCTTTTTCTCTATCTCTCTTCCACTCCTCTATTCAAATGCCCATTGTTTTGCCTGTTCCTAACCTCTTGTCTTCTCTGTATTTGCTCTCCCTGTCCACACACCTGTAGTTCTCGTCTGTCTGTCTCTATGCCACTATCTGTCTACTGTCTATACCTATTTACTTCCCTTCATGCCAATTGTTTTCTTTAATTATTACTCTCTCTCTCTCTCTCTCTCTCTCTCTCTCTCTCTCTCTCTCTCTCTCTCTCTCTCTCTCTCTCTCTCTCTCTCTCTCTCTCTCTCTCTCTCTCTGTCTCTCTCTGTCTCTGTCTCTCTCTCTGTCTGTCTCTGTCTCTGTCTCTGTCTCTCTCTCTCTCTCTCTCTCTCTCTCTCTCTCTCTCTCTCTCTCTCTCTCTCTCTCTCTCTCTCTCTCTCTCTCTCTCTATCCAGTGTAGGTCAGGGAGAGGCAGTTAATGTGGCAATCGCTAAGTTTACGACAGATAAGGCAGCTGTGACTTAGCAGTAGCACTCCGCTAGAGTGGGTGGGAGGTTCGCGAAGGCATCCTCGAAGGGCACCACGGAAGCTGACAACAGTCGATATGGTCAGCCTGAAGAGTGATCGGAAGCAGCGATGGCTGCTAGCCGCTTGGCACGGGAACCCACTAGGCAGCTCAAGGTTTGCTAAGTTGATTTATGCCTGCATCTAACGGGGCTACTCATGCAGGGGGCCTGACGAACCACGTAGACAGAAGATTATTAGAGAACTGACAGGTACGATTCTCTAGGTAAGTGCAAATTGATAGAGCCTGATTTCATGAACCAGTCGGAGGTAACAATTGGTGCAATTAACAGGTCGGCGAGAGAGCCGTGATGGCACACTAATAATAATAATAATAATTCACTTGATAAAGTGCCCTCACAGAACTTAATCTCTCTCTATGCGCTTTACATTTGCTGCAAAGTGAAATGCGATTGAATGGTAAGTTAAATCATGCTTGAAAAACAAACAAAATGAATAATATGGTTAGGGGTGACAAGCACAGGGTCAGCATGCAAATGTGGTTAGTGGCAGCATGCACAGTGTCAGCACGCATAAGCACATCAAGGACGAATCACAGGGACCCGCTAAATGCTGTCCTAAATAGGTGTGTTTTTAAGTTCCTTTTAAATGTGGTCAGGTCAGGGGATGTTCTGACGCAAGTCCGGAGGGAGTTCCAGGCTTTGGGAGCATACGAACTAAATGCACGGTCTCCAAAAAATTTGAGGTTTGTACGCGGTAGTGATAAACTGTTGGATTCCGAAAAGCGGGTGGTACGATGCTTGGCCTGATGAGGTAGTATATCTGAAAGATAGGCTGGAGCCATAGAATAAAGGGACCTAAAAGTGAGCGACAAAACCTTGAAGTCAATCCGTTGCTTGACTGGTAGCCAGTGCAGGTCGGCGAGAAGTGGAGTAATGTGGCAACTGCGACGCTCACGACAGACAAGTCTAGCTGCCGAGTTTTGCACCAGCTGCAAACACTAGGTAAGGCGGTTGCTTTCACGACCTCGGTCCCGGGGTCGTGGGTTCGATTCCTGTGGTGAGTGATTCTTTATCGCCACTGCAAGCGGTGGTGATAGCCGTAAAGGCTCTACTATCGCTATACAAAAAGAGGCTGTTTATACAGCTAGGATTTATTATAAGCCACGGCTACACGCACTCTACCACTATAAGGCACTACTAAACGCCTTCGCGAGATGAGAATAGGCAGCCAACAACACAATTAAAAGATCAACTGCACCTTTTATGCACGACGGGAAACGATACACAAGTGCGATTCATCCACGTACGGAAGCTACGATTCAACACGAACCGAAAGCGGCTTATCTGTAAACGCTAGCACAGCCTCATGCACCCCAGGTTACATATGCAAGGCACGGAATCTGTGATTCCCTGCGCGCGCACGAGCACTTACGTTTTTACGGAAGCTCAAGGGTAATAAAAAGCGTCAGAATCAACCCCGGAGTGCTGGCGCAGCGCAGACGAGCGGCTAACACGCGCCGCGTGAAGTTCACGGACACTTGTGCTGAACCGCAGAGCATTTCCGCTTGTCAACCACTAGTAGTGTTTTTTTAAAACCAAATGGCGGGCAATAAAAACCTGTTTTAAATCTTTTTGTTGTTTTTTTGGTTTTTTACTTGTTTTCGAAGACACTCTGTGGGCGTGTCCAAGTCCACAGTGTTGTTCCGCCCCATCCAACTCTCCACTCCATCCGGCCAACAAGCGCGAGCTGAGTACCGCCTCACTAGGCGCTGCAGTTGGACAGTATCGGCTAACTGAGCTGGATTTAATTGGAACTGGTCAGCTGTGGTCGAGTGACCCGCTATTCCTGCAGCGTAGAACTTTCTGCTTGTCCACCGGCCTGCGTGGAAGCCTCTCCCTCTCTCTCTCTCTCTCTCTCTCTCTCTCTCCTCTCCCTCTCTCTCTCCCTCTCTCTCTCCCTCTCTCTCTCTCTCTCTCTCTCTCTCTCTCTCTCCCTCTCTTCTATCCTCGCGTTCCGGAGCTGCTTCCACGACGGCTATTACATCCGCGTGTTCGCTTGCTCGCTTGAGTTGCATGCGTACGATAAAATGACAGCTGTCGTCGTCAGTACAACAACTAGCTTGTGGGGGCTTTGTTCTACATCTCGCCGCCGCTGTGCACCGAGCAGCTACAACTCTATTCGGTGTCTTTCTTCTTACTTCTGGCTCTCACTTCTGGCCGGAGGCTCATTTCGTTCGAGTTGTTACTCGAAAACCGCTGTCTCCTTTTGCAAAAAATATTTATTTACCAAACACACCGGTGAGAACCTTTTCCGGTCCATCGCCAATATTCACGTGTGCAAATTCATCGGCGAATGTTTCGGCGAAAAACCGTCAAGTTCGATCATAGCAAAGGGGGGTGAAGGGTGGTTTGGAATATCCTTACGGCATTCATCCGATCCCTGCAGGCTTCTTTTTACAGCTGATTAGATTTTGCTTCATCTTTTAACATGAATCTGCACAAATTGATGAACAATATTGGCATTGATGCCGAGACAGCTTCAATCCTTCAGACTCTAACTTCTCAGAAAAACGGACAGATACATCGATGGCAACGCGCCCACCTTGGTTCTTGTCTTGTTGCGCCGTGGAGATTGAATAAGAGGGACGCCCGGTGTGCGGCAATGCCTCGTTGTGAGGGGGTGTTTAAAACCGACAAAACCGAGGCTGATTTTTCGGTTGGCTTAAAACCAGTTTAAAACCGCAGGTCTCAAGCCGCCAGGTTTCAACCTAACCATTCACTAGGCGCACGAGATTTCACGAGAGCCGCACGAGATCACTGCGCTTCCTTTCGTGTTTTTGCTAAGTTGACTCGTTTTTTAGGCGAGCGCATGGAACCACCGCCAATTCTACAAGCCTACTTTTCAGGACTACTGATTTTTAGTGGCCTCTAACGACCTTACAGCTACTATAGCGACCGCTGCCGCAGAGTAGGCCGCCCTCGGCTGAAGCGTCGCAATAGGAGGGCCCGCAGCATAGGATCCCGCATGGAGTGCAGACCGGGTAAAGGACAAGCGAGAGAGCTTATTCAAGCCGTGACCCAGATGGATACCCTTAGTAACGCATACTTTGTGAGACCGAAGCGTCGCTCAGCTAAACGCGACGAAAGACCGAAAGTAAATAATAAAATGCACGCGTATTCCGCCCCAAGAGAACTTAGTGTCTATCCGGGCTCCTTACGTCAATCCCCAGGACCGGTGCAAGGAGGCATTTTGGAGCACGAGGCGAGATCAGATACCTGGCGCCCCACCCCTGCCCACTCACGCCCTCCCCCACTCGCTCATAATGAAATCAAACCTAATTTGCAAGGTTTAAAAATATCTATTATCACAAAGAGTCATAAACATGCATAAAAACATTTTTCAATGCAGTAATATTTAAAATGTTAGAAATTACTGATCAAAACTTTGTCCTTACTTTTCTCTAGGTAAACTAGCACACCCTTTCTTTAATGTCGCGTGAAGATTAAAGCTCCTGTTATCTGTTTAACAGTAAAATATAATAATAATTCATTTGTATAGCGCCCCAAGAGAACTTATTCTCTATTCAGACGCTTCACATATGCCTCAGGGCTCGAGCCCATAACCTCAGCCAAGACTTGGTCGGGGCGAGAACCTTAATCACTGGACCAAACCAGCTCAACCGCAGCTTTTCGCCACAAATTAAAAAAAATCTAAAAAGCCGTTTATCCTACTGTTTTAATGTTTCTAACGGAAATTTTAAACAAACTGATACTGTAACTGAAGCTCCAACGTTCAATATGGAAATAAAATACGTTACGGAAAACAATTTTTCAAATATCTTTTGAATGTGTTTGTGGTTTTTTTAGGATTTTATCAAAATGACCGAAAGCTAAAATTAAGTTTCTATTTTTAAAATAAGGCAAACAATAATTAAATTAATCTTGTGGCATCAAGAAATAATTATGTTCTTTTCAGCCTTGTCTTCAGTTTGGGAGTACGTCAAAAAATGAAAGAAATCATTTACAGAGTACCTTGTAGGTCAATGCGGAAGATGCAATAAATCATCAAATGGTCTGTAAACTCCACGATAACGTCGAAGAATCATCTGAAAATACATCGAGTTTAGTTTGATAAATATCCTAGAGGTTGGACAACCAAGGAAGAGCCCGTGAGCATTAAGAGAACAAAAACTATTGTCGATTTCCTGGAGTGAAAATGTCTGAATGAGATTGCTTCCGATCTGGCCACTGGTAGAATATCAATTAGAGCTACCGCTAGAAACAAGTATACACGGAAATCAATCTCCGGGATGGATTCAAACTGCCAGAGACCATAACCGATGTCATTTAAAAAGAAATTTAAAACGCACCTATTTACGACAACCTTAAGCTAGCCTTTGTCATTCGTCTTACATGTGCTTATGCTTGCTGACACAGTTGCACGCTGCCACTAACAACACTTGCATGCTGTGGATGCCACCCCTAACCATGTTATTCATGGTTTTTTTTATCAAGAATGATACCCCTCACCATTCGATCGTGTTTCCTTTGCAACATATTAAAAGCGCCTAGAAAGAGATTGAGTTCTCTGAGGGCGCTTTATCAAGTGCATTATTATTATTATTATTATTATATGATGAAGCTGGTGTATGACAATTACGAAGAATAGAGAAACTAAACGATTGCCGAAATCAAAAGAAAATTTGAGAGAAGAGTAAAGTTTACCATGACTGTGGATAAATACGCAGCCGTGAGAGGACGTCGATTCCTTTGGAGTCAACATTCATGATAGCGGCAATAAAACAAAAATTAATTTGGTATTGTTTGCATAATTGGTTCGAGCACTGTTCTTGTTACGGTCGAATCAATGAGACAGCAATTGAGCTCTTTTTGAGTAACAATTGAGAAGGATTTGGTGGGATCTACTCAGGGGAGACGCTGCAGCAACTAAGAAATGCATTGGCCACATCGATGTCATCGGACAGTTCCGCTTAAATCATGGTCTGCACATTGGAGTATGTGATACATTGTACAAGAACAGCACTGAGATAGACTAATTAAACCTGGGTGGCGACGCTGTCGATTAAATTGACCATTTTGAAGCAGGCACGGACGTAGCCACACCGACAATACATTAGAAGGATAAGTCGACTACCAAGATCTGCTCGCGACATCACGCGAGCTTGTCACATTTATAAAAAAAAATCACCTGTTCGAAATAAGTCATTTCAATCCTAAGCAAAAGCTGAGTTCAAGCGCGAGATTGGACTGCATCTTGACGTGAAGACGCGATGAAACTATCTCCATCCCAACGATGTTAGAGCTTCCAGTATAGACAGCAGTCGCCATCCGCGAGACAAATACCGAATTCAAGACGCTAGAAACTATTGCGACGTTGGATTTTGACGCTCTAAAAACTCTTCTAAAGGCAATGGAATCTGTGAAACTTGCTATTGAGAATCTAAGTCGAAAAGACGTGACATTAATGTAATGTAATGTATCTCCGTCTGTAACTCCACAAAGTCATAAAGACCAAGTGGGTGTTATGCGGGAGAGTTTTGTATAGCGCACTCACAGCCTAAGCGGCTTTCGGTATGCATTCGGTAGCCAAGAGACTTCGTCTCACGCAACAAAGAGAAAGTGGGAAGCATAGCTGAGTCAGGAGAGCAGTTGAGGTAGTGAGTAGCCTATAAGTAGCAGCTCAGGACCGCTGACAAAATGTGCCATAATTCGGCAGTAGGATAGTAGTTGTCGTTGCGTAAGAATTGTAGAAGCGAGTTCCACAGTCTAGGACCAGCTAAAGCTTCTGTCGCCATCACTCTTTAAGCGGAGGAATGGGACAGCTAATTTATTGTCCACACAGGACCTGAGGGCGCGAACAGGCTGAAACTGATGCAGCACTTCAGCTACGTACGAAGGACCCAAGCCATGGCGGCCCTTGTGGGTCAGCATAAGAACTTCTGTATCCGAACGTTCTGAACGTTCTGTATCCGTTGCTCGACCGGCAACCATCCAACCTCTTTTAGCAAAGGAGACACATGCTCAAACCGCTGGGACTTGAAGACTAGTTTTGCAGCAAAATGCATAGTCCGCTGTAGCAGCATAATAGCTTTCTTTGGCAGCCCAGCCAAAAGGGAATTACAATAATCAAGCCAAGACAGAACTAAAGAGCTAGTTAAATTTTTTACAAGCCACTGTGGGAGACAGCTCCTAATCTTGGATAGGGATCGGATGTGATGGCTAGCTGTAGAGGCAGTCTTCTGAATGAAGCTTTTGAAATTGAGGCAGCTGTCGAACACGACACCTAATATTAATATTAATAAAAATATTAATAATAATAATAATAATGCACTTGATAAAGCGCCCTCTGAGAACTTAATCACTTTCTAGGCACTTTACATTTGCTGCAAAGGGAAATGCAATTGAATGGTAAGTAAAATAAATCATGCTAGAAAAACAAACAAACTGAATAATATGGTTAGCTGTGACATACACAGGGTCAGCATGCAAATGTGGTTAGTGGCAGCATGCACAGTGTCAGCACGCATAAGCACATCAAGGGCGAATAACAGGGACCCACTAAATGCTGTCCTAAATAAGTGTGTTTTCAAGTTCCTTTTAAATGTGGTCAGGTCAGGGGATGTTCTGACGCAGGTCGGGAGAGAGTTCCAGGCTTTGGGAACATACGAACTAAATGCACGTTTTCCAAAGGATATAAGGTTTGTACGAGGTGTTTCTAGACTGTTGGATTCCGAAAAGCGAGTGGTACGATGCTTGGCCTGATGGGGTAGTATATCTGACAGATAGGCTGGAGCCATAGAATGAAGGGACCAAAAAGTGAGCGACAAAACCTTGAAGTCAATCCGTTGCTTGACTGGTAGCCAGTGCAGGTCGGCGAGAAGTGGAGTAATGTGGCCACTGCGACGCTCACGACAGACAAGCCTAGCTGCAGAGTTTTGCACCAGCTGCAATCGCCTGATTGCACATGCTGGTAGGCCAGTAAGCAGTGAGTTGCAGAAGTCGAGACGGGATGTCACAAATGCATGGACCAACTTGGACGTGGTATCCTAATATAAACAAGCCCAAATTTTAGCAATGTTATGAAGCTGAAAATGGGCAGATTTGACTGTGGAGCTGATATGGTCGTCTGACGAGAAGTCGCTTTGGAATATGTCACCTAGATTTCAAGCTGATTCAACTGGAGATATGCTGGCCGAGCCCATATTGAGAGTCAGCCTTTCCAATCTCTGAATCACATTGGGTTTTCCCACAACTAGTAAGTTAGTTTTATCATCGTCGAGCTTTAGAAAATTTGCTGCCATCCATGTGCAGATGTCATCAATGCATGCAGCGAGTGAGTTGAGAGAATTTGAGGTGCTTGAAGGCTGGAAGGGATCAAAGCAAAGGTACAACTGAGTGTCATCCGCATAGAAGTGAAAGCCTAGATTGTACTTGGCAATCACATCAGCAAGAGGGAGAGTACAAACCGTGAAAAGAACCGGACCCAGCACGGAGCCCTGAGGTACTCTCTATTTCAGAGGTACTTCAGATGATCTTTGTCCATTCACGTCAATACTCTGGAGTCTCCCACTGAGATAGGACCTGAACCGCTGCAGAGCAATGCCAGTGATGCCCAGGCGAGATGAGAGGCGCTCGAGAAGGACTTGGTGATCGATGGTGTCAAAAGCCGCCGAAAGATCGAGCAAAACAAGCAGAGACACTTTACCCATGTCTGCATTCCTAAGTAGGTCGTAGGTCGTTGTATACCCTAAGCAATGCTGACTCTGTCGAGTGATTAGCTCTAAAGCCAGACTGGAACTTACTAGCAAGGTGTGAGGTTTCGATATATGAGTTCAGCTGGTCAGCCACGACCCGTTCCAGTGTCTTTGAAAGGAATGGTAGAAGGGAGACTGAGCGGTAGTTGCTTAAGTTCTCTTGGTCTAGTGTCGCTTTCTTGAGAAGTGGCCTGACTACAGCTTTTTTGAAAGGTGCTGGGACATGACCTGAGGCTAATGACATAATAACGATGTTAGTTATGCATGGCAGCAGCAGATCAATGCAACGTAGGAGCAGGACAGTGGGGATAGGGTCCTGAGGACTTGTTGCCTTCTTTGATTGAGATACGAACTTTAGGACTAGATCACTAGTGACCTGCTTAAATGCAGACATTGAGGTGCAGCCAGGAACTGAGGAACAGCATTCTAGTGGGCAGGTTGTCATCGCACGGACGGATTCCCTGATCTTGTCTATCTTCTGTACAAAGAATCGAGAGAAGCGATTGGCTAGATCATCGCATAGATCATCAGGTAAGGAGCTAATCTGGCAATGGTTGAGGAGATAGTTTATTGTTGACATCAGCATTTTTGGATTGTGCATCTGTGATTCAACAATGTTTCTATAGAAGCTAGACTTGGCCTTTTCTAGGATCGATTGGTACGACCTACAATAGTCTTCATATGCCTGTCGATGGACAGTTACTCCGGATCTTGTGTGTGCTTTTTCAAGCTTTCGTTTAGTAGACCTGGCTAGTTTAATGTCTGTGGTAAACCATAGGCCGTCTGTACTGGGCGCGCACAGTGCGCTTTGTCAGAGGTGCAAACTCGTCCAGCGTGTCAGCTAGTGTCGTGTTGTAGATATCTACCAATGATGACAGATCAGAGGGAGGACTGAGCAGCAGAGGTGAAGCAGATATTCTCTCACGGACAGCATCGATGTCAAGGGTCTTGAGGTTTCGCGATTCACAGGTTATTTTACAGGAGGATGTGGGCACACACTGTAGATTGAATGAGATCTGCATGTCGTCAGATAAGCAGGATTTGGTAATAATTGGTGATGACAAAGTGCATTTGTATGAAAAAATCTGGTCGAGTGTGTGACCCTTGATGTGGTTAGGGCCATGCACATGAGCCACAAGAGACAATGAGTCAGTCAATGCACAAAATGCGGTGCTGAAAGCGTCAGATAAGTTATCAAAGTGAACGTTGAAATCACCCATAACGAGGAAGGATCGATTTCTTGCACACGGAATCGAAATGAGATCGGAGAAATCTGAGATAAAGGTTCATGCTATTTTTTTCAATATCTCTTCAATGCAACAATTCAAATTTTCCTTTAGCTTGCTGCTAATCACTGTACTCAGGTTAGAGTGCTTGTTGAACATGAATTATAAAACCTAAATTTCGAGCACGTGGTGAGTGTCGCACAATAGCATCACCTATTAGAACAGCAAAGCCTTTTAATCCAGCTACACGCTTAGGGTGTTCTATGAGCAGCAGTTCGGTTTTATCATCATTTAATTAATGAGTGATGACGCAATTTTAGAATTCATGTTTAACAAGCACTCTAACCTAAGTTCAATGATTAGCAGCAAGCTAAAGGAAAATTTGAATTGCTGCATTGAAGAGCGATTGAAAAAGAATAGCATGAACCTCATGCGCAAAGATTCGTTTGTCGACCGCCAAAAACTCTAATAAGTTTCGCTGGAAATCAAGCGTTTCTTCTATTGGCAGTCAACAACGTAGAAGCTATCGTCAAAAAGTCGTCAAATGATGCAGAAAATGTGAACTTGGGTCTTCAAGATGAATTGAATTAGTTTCTTTGAAAAGATGGATCATCATTGCAGACGAGAGGGAAAAACAGTTTCAAATGGCTAAATTCCGAATTCAAGCTCTTCAAGAACTCTGACAAGCTAACTGAAAATCGTCAGAAATTGTACGATGCAATTTTATCCATTCATCCGACATCAACGGACGTCGAAAGAGTTTTTTCGGTCTTTAAGGATTTCTATTCTACACTAAAATCGTATCTCTTAGACAAGTCACTTTAAAAAACTTGGATTCTTGAAATATTTCTATAAGGCTTTTCGCTTTTAATAGGTGATGCTGTTGTGCAACCATTACCACGTGCTCAAAATTTAGGTGCCGTCTTCGACAGCTGCCTCAATTTTAAAAGCTTCATTTAGAAGACTGCCTCCACAGCTAGCCATCATGTCCGATCCCTATCTAAGATTAATAGCTGTCTTCCACAGCTGCTTGCAAAAAATTCAACTAGCTCCTTAGATTTTCTCGGCTTCATTATTGTGATTCCCTTCTCACTGGGCTACCAAAAAAGGCAACTTGGCCACTACATCTGGCAATGGATTTGGCTGCAAGACTAGTTTTTAATTCCCGGAGGTTTGAAAACGTGTCTCCTTAGCTAAAAGAGCTAGGATGGCTTCCCTTGATCAACGAATACAGAGCAAAGTTCTTACTCTAACCCACGACCCGCAAGGCCTGCCATGGCTTGGCTCCTCCATACCAAGCTGAACTGTTGCACCAGTTTCAGCCTCATCGTGCCCTCAAGTAGTGTATGGACAACAAAATAGCTGTTTTATTCCTCCACATAAAGACCGTTGGCGACAGAAGCTTTAGCTCTGCAGGTCCTTTACTGTCGAACTCGCTTCCACAATTCTCATACAACGACAAATACTCTCCTGCTGCCGACTACGGCGCATCCTTTTCAGCGGTCCTGAGCTGCTACTTATATGCTACTCACTACCTCAACTGCTCTCCTGACTCTGCTATGCTTCCCACTTCTGTCATGAATCGTGAATGACCCGTGGTCTCTTGTAACGGGATGAAGCCAAGAAAAAGCTCTCTGATTATCACTTCAGTTCACTTTGGTGAACAAAACAAATAATTATGCAAAGATAGCTGAGTAGTGTTTTGCTGACTTGGCTTCTCGTGTTTGGCCCAGTAGTCATGGTGCTCGCCCCGACCACGGTCTGGCCGAGGTCGTGGGCTCAACCCCCGTGGCATATGTGAAACGCCCGAATAAAGATTAGTTATATTATAGCGCTAGGCAAATGAATACCATTGATTTCTCTTAAAAGCTAAAGTTCGTATACATTCATTCGGAATGTCTTTGCCGAGATAATGTAGGTGAGTTTCTTTGTCAGCAACCCTCCGAACGCGCTTCGTCATCTTGAAGGCCAGAAACTCAATGGATTTGAGAAAGTTTCCATTCCCAAAAAGAGAAAAAACGAAGAAAAAGAAAAAAGGTTTTTCATTCGATCCGAAGAATCCACTGCATTTCGGGTTACTAGTACTCTTGCCAATCAAGGTGCTCCCATATGCTTGCTTGCAAAATTCCACTTGTTGCCTAATGGTCTGTCGAATTGTCTCATCTCTCGTCCTGTCCCTTATGCTGGCCGAACCTATAATTCCCTCCAAGCTTGAGAACTTTCTAGGTGCGATGGACTTTTCGCGCGTGAGAAGAAAATGCAGACAGATTATTTCAATCTGTACAGCTAACTTCTTGCGTGGACGAGTTATTATAATATTATACGAGATGCCAGCCTTCCTGCTGAATAGCTTACAGACAAAGCAAAATACTAAATCTCTTGATATAGAATACATCCTTGATATAGAATACATCAACAACAGGCAGCACATCTCCTCCCAATAAGCAAGCATTCTTTTGTAATAGAGCTGAGAAAATCGCCTATTCGAATCTTTCGAAAAGTCACGGGCACAAACCTTCTGCCGCCCTGTTGCACTAGAAGTGAAATGATGTTTGTAATAATACCATAGGGCTATGTGGCAGGGTCACTGTAATCCAACTCCGCTCAACTTTTCTTTTCAAGATTTTAGCTGCATTGTCTTGATTATCAACTGCATCATCTTCATTATTGTGGTTTTGTTTATGTATACCGCAGTCCGTGACAGCACCTAAATGTTGCTATCTGCCAGTCCTAGGCTGGGTGGCCCTCCTGGCCACCGGCTAGCCAATCGGAGCGCAGCTAGGCGTTGGCAACGGCGCCAACGAATGAGAGCGCAGCGTTCCGGTACCGCAGACGACGGAAGCTGGCGAACGTCTGCTGGCGGGCAGTGGCGCTTCCGCCGGCTGAGGGTGTGGAGGAAATAAACTGGTGGTGTTCCTCGTCGGCTCGCGCGCTGTGCCGCTCGCGACGACAATTTAGACTACAATTATCACTTATCTCTGTCTAGTTTTTGTCTTTATTAGGAAGTTGGAGTGCGGTTTCTGTATCTTGCTCATCCAGACATTTCTCCGCTGTATACATTTTTTGTCTGACACGTCTGGCGATTTCTTTAGAGGATTTTTGCTTGTTGAGGTATTTTAGGAAAGAACCCTTTTCTTTCGCTTGCTCTTTGGGCCATGACAGCCTAAGTGGTAAGGTGCTCACTCTTCACAACCGAGGTCGTGGGTTCGAATCATGCAGCGGGCGATCCTTTGTTGCCAACTGCAAGCAGCGGTGAAAGCTATTCAGGCTCTTCTGCCGCTATACAGATGAGGCCGTTAAATCAGCTAATAATATCATATATTTGGCCTTTTCAGCCCTGTACCACTGGGTGCAGAATGACTGACAACCAGCAATTATTATTATTGGCTTGCACCTCCTGCCAGAAGCCAGAGGCCACTGCTGGTCGTCTAGTCATCAGCTGCAGACTGAGGCTACAACCGGAGTTTCGGCCCCATTAGCTAGAGTACTCCTCACGTCGGCCGGCCAGCAGCCTGATCGAACCGGCTAACCTAGACGACCGCTGCCTGTCCGTTGTGCAGATAATTAGAAGACCGCTGCGCAGATCTCTTTCTAAACACTTCACATGTGCTGGAAAGGAAGCGCTTCAATAATCGGTTAGATACAGTTTGCACACCGCAGCATGGAGGTACACATAAAGAACAATTCCCACGGCGGAACAAATGCCATGTGAAACAGGTCGTCTATAAGTCAAGGAGGGTCACAAAGTTAGTCAGAAGATAATTCCATGTTTTGTATTGGCTAGGGGCAAAGCCCAACGACGAGTCACAAGTGCTGCTGCACCGATGCCAAGGCTGATTAAGAAGTCTTTCAGATCGGTCGGCTGGAGCAAGCTAAGGAAGAGACCTGAACGTGAGCGACGGACCCTAAGTAAGTCTCCTGAAGGAAAGCCACGAAACTTCGGTGAAAAATGAGCTGATTTGGAAGTTGTGAACTTCACGACAGAGTGTAAACGTAGAGTTTGGCATCGACTGCAAGCTTCTCATTGCATACGCGAGAAGGCTTTCGAGTAATGAGTTAAGGATATCCAGACCGAACGTCGCAAAGGTGTGAACCAGCTTGGCTACGGTGTCCTTGTTAAAGCAGACCCAAAATTTAAATTAGACTGCAGAAGCACACTGAGAACAAGCAGTAGCCTTCATTGGTACTGCACTGAAATGGTTAAAGTCCTCGGAAAGAGTCTCCCGAGTATTGATGTGAACTGTAAAAGATCATCAGATGAACCACTGTAGTACCTCGGGGCTCTGTGCTTGGTCCGATTCTTTTCGCAATTTACACGCTGCCTCTTGCCGACGCGATTGCCACGCACAACCTAGGCTTTCACTTCCATGCAGATGACACTCAGTTATACTTTCCTTTGATCCCTCCAGCACGTCATATTCTCTCAACTCTTGCTGGTTGTATTAATGCCATCTATACATGGAGGGCAGCAAACTTTCTTAAATTAAATGATGACAACTAACTAGCTTTGGGCAAACCAAGTGGATTCAGAAAATGGAAATCGTAACGCTCAAAATTGGCTCTGTCAGCGTATCTCCTGTTGAATCTGCAGGAAATCTAGGTGTCCTACTTGAAAATGACCTTTCATTGGACGACCAAATTAGTTCCACAGTCAAGTCTGCCTTCTTTCAGCTACATAATATTGCTAACCTTCAGGTTTGCTTAGACAGGGATACCGGCTCTGAATTGGTCCATGCGTTTGCGACATCTGGTCTCGACTTCTTTAACTCACTGCTTACTGGCCGACCAGCATGTGCGATCAGGCGATTGCAGCTGGTGCAAAACTCTGCAGCTAGGCTTGTTTGTCGTAAGCATTGCAGTTGCCACTGACTTTTAGGCCCCTTCATTCTTTGGCTCCAGCCAACCAGATCCCTCAACTGGGCACCCATACACACGCCCACACATATATCCACCCATACCCAGGGGTACTGAGTAGATGTGGGTGGCGTCTGTGATCTTATGGGTGGGTATTGTCCTGCCTTATAACAATCTTACTTAAGGGTGCTTTTAGGGAGTTCAAAGGTCCGAGTCAGCACACAGTTCTTGAGGAGTCGGTGGAGTTTTTCGGGGAGTTTTCGGCCTAGTCCACCAGGTTCGGGCGTCAGGTCGGGATCTGGACTAAGGGCTTTCAAAGTTTGAATCGAAATTGCCAAATACCTCCGAATCACGACAGACGTCGACGAAACCACGATTGAGCTGAAAAAGTCGGCTTATGGTGAGACGTCTCCATATGTAATCCGAAAAAAACGTCTCTGGCAAGAACAATGCTACCCGTGTATGGGTATGGGTTGCCAACCGAACTTCTGGGCGATGGGTGTACGGGGGCCGGCAAATTTAGGCCATGGTTGCTCATGTGTACCAGCTCAAATAGCAATTGAGGGCTCTGAAGCCTACCTATCAGATCTACTCCACCACCAGGCTAAACATCGCACCACCTGCTTTTCTAAATCGAATAATTTACCTACACCTTGGACGAACCTCAACTCCTTTCAAGACCGTGATAAATGAGAAACCAGCCGGCACACTACATCGGCTGATACATATCCAGGAGCTGACATGTTTCTGTGTGAACACAGTGGATACGGTTTCGATGCAGATGATCTTAATAAGAGGCTACGACCACGTCTTCGTAAGACGTTTGCTGGACACAGTCGAGTTTCGTTGAAGTCCGACTGAGGCTTGCGATAGCCTACTGTTCCTATAGAGACTGCTCGACTGCCCTAGCTTGACATAGCAATGCATCCGTAAGCCCGAGTGATACTGCTGTGCAGCCGCGGTGAGTCTCACGTGTCTCCCTGACGTATAATAGTAATGCTACATGTATATAGTACACTATATACATTATAAGAACTAAATCTCTTTCTGGGCATTTTAATGATACTGTATATAACTCACTATCAAATTATTAGTCTTGATTTTTGGAAACTGGTTAACATCGATGAATGATGTGCAACTTCCCTTAGCCAGCATTTATTATAGTAAAACTTCCCAACTGATAACTAGGCTATACAAATAAGCACATCAATTTTAAATTGACCTGTCACCGAAAGCTGAGGGCTGCAGCAGCAGCAGCGCTGTCACGACATCCAGCTCGTGGGCAAGGTTCAAACAGCTTCAGCTAGGGCAGATGGTGTCAACAGGTCACTAATCTCAACAGGTCACTCGTCACACAGTAAGCATTAGCGTTGCCATGCAGCTAACACGAGATGACCCCAACCGCCAGAAAGAGACGTGCTGCCTTGTTCAAGCCAGCACGTCTCTTCGTGCAGCAGCAGCTAGCCAGGGTGCGTGCGCATGTGGATCGTCAACTTGCTGGCTAGTGAAAACCGTTTGCCACAATAATCACAGGCGTGTGGCCTCTCGCCCGTGTGCGTGCGCATGTGGCGCCTCAGGTCACGTGATTGCGAGAATCGCTTGTCGCACACTTCGCAGGTTTGTGGCCTCTCGCCCGTGTGAGTGCGAATGTGGATCGTCAGATTGCTGGCTTGCGAAAAGCGTTTGCCGCAATGTTGGCAGCCGTGAGGCCTCTCGCCGGTGTGAGTGAGCCTGTGCCGATTCAGCTGGTCGGCCCGTGAGAACTGCTGGCCGCAGTGACAGCAGGCATAGGGCCTCTCGCCCGTGTGTGAGAGTAGATGGGTCTTAAGGTGGCTGGCTTGTGAGAATCGTTTGCCGCAGTGATCACACGCATGAGGCTTCTCGCCAGTGTGAGTTCGCATGTGGATCACCAGGTCGCCAGTTTCTGAGAACGGTTGTCCACAATAATCACAAGCATGTGGCTTCTCGCCGGTGTGTGTGCGCATGTGGCGCTTCAGATTACCAGTATGTAGGAACCGCTTGCCGCACACTTCGCAGGCTGCCTGCCTCTCCCCAGCGTGCATGCGGATGTGGAGAGCCAGGTTGCCAGATTCTGCAAACCGTTTGCCGCAGTGACCACAAGCATGAGGCCTTTCACCCGTGTGCACGCGCATGTGGGACGTCAGGCGGCAGGGGTAAGTGAACCGCTTGCCGCAATGACTGCAGAGGTGCGGCTTCTCGCCCGACTGCATGCTTTGGTGGTCGGTCAACCTGCTGCCTTCAGTGAACTGCTGGCTGTAAGGTTGGGTGTCGTGCTGCTCCTAGCCTGTGTGGGACTGCTAGTGTCGCAGTGCACAGCAGCAGGACTTCAAAGCTGCTTGCCGCAGTGTCCCAAGCCTATGGCAGAGCTTTTGCTAGCCTGCTCCAATGTTTCTTCAAGCCTCTGGAACTTGGAAAAACTAATCAAATGCCACTGGGGAGCTCCGATTGCCACTTGGAACTTTGGTCGCAGTGGTCGCCGACGTGCGACTGTGGCTAAAGCTCGTAGACCTCAGTCTGGCGGCCGGGCCAAGTCTTTCTAAAACGAACTGCAGCAAATAACATGAGGTTAAAGCCCTTCAAATTGGAAGATAGCTGTGACCTTTAAATAAGTTCACAACTTCTGCATGTGCCTCTGGTTGCAAGTAACAATAAGCCTTCCGAGAGCAACCTCCCAATATCTGCAGCCTAAGCCTAGCCAAAAGCAGGTTTCCAAACAGTCCCACGAAACAGCAATTAAATAAGCATCAACCACGTCATGATGACAGAACTAGCTATGGCCGGGGAGGCCCTGGGCTCTAGTATAGGTTCGGCACAAATGCCTCAACCTGGCAGACATACTATATCTTGTGCAATGACATACGACCTCACAACTCGGGAGCATTAGCACGTTCTTTAGCAGCACTTCTCAGGATAATAATAACCACTATGTTTCGTAGCACCTTGGAGAAATAAATACGTTTCACTGGACCTAATTTTAATGCACTGGAAACAGAGCATTGCAACCGATTACTAATAAACACATACGATTTTAGCATGATTTTAACACGCATAAGCACAAACCAGACAAGTCACATGTGCTGCCACTAAATACACTTGCATGCTGACCCTGTGCATGTCACCCCTAACCATGTTATTCATGTTGATTATCAAGTATGATATTACTCACTAATCAATCGTGTTTCCCTTTGCAGCAAATGTAAAACGCCTAGAAAGAGTTAGAGTTCTCTGAGGGCGCTTTATCAAGTGCATTATTATTATTATTATTATTATGGAAAAAACGCATCTCATCGCTGGTGGCATTTAAGCTCCTTCCATGTCGTCAGGTCAGCGTTGCCGTGAGGTCAGTTGGAAGTCAGTGTCAGGCATTAGGAGCACACAAAATTAAGAAGCTATCGCAAAAGAATGTGCAGCTTCTTAGAGCCACAGTTAAATATCTAGTCTTTTTGCCTCTCTCAACCTGTCTCGGGGTCAATCGTTTTATCTCTCTTCACCCTACTGCTGTGTGCATGACATCCCCACCATGTCGCCCTGCCTCGGCAGGGCTGGGCTGGCTTGAACTGGACGAGTTCCAGAGCTATATCGCATAACATAGCATGCCAAACAACTTGAAATGTGTCCCATGATGAGGCCGGACGTCTGGTAGTGCTGTCTCGACGTCCAAGCCCATGCTGAACATCCTATCCTCTCGATCTTAGGTCACTCAGTGGCTATGCTGCCATGCCCACTCAAGGCTTGTTTCTCTTAAGGTTTTCACCATTAGTGGAGCTTCCTTTGCTACCCTTGCTACAACTCTGTGTTCGTCGAGCCTTGCTGTAAGCTTGCTTTGGATCGGGTCGGTGCTATGCTCCAGTGCTTTCGAATGGAACCTAGCAAAATGCATCTTCAAGAACTCCATTCTCAGGGGCGAATCATTCCTCTAGTATAAGCCCTGGTTCATCAAGATGCAGGCCGGTTCCTCATCGTCCCTAGCATGGAAGATTTCTAAATGCTACATCGGAGAGTTTTCTCTCTTATCCCCAGCTTCTGAAATGTCTCTTAGTCCCTAACCTTTCCAAGTTCTTAAGACCACAGCTAGCTCCACATACAACAATCCCCATATGGCAGTCTCCCTTAATCATAACTGCATGAACTTCATGCACGTACCGATATTGTCTGCTGACTGTGGCCAAGGCACTGAAGCTAACCATCGGTAATGAAGTTATCAGGTAGCCAAGGAAGCATAAAAATATGCCTTCTTCCAGGTTCTAAAATTCACTACTCAGAAGTCCTCCTGAGATATAAGACAGTGACCGAAACACTACTTCTTGATAGCCAATGCAGAAAAATTAGTTTGAACAACTGAAGACGGACCAGCTCATGAGATGGCAAATCGACCATGCTCACAGAAGGGCAAGTTTGATCTCACATCTCTCCACTGCCCTTCCATTGCTTCACTTCTCCATGTATCTACAGTCTATCTTTCTTTGTATTTGCTCACATTTCTCTTTTGTCAGTATCTCTGCCCATCCATCCCCGTCTGTGTCTTGCTCTCATTTCTCAGCCTCGTACGACATCATCTCTCCTCTCAATCCCTTCTGTCTAAACTCTTGACTTCTAGCTGCCTGTTTCTTTCAGTCTCTTCGTTGTACCCTCTCCCTCTCTCTCTCTCTCCCTCTCTCTCTCTCTCTCTCTCTCTCTCTCTCTCTCTCTCTCTCTCTCTCTCTCTCTCTCTCTCTCTCTCTCTCTCTCTCTCCCTCCAGAACAGGTCAGGGATAAACGGTTAAAGTGGCTAGGTGTATGACCAACCACAGTTGCAAATTAGCAGTGTCAGTGAGATGCGATCAAATCAGGGGTCTTGAGTAAACGGAGAGGTCTGGGTGGTTCGTGACGGCTGTCGAAATCTTTAGAGGTCAACGTGGTGACATCAATCGGCTTGCTAAGCCTGAAGGGCGACCGAAAGAAGCGATGGCCACTAGGGGTTTGGCACTGGGTGCTCACTAGTCACAGGAACTGGCCAGCCATAATACAAATAATGTGTATAGCACCCTCAGAAAACTTAAATCTGTTTCTAGGCGCATTAACATGCTGCAGAAGAAGCATCACTCAAACGCTCAGTGGTAGCATGCTAAACGCCAACATGCACGACATGGTTAATAATAATAATACACTTGCCCTCAGAGAACTTATCTCAGGCGCTTTACATTTGCTGTGATACAGGTAAGACATGCTTGACATGCACAGGGTCAGCATGCAAGCATGGTTAGCGGCAGCAAGCACAGTCGGCACACATAAGCAGACAAGGGACAAAACACATGGACCGACTAAATGCTGCGATAAATAGATGTTTTAAATTTAAAATATCGCCAGATCGAGGAATGTCTTTACACCAATTGAAAGTGAGTTCCAGGCTTTGGGAGCAAAGGAACTAAAGATGAGGCCTCTAAATGATTTGAGGTTCCTATGAGGAGTAGCTAAACGATTACATACAGAAAAGAGGGGTAAGATGCTTGGCTTGTTAGGGAGCACATCTGATAGGTAGGTAGGAGCCAAAACATAATTGAACCTATAAGTACAGACCCTTCAAGTCGATGAGTTACTTAACTAAGAGTCAGTGCAGGTCGACGAGAAGTGGTGTGAAGTGGCAACTGCTAAACAGTTCACGTCAGACAAGCCCGGCTGCTAAGTTCTGTAACAACTGCTAGCGCCTGATTGCACAGGCCGGTAGACTAGCAAGCAGTGAGTTACAGAAGTCGAGATGGGTTGTCACAAATGCATGGTTCGATTTAGATGCAGTATCCTTGTCTAAGCAAGCCCGAACTTGAGCAATGTTATGTAGCTGAACGTAGGCGGACTTGACTTTGGAGCTGATGTGGTCGACCGATGAAAGGTCACTTTGTAACAGGAAATGTAGACTTCGTGCAGGTTCAACCAGAGATATGCTGGAGAGCCGATTTTGAGTGTTAACCTTTCCAATTTCTGAATGTCCATAACTAGAAAGTTGGTTTTATCATTCATTTTAAGAAAGTTTTCTGCCATTCATGTTCGGATGTCATGAATACATGCAGTGAGGGAGTAAAGAGAATCCAGAGTGCTGGAGGGAGGACAAACATCAAAGCAAAGGTACAACTGAGGATTGTCTGAATAGAATTGAAAGCTTAGATTGTGCCTGGCAATCACATCGGCAAGATAGAGAGTAAGGCTGTATCAAAGTCTGCATTCCTAAGAAGGTCGTTATACACCCAAAGCAATGCTGACTTTTGTAGAGTGATTAGCTCTAAGCAAGACTGGAACTTGGTAGCTTGGTTTGAAATTTCAATATATGAGTTCAGCTGGTCTGCCACGACTCGTTTCAGTGCTTTTAGTAGGGACGATAGAAGAGTTAGTGGGAGGAAGCTGCTTAAGGTCTCTTGGTATAATGTTGCTTTCTTGAGTAGTGGCCTTCCTAAATCCTGATTCTGCCTGCATCTGATGGCACTAGGACTGTGCTGTCCGAAAATCTCTGGAGAGATGGTCCCACAAACCATACTTACATGCTGACCCTGTGCATGTTACCCCTAACCATGTTATTCTTGTTGTTTATTGAACGTACTAACACTAACCATTCGATCGGGCTTCCTTTGAAGCAAATGTAAAGTGCTTAGAAAGAGATTGAGTTCCATGACGGTGCTATATCAAATGCCTTAATATTGTTATTATTACGAAATGGAGGAGCTTAAATCTACAAATCTCAAAGTAAATGCAAATAGATCCAGCATTATTTTCGCGAAAAAAGCGTCGGGTTGTGGTTTGTCAGACAAGCGAGTCTACAGGCACTCTTCGAAAACAAGGCACTAGCCAAGGCCTTCGCTGAGAGGTTGAGGCAGAAGATAAAACAATTAAAAAAATTTAACAACAACTTTTTATGCACGATGTGAAGAGATGCACTGGCGGAATTCATCCACGAAGAGTAGCTATGATTTAACACGAAACGGATGCTACTTCTAAGTAAACGCCGGCAGGGCCACGCGCGCCCCCAGGTCAGACGAAGCTATGATATGGAAAAACGAGCACTTACATTCCTATTGGAAGCTCAGTGGCTGTAAAAGACATCACCAGTCGATAGCCAGGGAAATGCAGCAGCACAGGCAGGCTGACCTTGCGCGCTGACGCACGTTCAAGGACAGTTGTGCTGGCATAACGAGGCATTTCCGTCTGTAACCGCGCGGGATAGCTCTTCCCCCGGTTCTCTACCGGCGAACTGTGCGATGCCGCGCTGCAGTGCGATTAAAAAACACAAGCCGCCACAACTGGACAGTTTGTGGGCCTGTTAGCAGCGGTTACGCGCCGGCGCAAGCGCTTTACGCGGCGGCACATACCGGACCGACGGAGTTAACAGCGCGAGCTCCCGAAGCCCGAGATAATTAACTACCCTGTGCGTTTACGCGGCGCGCACCGGGCCGGCGGACTTAACTGCGCGAACTCCCGAAGCCCACGTATAATAAACTACCTTATGCAAGCGTCGCTAGCGCTGGTCCCGACCCCGAAGGCGGACCGCTACTGCACGCCAAGATACGAGCAGCTGAGCAGCCGGCAGAACACAGCCGCGCAATGTAAGTTGCACTTAGCTGTTCGTCACCGCAGGTTCGACTCTCGTGCTCTCGAAGCGCAGTCTCGCATCGACTACGGAAGCTGCAGCTCCGAGCTCTGTCAGTCGTCCCGCTATATTCTCTCTTCTCTCAACTCCTGACCTCGCGCGTAGCTGCTATTTCTACTTGAGCACACTAGCCGGTACCCATCCTGACCGCAACGTCTGCACCATTCTAACTTTAGCTGGGTGGACCAGGGAGCCGGGCCTGCACTTGGTGCCCTAGTCGAACCCACTAAGGCAAGCACACTTAGCCGGTCCATCTCCTAGCCGCATCGCCTGCACACCGAGTTCCATTTTAACCTGAGCTAGGTGGGCCAGGAAGTCGGGTCTGTACTAGGTGCCCTAGTCCAACATCGCGGATAGCCTGAGAGCTGCCCCAGCGTACGCCTGCCGATAGCGAGGCTGGCTCTCAATACCGCTATTCGTGCAGCCGACTGAGCTTGCCGTGCACTCCGCAATCCTTCAGCCAAGTGCGTGTATTTCGCATGCTTTTTGGGCTAGCGAATCCGACGTCTACCGATTCAGACAGTCAAGTCTCGCCGTGGCAATTTTGATATGTTAGTGGTTTAAGGGTCCGTAGCGTGTATTGCGTTATTATTCATCCTGTGGCTTAGAGCGATTTATGGTCCAGCAGAGACTGTGACACTGCCGTCGGTTTTTAGGGCAGTTGTGATTCGTGGCAGTGATATTTAGGTAACGGACGGCAAAGGTGGACGAATTACGTCCAGGGCGTCGGGCAGTCGCGCACTGGCCCGCGGCGGGCGGAGTCCGTGTCAATAAACATCTTTGAGCGCGCTTCGGTGTTCTTCTGCGTGGTATCGTGTACCTGCCGCTTGGACACGGTCAAACTACACTCACGAATTGGGACTTATATGAAACCAGCAGTTAAGAAAGCGACCGCTGCCGCCGGGTAGGCCGCTCTCCGCTGGGGCGTTGGAATATGTGCGCTCGCAGCTAGCGCCAGCAAGGAGTTCGGACAAGATACATTACAAGCGAGAGAACTATTTCCAGCCGTGCGCCAGATGTCATAGCCACCGTCTGCTTCCTGAGAGAGAGAGAGAGAGAGAGAGAGAGAGAGAGAGAGAGAGAGAGAGAGAGAGAGAGAGAGAGAGAGAGAGAGAGAGAGAGAGAGAGAGAGAGAGAGAGAGAGAGAGAGAGATAGGCGTCACTCAGGTAGGCGCGAATAAAGACTGAAGGTAAATAATATAATTCAAAGCTTCGCAACAATTAAGAGCTAGGGCGCGATACGGCCCCATTCGGTGGCGTCCACCGAATCCTCCTAGCGCTGTCTCGTCCATCGCCAGCGAACAACCCACCCTACTCCCTCGCTTTCAGAGAAAGAAGTCCGACGGCGTCAAAACGAGGCCGAAGAGAGCAGAGGCCGATCAAAAGACCCGAAGCGAGAGTCGCTCGACTCTTAAATATCAAGCTGAGACAATGGGGTAAGACCTTAGTGGTATTTGGCCCGGCACCGTGGGCCATTACGATAAGGAATTAATACCGTCGCTCAGCCACAGGACGGGCAACCCGGCCCAGCTTGAATGCCGAAAAGGTTCCAGACGGTTCTATTGGAAAAAACTTGAGGGCGACGTTGACAGGCCAGCCAACATCAATTAGCCGCTGCTGCGGGTAGCAGACCAATTCTAAAGGCCGAATCACCACCGCTGGACCCAGAGCTTTCCGGCTCGTTCTTAAGCTCTCTAACGACAATGGCACTCCTCTCTGGCTCACTGCTCCAGGACAAAGGAGTTTTTGCCCGCCGAACAGTTCCTGTTCACACTAAAACTAAGCCAAGGCCAACGCGGTGATGCGGCACGTCATGACTACTGATTTTGACGTAATAATATTAATGTGTATTATTACGTTAAAAGCGTGGCGCTAGTGCAGTATGCTTAGTCAGAGTTGATGCACGCTCATCGAGCATATCAACAACTGTCCCGTCGTAGCAACCTACCAATGATGGTATGTCAGAAGGAATATTGAGCAGCAGACTCAACATGGATATTTTCGCACGGACAGCATCGTTGTCAAGGGTCTTGAGATATTGCAGTTCAGTTAATTTTAGACGAGGACCACACGAATTAATAATAATAATAAAAATAGCACACTTGATAAAGTGCCCTTAGAGAACTCAGTCCCTTTGTACGCACTTTACATTTGCTGACACATTATAGACTGAATGAGATCTGCATGTGGTCAGGTGAGGCGAATTTGGTAATAATTGGTGATGACACCGTGCAGTTGTCGGATAAAATATTGTCGAGCATGAGACCCTTGATGTGCGTAGGTTCATGCATACGAGCCGAAAGAGACCATGAGTCGGTAGTTGCATGAAAATCGGTGCCGAATGTAACGGATCTAATGTCGATAGACTACTGCCACCAATTTTTAGCTTGTTATCGAGTGAACTCAAAACGTTGATTCGAAAGACAGCATCGAGGGAACTGCAAACGGCATTATATTGAAGGATGGCTGTATGATAAGGGCAACTACTCCTGCAGCTTCGATTGACTTCGGGCTGTGAAAGAAGAAGCCCATTGGGGTCAGGTCAGTAATGGTCGGGTGGAAGTTCATCAATTTTAGCCAGGTCTCGGTCAAGGCTATATGGTAGAAGCCTTTAAGTAAAATAAGGTCGCTTTTTAATAGGGGCCTATTGCAAATTGAGCGGGGATTTCGACGACAAGAGCTAAGTTTAGCTGCTGGAGTTATAGCAGACCTGACGACCAGTAAGTTCGAGAGAGTCACAGCCGTGCTTTAGCACTGAGTGGTTCGTAAATGCACTGAGTGGTTCGTGGTGCTATTAGGAACGCCAACCTCGCGATTTTCTTTTGTTAATGTTTACTTCACTGATCTTAGGAGCAGCGATAACATCTAGGAAGGCCTTTGAGCGACGATAATGAAACGATAATGGGTAAGCACAATCGTACGTAATGAGCAGGTTACTAGCAGCCGGAGAATCAAACCCTGCCATCACTGCTGCGACGGACTCGGCACCAAGCTGTAAGCACTGATGTCTATAGGTGCATTA
Organism: Cristatella mucedo; assembly: GCA_009760855.2. Taxonomy (NCBI): domain Eukaryota; kingdom Metazoa; phylum Bryozoa; class Phylactolaemata; family Cristatellidae; genus Cristatella; species Cristatella mucedo. The sequence continues at coordinate 1,100,306 of WPIO01000099.1, read as the reverse complement.
TTTCTCAAGCGCTTCGGTTAAACAACAAATAGCTAAGCTTTAAAGAGATCTGTTATTATTAAACAGGACTTAGCTGTATTAGCTAAGCGAATTTAGTAGGAAGATTAGGCCGGGGTCGTGGGCTCGAGCCCCGAGGCATGTGTGAAGCGCCTGAATAAAGATTAAGCTCTCTTGGGGAGCTCTACAAATAAATTATATAATTATATTAATATAATCAGGTATGAATGGTGCGAGCCTGCAAATGAGGGACGGGCAGGCCCGAGAACGAAAGTTTCCTGTGACTAACTGCTTGGAAGCTGTCGGTCAGCATAACAGCACATTTGTGCGATGACGTTGTGCAGCTGTATAAGAGTTGCAAATTCTCCCTCGCTGGAAGAAATCCCTGGACTCACAATATTTCTGAGGGAAGCTGGTTGCAGTTGATGCAGGCCTTCTCAGAATGGATCAGCTTTATTATGTAGCATTTTTTCGAATTGCTATGTTGGCTAATTGAGACAGTGTTCACCAACTGATCAGTTAGCTTTCGACAACAATCAAAGGGCTACAGTGTCTGCACAAGCCAGGCTTCGACAGAGCACGTATCATAGCGACGAGCAACCGTGCAGCCTACCATCCAGTGTTTGCATACTTGCACTTCAAGCTGCAGGGGTCTGAGAACTGGATGACGCTGCCCTGTAAGCGCACCTGGGCCTCGAGCATGAGACGAATGCACCACGTCATTGCGTGGGGCCGGTGAGAACGGCTTGCTGAGATTCGTCGCTAGGGTGCAGCATCTTTCCGGCATGCGTGCGAGTGTGCCTGCGCAGGCTGCTCGAGTCCACGAACCGCTTGCCACACAGTTCGCAGGCGTACGGTCTCTCACCCGTATGCGTTCGCACGTGACACGCCAGATTGCTGGCGCTCAAGAATCGTTTGCCACAGTGAGTGCAGGCGTGCGGCTTCTCGCCAGCATGCACACGCAGGTGCCTCTTAAGGGAGCTGGCAGCAGTGACTGGCCGCACTGGTCGCATACGTACAACCTCTCGCGTGAGTGCGTGGTCATGTGCCTTGTCAGCGAGTTGGCGATCATGAACCGCTTGCCACAGTAGTCGCAACCGTACGGCCTCTCACCCGTGTGAGTGCGGGTGTGAAGGGTCAGCTGGTCGGCCCGAGAAAACCGCTGGCCGCAGTGATTGCAGGCATGAGGCCTCTCACCTGTGTGAGTGCGCATGTGGTTCGTCAAGTCGCTAGTTTGAGAGAACCGTTTGCCGCAATAATCGCAAGTGTGCTTCTTCTCACCCGTGTGGATGCGCATGTGGCGCTTCAGGTTACTAGTGTGTAAAAACTGCTTGCCACACACTTTGCAGGCTACCTGCCACTCCCCCGTGTGGGTGCGCATGTGGATCGCTAGGTTTCCGGTTTCCGCAAACCGTAAGCCACAGTGATCGCAGGCATGTGGCTTCTCGCCAGTGTGAGTGCGCATGTGGCCCTTCAGCTGGGAAGTTTGGGCAAACCGTTTGCCACAATGATCGCATGCATAAGGCCTCTCGCCCGTGTGCACTCGGATGTGGTATGTCAGTTGGCAGGGGTAAGTGAACCGCTTGCCGCAATGATCGCAGAGGTTCGGCTTCTTGGCTGAGTGCATGCTCAGATGCTCAATCAGCTTTCTGGCTATAGCGAGCCGAGGGCTGTGAGATCGTGCTGCCTGCAGTCCGGGTGGAGGAGCAAGCTTGTCCTCAGGGTGCCACTTGGAAGCCCCAGTGTGGCAGCCTACGGCTAAGCTTTAGCTTGCCTGCTCGAATGCTTCTTCAGGCCTCCAGAATTTAAGAACCATCAATCCAATGCCACTGGGGTGCAACATCCAAGCCAAGCGGAGCTTTGGCAGCAGCTGTCACAGACGGGTGACTAGCTACAGCTTGCTGACCTCGGTCTAGCGGCCAAATAGGAGCTGCAGGTTTTCCGAATATGAGCTGCAGTGAATAGCATAGAGCAATAGAGATTCAAAATGGAATACGTCTGTGACCTTAAAATAGGTGCACAGCTTCTGCATTTGCATTTGGTTGCATGCAAAGTTAGTCTCTAACGGGCAACAACGCAATGACTAGGCATAAGTTAAAGCCTAGCCTAAAGCAGGTACCAAAACCGAATCCCAAGGAGCAGCAATCAAATATTCGTCTTGATGACAGAACCAGCTGTGGCCTGGAAGGCCATGGGCTCAAATATTAGAGCCCATCGAATGGCTGAACTTAATAATAATAATAATAACAATGCACTTGACAAAGCGTCCTCAGAGAACTCAATCTCTTTCTAAGTGCTTTACATTTGCTGCAAAGGGAAATGCAATTGAATGGTGAGTAATATCATGCTTGATAAACAAACATGAATAACATGGTTAGGGGAGACATGCACAGGGTCAGCATGCAAATGTGGTTAGTGGCAGCATGCACAGTGTCAGCATGGATAAGCACATCAAGGACGAATCACAGGGACCCACTATATGCTGTCCTAAATAGGTGTTTTTAAGTTCCTTTTAAATGTGGTCAAGTCAGGGGATGTTCTGACGCAAGTCGGGAGGAAGTTCCAGGCTTTGGGAGCATACTAACTAAATGCACGGTCTCCAAAGGATTTGAGGTTTGTACGAGGTATCGGTAGACTGTTGGATTCCGAAAAGCGGGTGTTAAGATGCTTGGCCTGGTGGGGGAGTAAATCTGAGAGATAGGCTGGAGCAAAAGAATGAAGGGACCTAAAAGTGAGCGACAAAAGCTTGAAGTCAATCCGCTGCTTGAATGGTAGCCAGTGCAGGTCGGCAAGAAGTGGTGTGATGTGGCAACTGCGACGCTCACGACAGACAAGCCTAGCTGCCGAGTTTTGCACCAGCTGCAACTAGGCAGGTATACTATCTCTGGTGCAATGGACATACGATCTCAGAACTCAGCAGCATTAGTCCATTCCTTATAGTCATTTCTCAGGATAATAATAGCCATGCTCCAAGTTTCATAGCACCTTGGAGAAAGGAATATCTTTCACTGCATCCAATTACTTAATACACTAGAAAGAGAGCACGGCAACTGACTGCCAAAAAACGTAAACGATTTTAGAGTGCATAAGCACAAACTTGACAAGTCACAAGTCGGGAGAAAACACGTCTGATCGCTGATGGCATCTAAGCCCCTTCTTCTACGTCGTCAACACCAGCGATGCCGTGAAGTCAGTCGGTAGCCTGTGTCAAGGGGAGAATACAAAATAAAGAAGCAATCACAAAAGTATCTGTTGCTTGTTAGCAACACAGCTAAATAACCAGCCGTTTATCCTCTCCCAACCTGTCTCGAGGTCAATCGTTTTATCTCTCTTTCACCATAAATCTGAGCGTGGCATCACCACCACCGGCCCTGCCCCGCCAGGGCTCAGAGCTTTTACCAGCCCGATGGGCGATCCTGCTTTGGGCACCGGTTGGCAGGGGAGGATTGTGGGTGGCCATGTCATCACGTGGTCATATCCCGGCTCCTTCGCCGTCTTTACTACTGCTCCCAGCGGTGAGCAGACTTATTGAGTGTTTATTGCCTTTATTGCACACGCATGCATTGTACGATGCCAGCTCGTGATAGCCCAGGAGGTAAGGCATTCGCTCTTCACAAACAAGGCCGAGGTTTGAATCCTACAGCAGGCGATTCTGTATTGCCAACTGCAAGCAGAGGTGATAGCCATTTAGGATATTTTTGTGTTATATAAATGAACTGTTAAATCAGGTAGTATGTGTTGTCGTACGAGGTCAGTGGCATTCCTAGGATATTGCGAACCCGGGGACGAACTATGCAGATGGTGTTACCTCTTTGTTATTCAATAATTTCCCAATACATTCAACTGTAGTATGTTAATATTAGTACTCGAGTATACTATTGCAATTGAAATGATTATACATGAAGTTCAAAATCAATCTTAGAATAGTTAGGTTCTGCAACATTTTAAATCCTTTTTAATCTTAAAAGATTGTAATAAGGCTAGAGTGCAATCCCAATAAAAGAACAGAGGGAAGCGGTTCCCACACTAGGTCGAACCCTCATTGAGGAGCTTTCGGCCAGCAGCTACATACCTGTCCCAATCTGCCAGCTTCTGGCCTGCCTTATAACCTTCCTTTATTACCTTGATGATTTACCGTGCTGTGAGCCGAGCCCAGAACCGACTAGGTGCTTGCCCTACCCGGCTGAGTGCCAAGCCCACAACCGGCAAGGCTTGGCAGATGTAAGCTCATAAAAATAATAGAGGGAAAGTGCCAACCACAAAAAGAATCGGACCAAGCACAGAGCCTTAAGGTGCACTTCACAGGTTTCTCGGAAGATCTTTGTCCATTCACTTCAATACTCTAGAGTCTCCCACTGGAGTTGGACCTTAACCATAGCCTAGCAGTGCTACTGATGCCCAGGCAAGATGAGAGGTGCTCAAGAAGGCCTTGGTATCAAAAACTGTCTAAAGATCGAGCAAACAAGCAAAGCGACTCTATCGAAGTCTGCATTCCTAAGAAAGCCGTTATAAGCCTAAAGCAATGCTGACCCTGTTGAGTGATTAGCTTTGATCTAAAACCAGACTGGAACTTACTAAGCAAAGTTTGACGTTCCAATATAAGAAGTTTAGCTGGTCTGCCACGACTGTTCCGGTGTCTCTGATAGGACCGGTAGAAGGGAGGCTGGGCGGAAGTTGATCAGGTTCTCTTGGTCTAGTGTTGCTCTCTTGAGTATAGCCTTTGCTAAAGGAGCTTGGACATGAACTGAGGCTAACGACATACTTACGATGGTAGAAATGCATCAAAAACACCTATTTGATACAAAAATATAGAAGGCATATGCCTCCTGACACTGTGTCTGCTGCTTACTGATGTTACCATTAACCACTTTATAATGCTTTTTATACAGCATTTGTAAAGTGCCTGGAAAGAGATTCACTTCTCTGAGGACGCTACATGAATGCAGTATGAGTATCATCCTTCTCTATATTCCACAGTTTGCAGCCGTATCCGTCTGACTGTCTTCTCTGTTTCTTACCACGGCATGCTATTCTTTCTTTCGTACTGCTAGATCAATCAAAATTGGCGGCTGCGTTGCCATTTACGCACGAAATTCCTCTTATTTCCCACCGTTTGGAGTCCCCGCCAAGCAGTCTTTCGAGTCTGATGACGGTGACAGCACAATTAACGGAGAGGCCAGAAAGCGACGGCTACATGCACTATTAGAAGACAAGGCATTTAGAAGATAGGTCAACGCCTTGGCTAGACGTTGAGGCAGAAGGCCTAAATTAAATTATATTACAATTAAATGGTAAACAACAACTTCGTATGCACGATGAGAAGAGATACGCCTGCGGGATTCCTCCACGAACAGTACCTACGTTTTAACACAAAACGTAATCTGCTTTTAAGTTAACGCCGGCACAGCTTCGCGCGCACCAGGTCAAACGCAAGGCATAGAAACTATGATGTGGTTAAACGAGCACTTACGTTCTTCTTGGAAGCCCAAGAGCTGTAAAACGCATCACAGTCAATAGCCAGAGAAATGCCCCGGTCCCGGCAGGCGGGTCACGCCGGCCTAAGCAAGTTCAAGGACAGCTGTCCTTTCCGTCCGCCTGCCGCAAGAGAGGTTGGCTCTCTGTTGTGATTGGTCCATATATGCTTGCCCTGCATTTCTCAGTGCTTCCGCCTTTTGCCACTATTTCGAGCATTTTCGGGCGAGTGAATCAAACATCCACAAATTCGCCAATTCAGCTTATCAGAAAAACTAGTTCTTATCTGTGCTTTCAGTGCGAACGAGACATGCGACGCAAGCGAGAGGGCTAGTTCAAACCGCGAGTTAGAGGGATGCCTTATTTCTGCCGTGCTTCGCGAGACCGAAGCGTCGCTCAGCCAAGCGTGACTAAAAACCGAAGGTAAATAACATAATTCATGCGTATGCGTACGCCTCAAGAGAACTTAGTCTCTACTCAGGCTCTTTACGTACGCCACAGGGGTCGAACCCACAGCCTTGGCCATTAAAGGCGAGCACCTTATCCCGTGGGCCAAATAACGGCTCCAGCTTGCCACTGCAGGCTACCTCACCCCGATAGGTATGCGCATAGTCCACGAAACCAACAGCCAGTTACTCAAGAGCGGTTTATGCTATATCTGGAGAAAGCCGTTTTGAATAGGTACGAGCCGAAAGTAAACGAGTCCGTTGAGAGTGAGTTGTCTGAAAGCGCTTTATCAAGTGTGTTATTATTATTATTATTATTATTATTGCACTCTGGAGTCAAAATGGGTAACAACTGGAGGAGCTCGAGAAAAATTGTGGCGTACGATGAGAAAAACGACACCGGATGTACGGAAGACTGTCAGGTCGGACGTGCATGGTCGGAGCTGGGTGTTCATAAACGCCTTAACCAGCCAGCGTACTACGCTACGTTTCTAGGTGGTTATACAGCGGAAATGAATGCTGCTGGCGTAATCCGTCCGCCGGCGGCAAACCGCATGAAAAAAGTCCGAGCTCGGTGTTTGGAACTAAAGTCCGAAACAGACGTACTTGTGTTCGGCAGTGAGTGAAGCTTGACGGTATATTCAGTTTAATTTTTTCTGTAGGCAGAAGCATAAAATGTAACTGCTCCTCAAAAAGTTTCTCGGACTTTGTGAAAATTCCTTGGCGTGCTTGTGGGTGCTGACGTAGTGCACCTTATGACTACCGATTTCGACACGCTCCTCTTGCAGCGAATGTAAAAGACCCATAAAGATATTTACCTCTCTTAAGGCAGTTAAAAAATGTCTTGTCTTTATTTTGGGAGATTAATTTGCTATTTTAAGGAAACATAGGTATTACTAAAAATCTGGCTCATTCCGAACGAATGCTTTTTAACCACTGCCCGTGCTTGAATAGCCGTTCGCTTTGAATCGCGTAAGGCAAGTTTAGATCACGTTAGCTTTCTTAGTATTTGGCTATTCAATTCCTTATTGGGTAGCTCCAAAAAGATCGTTAGCGGAAGGAAGCCACCCGCTAAACTGAACGGACGAAGATCGCCGGGATGGTGGGGGCAGCTCTTTCGGGCCTCACCGAGAACCTGACGAGCTTGTAGGCCGAGCCCCTCCTTCGTAGCTATCGGGTGCAACGAATTACCACTATCCACTCTAAATAGTTTAGACTGACAGGACATTGGTGTTGTTGAGCTCAAGGTTGTGGCGGAAATTGTAGTACATTTTTGATTTCATCCAAATTTCATTTCATTGTGTGCTGGGGGCACTCATGCAAACGAGCTACAACGGCTGAGGCCTTTACTGCAATTCAACTTAGTTCGCCCTAAAACCATTATAAATCAGTTTCGCAAAGCTCCAAAAAGTTTGAAATATAAAACTGCGCTACCTTTAAGATGCATACAATATACAGTTTCGTGCGATTCCACTCGCGAGTTCTCACGTAGTCTACTGCAATGGATTGCAGCGGTCCACAGCCGGTCGCTCCATCGCTCATAAAAAAATCCTAGCTGATTAAACATCCTCTTTTTGTATAGCGACAGAAGAGCCTTGTGGCTATCACCACCGCTTGCAGTGGCGATTAAGAGTCGCCCACCGCACGAATCGAACCCACGACCTCGGTCCCGAGGTCATGAAAGCAACCGCCTTACCTAGTGGAAAGAAATCTGAAAGCAACCACCTTACCTTACTCGATGGGAATTGCATTCGTACAATTTCACTTGCACTGGCACGCCGTTCTCGGGCTATTCGCCGTATTGACCCGATAGCACCGGCAAATACCGCAATCCACTTCAATTAATAATAATAATAATAATAATGCACTTGCTAATACGCCCTCAGAGAACTCAATCTCTTTCTAAGCGCTTTACGTTTCCTGCAAAGGGAAACGCGATTGAATGGTGAGTAATATCCTGCTTGATAAACAGTATGAATAACGTGGTTAGGGGTGACATGCACAGGGTCAGCATGCAAATATGGTTATCGGAAGCATGCACAGTGTCAGCATGCATAAGCAAATGAAGGACGAATCATAGGGACCCACTAAATGTTTGATCAGTAAGCAGTGATCACCACTAAGTGGCGATCAGTAGTGATCACTGCTTACTGGCCTACCAGCATGTGCGATCAGGCGATTGCAGCTGGTGCAAAACTCTGCAGCTAGGCTTGTCTGTAGTGAGCGTCGCAGTGGCCACATTACTCCACTTCTCGCCGACCTGCACTGGCTACCAGTCAAGCAACGGATTGACTTCAAGATTTTGTCGCTCACTTTTAGGCCTCTTCATTCTTTGGCTCTAGCCTATCTCTCACATATCCTACCCCATCAGGCCATGCATCGTACAGCCCGCTTTTCGGAATCCAACAGTCTACAAATACCTCGTACAAACCTTAAATCCTTTGGAGACCGTGCATTTAGTTCGTATGCTCCCAAAGCCTGGAACTCCCTCCCGACCTGCGTCAGAACATCCAATGACCTGACCATATTTAAAAAGAACTTTAAACACACCTATTTAGGACAGCATATAGTAGGTCCCTGTGATTCGTCCTTGATGTGCTTATGCGTGCTGACACTGTGCATGCTGCCACTAACCACATTTGTATGCTGACCCTGTGCATGTCACCCCTAACCATGTTATTCATTTTGTTTGTTTTTCAAGCATGATTTTACTTACCATTCAATTGCATTTCCCTTTGCAGCAAATGTAAAGCGCCTAGAAAGAGATTAAGTTCCCTGGGGGCGCTTTATCAAGTACAGTATTATTATTATTATTATTATTATTATAAACCGTGGAAGGAACCGGACCTAGCACGGAGCCCTGAGGTACCCCATACTTCAGTGGTACCTCAGATGATCTTTGTCCAATCACGTCAATACTCTGGAGTCTCCCACTGAGGTAGGACCTGAACCGCTGCAGAGCAGTGCCAGTGATGCTCTGGCGAGATAAGAGGCGCTCTAGAACAACTTTATGATCGATGGTATCAAAAGCTGCCGAAATATTGAGCAAATCAAGCAGAGACACTCTACCTATGTCTGCATTCCGAAGTAGGAAATTGTACACCCTAAGCAATGCTGACTCTGTGGAGTGATTAGCTCTAAAGCAAAACTGGAACTTAATGGCAAGGTTTGAAGTTTCAATATATGAGTTCATCTGGTTCGCCACGACCCGTTCCAGTGCCGTTGATAGGAATGGTAGGAGGGAGACTGGGCGGTAGTTGCTCAAATTCTCTTGGTCTAGTGTCGCTTTCTTGAGAAGTGGCCTGACTACAGCTTTTTTGAAAGGTGCTAGGGCGCGACCTGAGGCTGATGACATATTAATTATGTTAGTTATGCACGGCAGCAGCTGATCAATGCATTGTAAGAGCAGGACAGTGGAGACCACATTCACGGCAAACTGCTAGAAATAGGTTTAACCGAGCTCCAGTTTTTATTGCATAATAAAGTGCACTGTGTTGTGCGTTCACCTGCATGAAATTAAAATGTGTGCATCTGCTCACTCTGGAAATGTGCAGTAATCACCCGAAGTGACCAGGGGAAGTGTGCAACCCACAATAATCCACTTCAAATCTTTTACACATCGCCAACACAAAGCTAGCCTACATTGCCTGCAAGACTAGACTCAGTTCAGAGTGCACTCTCAAAACTTCACTCCATTAGGCACACTCGTTCTCGTGCAATGCACTGCAATCAACTGCGACGACCCTGTCCCACATCTCAATCCACCACAATCCGCAGCGAAGCGACCAGAATGCGTACACTGGAAGCTCAATTTATAATTGCAAGCTGCTCCACTCTGTGGTTATTGCATGCTCGCCCAATTTCACGATAATTGCCACGATAATTTTGCAGCTACGCACGGCAATCGACTGCAACAGCCCGGTCGCATACCACAATCACTCGAAATCCGCTGCAAAACGACCACAATGTGTGAGCTTTAAGTTCTAATAGTAATCGGACGTTGCCAGAAGCTTCGGTTATTGTCGAATCGAACAATTTCGCTACGATTTCCTCGACCATACTAAAGCAATGCACTGCAATTGACTGCAATGGCCCGGGCTGATACCGCAATCTACAGCAATCCAACCCAAAATGCCCCGAAATTGGTTTCAAAATACTCCAGTTGTGAATGCATATTAAAAGGCATACTGCTTAAAGTGCAACAACGTCATTTTAACCAACTTCCCCCATACAATCTCTGGGAATGCATGGCAATCTACGGCAATGGCTTTGTTCGAAGCAGCAATCTACTACAATCCGTGGCAAATCGAACATAATTTGGCTGCACGAACGAGCTCCAATTGCTATCGCATTTCACATTCCATTGTCTTATAAGTGAAACCGTAGAATTGTCAAACTACTTTGCACCTTAATTGTCAACAAGGAACGGCAATCGTCGGCAATGGCAGGGATTAATTCCACAATCCTTGTAAAAATCGACGAGAAATCAGCTGCACCAAGCTCCAATTCTCATTCAACATAACATCTCACCCAATCAGTGCGTTTAATCTAGCGAAATGCATAGCACTCGATAGCAATGACCAGGGGAAATACGGCAATCCATTATGATCGATCGCAAATCACCGGAAAGTGGTTGGACCAAGATCAAATTTTCTTTTCGTGTCACAAGGCAATGCCTTTAAAGTGCAATCGCGCCATGTCAGCCAATCTTGTACGTAAAATCGCTAGCAATTAATGGCAGTCGACAGCAATGGCCCGGGCCAATACCCCAACCCGTGACCAACCAATGAGAAAGAAAATTGGCAGGGCAAGGCTCCGATTGTCATTGCAAGTAACATTCGCTGCGTCCAATATACACCATCGCATTTTCAAACCACTTTGCTCGTTAACTGTCAGCAATGTTCGGCAATCGACACCAATGGTCGGGGACAATATCGCAATCCGTGGAAAATGGACAAGATTAGCTTTAGGAAACTTATTTTCTTATATTTCTTATGATTTTCTTATTTTCGAATGCATAAAGACCTTCTTAGGAATGCAGACTTTGGTAGAGTCTCTCTACTTGATTCGCTCTATCTTTTGGCAGCTTTAGATGTTATCAATCACCAATTTCTTTTCGAGTGCCTCTTATCTCGCCTGAGCATCACTGGCACAGCAGTACAACGGTTACAATGGTTCAGGTCTCGTCTCTGCGTGAGACACATTGAGCGTTGATGTGAACGAACAACGATTATTCTAAGAATAGCTGAAGTACGGTCAAATGAGTGCACCGTCTCAGCGAACCAAAGCTGCAGAAGCCTTCCTTGTAAATTTCGATCGCCCCCAACGTTCACCGAAATCGCTAGATAGTATAAAACGAAACCAGACTGCAGAAGTAGCTCGAGCCACGTTTTATACAATGACACCAAAACCGTAGCTTCGCCAACGTATTTCCGACATGAGGCTGTCGTTTCGCGTTGGAGGTTCAATGCTTACAGCTTAGGAGGATATTATTGGTGGTGTGCTGTGCAGACCTAATTTTGCTTGTGCTTATCATACGACGGAGCATGTGACATTGGTCTTTCTTGGCGCTTTACATTTGCTGACCCATTATAGACTGAATGAGATCTGCATGTGATCAGGTGAGGAAAATGCATACGAGCCGCAGGAGACAATGAGTCAGTCGTTGCATGAAAATGGTGCCGAAGGTAATGGATATGATATAAAAAATGAATGTTAAAATAACCCACAATGAGGAAAGATTAACATCCTGCAAAAAAATCGAGATGAGATCTCAGAAATCTGAGATAAAAAAGTACTCGGTACATGGGGGCGATAGACCATTGCCACCAATGTTTAGCTTGTTACCGAGTGAACTCAAATAATCAAAACAATATGTTCGAAAGACTGCATCATAATAATAATAATACACTTGATAAGCGCCGTCAGAAAACTTAATCTCTTTCTAGGCGCTTTACATTTACTGCAAAGTGAAATGCAATTGAATGGTAAGTAAAATCATGCTTGAAAAACAAACAAAATGAATATTATGGTTAGGGGTGACATGCACAGGGTCAGCATGCAAATGTGGTTAGTGGCAGCATGCACAGTGTCAGCACCCATAAGCACATCAAGGACGAATCACAGGGACCCACTAAATGCTGTCCTAAATAGGTGTGTTTTTAGGTTCCTTTTAAATGTGGTCAGGTCAGGGGATGTTCTGACGCAGGTCGGGAGGGAGTTCCAGGCTTTGGGAGCATACGAACTAAATGCACGGTCTCCAAAGGATTTAAAGTTTGTACGAGGTATTTGTAGACTGTTGGATTCCGAAAAGCTGGTGGTACGATGCTTGACCTGATGGGGTAGTATATCTGACAGATAGGCTGGAGCCATAGAATGAAGGGACCTAAAAGTGAGCGACAAAACCTTGAAGTCAATCCGTTGCTTGACTGGTAGCCAGTGAAGTCGGCGAGAAGTGGAGTAATGTGGCAACTGCGACGCTCACGACAGACAAGCCTAGCTGCAGAGTTTTGCAACACCTGCAATCGCCTGATCACACGTGATGGTCGGCCAGTAAGCAGTGAGTTGCAGAAGTCGAGATGAGATGTCACGAAAGCATGGACCAACTTGGACGTGGTATCCTTATCTAAACAAGGCCGAATTTTAGCAATGTTATGAAGCTGAAAATAGGCGGATTTGACTGTGGAGCTAATATGGTCGTCTAGCGAGAGGTCGCTTTGGAATATGACACCTAGATTTCGAGCTGATTCAACTGGAGATATGCTGGCAGAGCCAATTTTGAGTCAGCCTTTCCAATCTCTGAATCACACTGGGTTTGCCCATAACTAGTAAGTTAGTTTTATCATCGTTTAGTGTTAGAAATTTTGCTGCCATCCATGTGCAGATGTCATCAGTGCATGCAGTTGAGTGAGTTGAGAGAATTTGAGGTGCTTGAAGGCTGGAAGGGATCAAAGCAAAGGTACAACTGAGTGTCATCTGAGTAGAAGTGAAAGCCTAGATTGTGCTTGGCAATCACATCAGCAAGAGACAGAGTATAAACCGTGAAAAGAACCGGACCTAGCACTGAGCCCTGAGGTACTCCATATTTCAGAGGTACTTCAGATGATCTTTGTCCATTCACGTCAATACTTTGGAGTCTCCCATTTATATAGACCATCATCCCTTATTTAATGTGACTTACTGCTCGGAAGCTGTCAGTAAGCATAGCAGCACATTTGTAGGATGTCCCTGTGCAGCTTCAGTAAGTCCCAAATGTCTCCCTCGCCGGAATCCTTATATTAAAATATAATAACATGTTTATATAACACCGTCCGAGAATTCAATCTCTTAGCGCTGTACATTTGCTGCAAAGGAAGCATGATCAAATGGTTAGAAGTAGCATGCTCAATGATTCAACTGTTTACCTATACTTCGTACAAACCTCCAATCCTTTAGAGACCGTGCCAGTATGTATGTAAATAGGTTTGGTCCAGTGGTTAAGGTGCTCGCCCCGAATTAGGTCTGGCTGAGGTTGTGGGCTCGAGCCCCAAGGCATATGTGAAGCGCCTGAATAGAGATCAAGTTATTTGGGGGCACTAAACAAATAAATTTTATTATTTTTATATTATTATAAATATAATTCATTTGTATAGCGCCATACGAGAACTTAATCACTATTCAGGCACTTCACACATGCCTCAGGGCTCGAGCCCACGACCTCAGCCAGACCTTGGTCGGGTTGGGCACCTTAACCGCTGGACCAAACCAGATCGGCATGTGTATCTCAGTCTGTAAATCCACAAAGTTATAAAGACTAAATATAATTAAAAAAATATATAATTCATAATTCATTTATACAGCACCCCAAGAGAACTTAATCTCTATTCAGGTGCTTCACATATGCTTCGGGGCTCGAGCCCACGACCTCAGTCAGACCTTGGTCGGGGCGAGCACCCTAACCGCTAGACCAAACCTGTGGGTGTTACGCAGGAGAGTTTTGTATAGCACACTCAAAGCCTAAGCGGCTTTCGGTTCGCATTCGGTAGCCGACTGACTTCGTCTCTCGAAAACAAAGAGGAAGTGGGAAGCATAGCAGAGTCAGGAGAGCAGTTGAGGTAGTGAGTAGCACAGAAGTAGCAGCTCAGTACCGCTGAACAGGATGAGCCATAGTCGGCAGCAGGAGAGTGGTTGTCGTTGCATGAGAATTGTGGAAGCGAGTTCCACAGTCTAGGACCTGCAGAGCTAAAGCTTCTATCGCCAACGGTCTTTAAGCGGAGGAAGGAAACAGCTAACTTATTGTCCACACCGGACCTGAGGGCTCGAAGAGGCTGAAACTGGTGCAGCAGCAGTTCAGCTAGTTCGTATGCTCCCAAAGCCTGGATGGAACTCACTCCCAATTTCCGTCTCGCCATCCCCTGACTTGAACACATTTAAAAAGAAATTAAAAACTCACCCATTTATGACAGCATTTAGTGGGTCCCTGTGATTCGTCCTTTCTGTGCATATGCGTGCTGACACTGTTGCATGCCGCCACTAAGCACACTTGCATGCTGGCGCTGTGCACCCCTAACCATATTATTCATGTTGTTTACCAAGCAAATCAAGCTCATCATGCAGGTGACATGCACATGGTCAGCATGCAAATATGGTTAGTGGCAGAATGTAGTGTCAGCAGGCATAAGCAGGTAAACTCGTGATATTTCTGTTCGAAACTGCTTGCAGTTGTTGCAAGCCTTCTCTGAGACGGGTCAGCTTTATTATTTTATACTTTTTTTCAAATTGCTTGTTGGCTAATTGCGACTTTTCAGTGACTGATCAGTCGGCTTTCGATAACAGTCTAACGGTTGATGTTCCAGCACAAGCTCAAGGTTCAGCAAGCACTGGCCGGGCATCGACAGCACGGTTCGTAGCGACAAGCAGGCGTGCAGCCTGCCATCCCCATGGATACAAGCTTACACGGCAGGCTGCCGGGGTCCGAGAACCGGCTGAAGCTGCCCTGCAAGCGCACGGGAGCGCCATGCGCCTGTAGACGCATACACTACGTCATTGGGCCGCGGGGCCGGTGAGGACGGCTTGCTGACATTCGTCGCTGATTCGGTGCTGCATCTTTGCGGCATGCGTGCGCAAGTGCCTGCGCAGGCTGCTCGGGTTCACGAACCGCTTGTCGCACAGTTCGCAGGCATGCGGCCTCTCGCCCGTGTGCGTTCGCACGTGGCTCGTCAGATTGCTGGAGCTTACGAATCGTTTGCCGCAATGAGTGCAGACGTGCGGCCTCTCGCCCGTGTGCGTTCGCACGTGACTCGTCAGATTGCTGGCGCTCAAGAACCGCTTGCCACAATGAGCGCACACGTGCGGCTTCTCGCCAGCATGCACAAGCAAGTGTCTCTTCAGCGAGCTGGCAGCAGTGAACGACTGGCTGCACTGGTCGCAGACGTGCAACCTCTCGCGTGCGTGTGTCCTCACGTGCCTTGTCAGCGAGCTGGCGTCAAGGAACCGCTTGCCACAGTAGTCGCAACCGTGCGGCCTCTCGCCCGTGTGACTGCGCATGTGGCTCTCCAGCCTGCTAGCCACCCAAAACCGCCTGCTGCATAGTTTGCAGACGTGCGCTGCATCATCAGCGTGCGTCAGCTCGTGGTATCGCAGGCTGTTGGGATGCGAGAACCGCTTGCCGCACTGTGCGCACGCGTGCGGCTTCTCACCCGTGTGCGTGCGCACGTGGTATGTCCTCGCGCTGGCCTGCACGAACCGCTTGCCACAATGATTGCAAGCGTACGGCATCTCGCCGGTGTGCGTGCGCACGTGCCTCCGCAGGTAGCTGGCGTCTCCAAACCGCTTACCGCACACTTTGCACGCGTGCGGCTTCTCGCCCGTGTGCGTGCGCACGTGGGACGTCAAGTTGCTCAGTCGTAAGAACCGCTTGCCACACTGTGCGCACGCGTGCGGCTTCTCGTCGGCGGCGTGCACTTGCAAGTGTCGCAGCAGGCTGCCGGGCACTCCAAAACTCTTGCCGAACGTTTTGCAGACGAGTGGCCTCTTGCGAGTGTGCATGCGCATGTGGAACAGCCGCATGCTGGCGCTGGAAAAGCGCTTTCCACACGTTTTGCAGGCGTGCGGCCTCTCGCCCGCGTGCGTGCGCAGGTGGCTCTTGAGTTCGTTGGCTTGCAAGAACCGCCTGCCGCAATGATTGCAGGCGTGCAGCCACTCGCCGGCATGCATTTTCAGGTGCCGCCTCAGGCAGCCCGAGTCCGCGAACCGCTTGCCGCACTGGGCGCACTCGTGAGGCCTCTCGCCCATGTGCGATTGCACGTGTCTCTGCAGATTGCTGCGAGCCTTGAACCGCTTGCCCGAGTGCGTGCACACGTGCTGCCGCCCTTCATCGTGCAAGCGCGCATGCTGCACCAGGCCGATCGAGCTGGAGAACGACTCTCCGCACAGATCGCACGCCACAGGCGGCGTCCCCATTACCAAAGAGAGCGTCGGACCGCCGGTGGGGGCGCCATCCTCGGCAGAGCTTAACACGGGCCGGTCGTCGGACTGTGACCTTGGATCGACGTCAGGGACGATCGATGGCAGCTGATCGCTGGCAGCTGCCATAGAAATCGGGCCGACGTAGCAGAGCAGGTGCACAAACCTGCAGCGAATAACTAAATGAAGCTACTGTCTATGGAGATGGTATATGGCCGTGACTTGCAAGCAGGTTACATTCTGCTCACACTCTGGTTGCAAGCACAGATAACCTTCCTCGGCCAGCCTACCAAAGCCTGCAGCACAAGCCCAACTGGAAGCAGCAGCTAAGCACAGCTCAATGGAGTAATGATCAAACAATCCACAGCCATGAGCCCTTGAACCGGCTATGACCTATAAGGCTATGCAGAAAAATAACTACAATGAAACCTCCTGGAGATGAACCTCTCTCTTGGTAGTTTAATAATCATAATTGTAAGCTGGAAGGACAGCATGTCAATGGTTTACTGATATCACGGCTTTTGTGCTAAAAGCACACAGAACAATTCATGCAAACAGCGAATGATGTAAGGAGCAAGTGAAATCTTTGCTTCTTCAATGTGTTAAGCCAAGAAAGTCGTGACGTTAGATGGGCAGTACGTGCCAGGCTTTGGGAGAATTAAAATTAGAGGCACGATAGTGGCAGAATTTGACGGTAGAGGCACAGCCAAACGAAAAGTTATTTAGGCCTCCCATTTGCAATTTCTGTCTCCAGTCTATCTCCATCTCACGCTATTTCCAGCTCGTCCTTCTAATTAGTTTGTGACAGCCCTCCGCACGACCTGTCGTCAGGCTGGGTAGCGCGACCGAGTAACAAGTCTGCTGGCTCCAACACCAAAACATTTATTTCACTACACCGGCCAAACCCAGTCTACTCACACACTAGACGGCTGCCGGCATCGATGGGTCTACCCTTCCCCTCCCGTTGTACTCCATCGGCAGCACTTATATCTCCTGCATGTGTTGTTTTTCGAACTGTCGGGCCATTGTTTATTCCGAACCCGCCCGACAGCTGACGGCAGTTTGTGGTAGATGAATGTCCCCACAGATGCCGCCAATGCATTGATTTGGGCAGGACTGCCGAGTCTGCACTTCCACAGGTCGAGAGCTTGCGGCTGCTTAGGCAGTCTGGGCTGAGAGCTTGCAAGGTCTCTGCCCAGTGCTAGCAGGCTGCAAGAGTCATGTTCCCTCACATAGTTCTCTGTGCCTTTAATTCTCCGTGCCTTCCAGTTTTGCTACTTCTTTTTCTTTCACCCTCTCTCTTTGAGCAGCAAGCAAGCACGAGCACACACACACGTACACGTACACGTACACGTACACGTACACGTACACACACACACACACACACACACACACACACACACACACACACACACACACACACACACACACACACGTACACACACACGTACACACACACGTACACACACTCACTCACACGTTCAGGTGCTGATCGGGATGGAGAGCTAACTGGAAAAATAACTGCTATACCCTGGGAGCTAAAACGACATTTGGATCAAAGCTAATCAGGGTAGGGCCTCTACGGCGGTTCTTGTAGATCTACACAGCAATCGACAAAATTGACAACCAGATGTACGTGTGTGTGTGTGTGTGTGTGTGTGTGTGTGTGTGTGTGTGTGTGTGTGTGTGTGTGTGTGTGTGTGTGTGTGTGTACACGTAAATATTTATGGCTCATTTATTTAGCATCCAAGGAGATTAATGTCTCTCCACGTGCTTCAAATATGTCGATGGACTCGAGCCCACGACCTTGGTCGTTAAAAGCAAGCACCAAAGGTCCAAACCAGGCCAGATGCTTCCTGAGGGTTGACATGCTAAGGTATTACTAGCAGCACTAAACCGGCTCAGATTCATTATCTGCTAATGTCAAAGTGTAGATGTAAACTGCCGTCAGTAATTAGGTTTTATCTCGGGCCCTATTCTTTGTATTATCTATAATAATAATAATAATAATGCACTTGGGCCCTATTCTTTGTATTCTCTATAATAATAATAATAATAATAATAATAATAATAATAATAATAATGCACTTGATATGCCAAGCTCTACCTATTGTACATCCTTCAAAGCCCTGCTCCTCAACCAATTCAATGCACTCCTTTATATCTTGCCTCGACGATATTCACGTTTGGATCGCTACCAACACTCAGATGCTTTACAATGGTAAGACTAACATTCAGGTGCTTTACAGTGGTAAAACTAACTTGATTGTCATCGTCAAACCTAGTGTTCTACCAGAAGTTGAAATTAAAAAGGTCAGATGATGTAACAGCCTTATCCATATAGCGGCAGAAGAGGTTTCATAACTATCGCTACCGGATTGAGTACTAAAGAACTCGAACCTGCGACTAGGGTCGGCAAGACCACGACCCCCCCCCCCCAGCTAAGACCAACAGGCCAGGCCCTTCAAGATAGGTTCAGCTGGCAGCATGCATGCAATATTGGCCCGTAGTCGAGCCACTATTCCAAAACGATTTAGTCACTGGATGAGCACAATTTGCTCTACTATCAATTCGACCTGCTTTCAGCTAAGGAACATTGCCAAAACCAAGGCCTGGTTACATAAGGGTTCAACAGCAAAACATGCTAACACGTTTTTGACATCGCTCTTCTGATTATTGCAACTCAAGCTATTTAGAACTACCTACTTACTTATGCTCTTGATAGTTTGCAGCATTAATAAAATGCAGCAGGCAAGATCGAAACTGTGGACGACGGCATGGCTGCCACATGACACCACTTCTATGAGCTTCGAAGGCTCTCTATGAATGGCAGCATCGACTTGATTCCTAGATGCACAGGCTTGCAGGTCATTTCACTTGCTAGAGCAGCAGCTAATCTATCCGACCTCCTTGCCCCCTTCCAGTGTGCAGTTGCACAACCTGCTCCTCAGCATTGTGTGATATCAATATCCTTCTCACTAAATAGGAATCCGTTCATTATAGAGGTGTCTCCTCTTTGGAGGGCAGTGAGGTCAGTGACAGCAGTCGGCGAGCAAAACCTGAAGAGCGACCGAAAAGAGCAATGGCCACCAGCACTTGACATGGAAAGGGGCAGCTCAGTTGACTTGAGCCTCAATCAACCAACGATATTAGCAAGGTGGCAGCAGTCGAATCATTCAAAGCGAGCACAATAATAATAATAATAATAATAATAATAATAATAATAATTCATTTATATAGCACCCCAAGAGAACTTAATCTCTATTCAGGCGCTTCACATATGCCTCAGGGCTCGAGCCCACGACCTCAGCCAGGCCTTGGTCGGAGCGAGCACCTTAACCACTGGACCAAACCAGCTCGGCATAAAGAGAGCACGACAGCTACCATTCTCCTCGTAAAATGCAAAAGGACTGTATTTCCTGAATCAAACGGTTGCCTAGTGTCTTTCACACAGAGCAGTTCAAGGATTGGCCAATGATCAGAGGTGCTCGTTGAAGATTAGGCACCTATCGATGCTACTGCTGTATCAATGAAAAAAGGTAAAAATCGACTTCGTAAGCACGACGAAGAGGGACCCACCAGCGCAATCCATCCACAAACCACTTACCCTTTGTTCAAACTCAAACAAGTGTGGCAACATTTAAGCAAATGTCCGTTCAGCCTGACGAGACCCAGGCTGCCTTTGTAAGGCGGAGAATAATAATAATAAGAATACGGCACTTGATAAAGTGCCCTCAGAGAACTTAATCTCTCCCTAGGCGCTTTACATTTGCTGCAAAGGGAAATGCAATTGAATGGTGAGTAAAATCATGCTTGATAAACAAACAAAATGAATAACATGGTTAGGGGTGACATGCACAGGGTCAGCATGCAAATGTGGTTAGTGGCAGCATGCACATTGTCAGCACACATAAGCACAAGCTAAGATCCGACGTGGGCCAACGAGCATTCATGTTTTCCTTGTAAGTTAAAGGACTGCAAGTTTTGTGGAACTAACTTCGCCTTATTAATTGGTTCAGCTGCAAGAAAGTTTGGCTCCGACTTCAGATGTTTTCGGCAGACGACCGTATTACTGTAACTGCAAGTGGTTGCTTGCACTTCAGTCACCGCTCCTCTACTCACGTCTGCACAGCCACGCCCGAATGTGCACATGTACTACTCATCGTCACTACTCTCTCCCCCTCTCTCTACGTACGCGTTAGAACACAATCTGTCCAACAACGCTCCGTGCGGGGGGCCTAGCGGCAAGCAAGTGGCAGCTAGCAACTCTGGCTCATTCCTCCGCTCATCCAACTTTGATATCAACACACCCCACGTGGATCCCACGGTTGTTGGCAGAAAGAGAAGCAGTCTCCACAGGACTTCTCCTGGCTTAACCTCAGCTCACACCGTACACCCTGGTGCTCCGACGGAACACAATACAAAACGATACGAAACAAATACTGGGCGACTGTGAAATGATAGCTCGGCTGGTGACTTTGAACTGAGAATCGCATTTGTCGAACAGGATCCCTCGAACCTAGCTGCTAGCCCAGTACGAGGAAGCCATACCTCCTCAACCAGTATCACTTGTGGTCGTTGGACGGTCAGAAAGATGCTGCAAGGCCTTGTTTTAAGTGCAATTACATACTTTGAGCTAACGGGGTGGGGTGACTAAGGCGACAGTATTGCCTGGGTCGTGTTGGCAACGAACAATGAAAGTTGTCATGCTACCAATAGATTCTAGTATATACCTATACGACCTATTAAGCTCACGGTGTAGCCAGTTCGCTCACTGGCGACCAGCTGCCTGCGGTGCTGCCTCCTCGGTACAGACTATGGCAAACCAAGGAGAACAATCAGGGGCCAATCACGGGTTAATCAACAAAAACGTAAAAACACTGCAACCAGGCAACTAATTGCTGTTTCTCACCGTGGGTGTTGGCTTGCCTCCGTTAGACTGCTCTCGCTCGGCCACGTTGCAAACCCTCTCTGCCGCCAGACTGCTTCAGGCAAGCTATCCACCACCACCACCCCCACCTCTGTCAGCCGGCCGGCGGCCAATCTCACGGCATTCGTCACGCTTGACTGCACCAGCTGCAATCGCTCAGGCAATCGCCTGGCAATAACACATCGATCATTTGTGCTGTCAGCCGCTCAGGCATTTATGAGTGACAACTGAGCAACCAGCTCAACTACGTACCAGCCTGCCCTGCTCGGCGCTAGCTGCTGCTGCTGCTGCTCCTCATTCAGCTGCTGCCCATTCCATTGCAGTGGGTGAGCAGTAAACCTCACGAAAAGAAGTTGTCCTGGCGCATCTCCCTCTCCCTCTCCCTCTCTCTCTCTCTCTCTCTCTCTCCCCCTCCCTCCCTCTCTCTGTTGTCTTATTCTACCGCCCCCTACGCAGATCTAGGTCATGCAATCCTGCATCGGTACAGGTAAGGGCAGCTGTGAATATACACGAGATCAACCGACAGACCGACCTGTATTGCCGACGACCCTGGACGGGACCGATAGTAATGACACTTCTACCGAGCTGATTCCCGACCCTAGCTAGCTCCTAGGCATCGACAAGCTTGCCGTGAGTGAACCCCTGGTGCAAACTCGTCGATGGGGTGTCTCGAATCACGCCTACTTGTAGTATCAAATCCAAGGGGTGATAAGCCAAGGGTAAAGCCATGTCTATCGCCAATGCAGCACACCAAAAAAGCTTGTAGCAAGCACATTCGTGATAGCTGGTTCGGCGTGCAAAGAAGAGCACGAAATAGGCTGTGATAGCCCAGGAGGTAAGGTACACAACACACTCTTCACGACCGAGGTCGTGGAGTCCAATCCAGCAGTAGGCGATCCTGTATTGCCAACTACAAGCAGCAGTGACAAGCCGTTCAGGATCTTCTGCCGCTATACAAACGAGGCGACTAAATCAGCTAATATTTTTCCTAATGAACACACTCATACCAATCTCGATGGTCAGTAATAGGAAAAACGACAACATTGCTACAATACGACTACACCTATCAGCAGTCCTTAAGTGTGCATATGGCAGACAACAACCAGAAAAACTAGACTATTAATAATACTAGCATCAAACGAAGCCACTCGGTGCCACTAGAGCTAAACTCAACAGAAACGTCACCTACACCTAACACTACAAAAGACGAGATTGAATGAATATAAATAAATAAATAAATAAAATTCATTTGAATAGGGCCTAATATTAATAACACCCTTAATAAAGCACCATCAGACAACTCTATCGCTTTCTGGGCACTTTACATTTGCTGCAAAGGAAACACGATCAAATGGTTAGTGGCAGCATGCTCGATAAACAAGAAAAACATGAGTAGGGGTTACATGCACAAGGTCAGCAAGCAAGTATGATTAGTGGCAGCATGCAGTGTCAGCATGCATAAGCACATAAAGGTCAAATCAAAATAGACCCACTAAATGCTGTGATACATACATGCGACGTTAGTTACTATTTAAATGTGGTAAAGTCAGAAGATGTCGTGACACAAGTCAGGAGTGGCACCTTCTTAAAAATGATAGCTGATTTAACAGCCTCTTTTGTATAGTGACAGAAGAGCCTTTACGGCTACCACCACCACTTACAGCGGCGACAAAGAATCACCTACCACAGGATTCGAACCCACAAACTCGGGACCAAAGCTGTGAAAAGCAACCACCTTACCTAGTGTGCCATCACGGCTCAGCCTGGTGGGGTAGTAGATCTGATAGGTAGGCTGGAGCCAAAGAATGAAGGGACCTAAAAGTGAGAGACAAAACCTTAACGTCGATGTGCTGCTTACTTGGGAGCCAGTACAGGTCGGCAGGAAGTGGTATGATGGGGCAATTGCGACGCTCACGAGAAATCAGCCTAGCTGCACAGTTTTGAACCAACCGTAAGAGCCTGATTGCACACCCGGTAGACCAGCAAGCAGTGAGTTACAGAAGTCGGGAGAGGATATCACTTTGAGATCCCTTCATTGTGGAATTTGATTTTTTACCTATACCTCGTACTAACCTCAAATCCTTTGGAAATCGTGCCTTCAGTTCGTATGCTCCCAAAGCCTGGAACTCACTCCCGACTTGCGTCAGAACGTCCCCTGACTTGACCAAATTTAAAAAGAACTTAAAAACACACCTATCATCACAGCATTTAGTGGGTCCCCTTGATTCGACCTTTATGTGCTTATGCAAGCTGACACTGTGCATGCTGCCACTAACAACATTTACATGCTGACCCTGTAATGTCACCCCTAACCATGTTTTTCTCGTTGTTTATCCAGCATGCTACCACAAACTATTCGATCGTGTTTCCTTTGAAGCAAATGTAAAGTCCCTAGAAAGAGATTGAGTTCTCTGACGATGCTTTATCAAGTGTTATTGTTATTAATAGTTTCTAATTCCTGAATCACATTGGTTTTCCCATAACTAGTAAGTTGGTTGTATCATAATTCAGTTTAATGAAGTTTGCTGCCAGTTTGCCCTAAGAGAACTTAATCTCCATCCAAGAGCTACGCACATTCTGCAGGGCCTACGACCTCGGTCAAGAAATGCATTAATCTTGACCTCTGTTATCAAAGGCAAGCACCTTAACACTGGGCCAAACCAGGGCGACAGATGAAGCCCACAAGTTACAGAATTCGTGCTCGACAGTAAGCCGGACTCACAAGCTAGGTCTTCGGTTTCCAGGTTGGTCTGCAGAGGTATGGAACCAGTCGAATGATTGCCATCGACATACTTACTTCATCATTACCAATAGGACGCGATAGGTAGAACGACTAAGCTCTTGCATTGAAACTTCAAACATAGCAAGTTGCAGTCTGGCTTTGGAGTTAATCCCTTAAGAGAAGGCATTGTCTGTAAAACAAATATCTCAGGAATGCCAGCTTTGCTGGATCTCTTGATAGGGTTCGATACTACTATTGATCACCAAGTCCTGCTCAAGTCAACCTACTTTCACCTACATAAACTGCTAAAACTTGGGCCTGATTAAAAAGAAACACTAAATCCAAAATTGGCCCATGCATTTGTGACATCCCGTCGTGACTTCTGCAACTCATTGCTTGCTGGTCTACCGGCCTATGCAATCATGTGCTTACAGTTGGTGCAAAACTCTGCAGCTAGGCTTATCTATCGTGAGGTGCCGACCTCCATTGGTTTCCAATCAAGCAGCATATCGACTTTAAAGTGTTGTCACTCACTCTCCGGTTTCATCATTCTCTGGCACCAGCCTACCTATCAGAAGTACTTCTCAATCAGTCAAGGCATTACACCACCAGCTCTTCCGACTCAAATCATATAGCTGTGCCTTGAACAACCCTGATATCATTTGGAGACCGTGCCTTTAGCTCGTATGATCCCGAAGCCCAAAACTCACTCTCGACAGAGGCCGCCATTCCCTGACTTGACATTTTTTTTTAAAGAAGCTACACATGCACCTGTTAATCTAAGCCTCGATCTAGTGTGTCCTCGTGATTCGTCCTTTGTGTGCTTATGTGTGCTGCCACTGCATACTGTCACTAACGATATTTGCACGTTGACACTTTGCACGTTACCACTAACCATACTATGAATGTTGACACAGTGCATGATACCAGTAACCAGATAGTCACGCTTCCCTTACAGCATCTTTAAAATGCCTAGGAATAGATTAAGTTGTGTGAGGGTGCTACAAAAATGTATTATATTTACGTACAACTTCGTGATAATTTACTATCCGGCACTGATAGATAAAGTTCATTTGATAAACGCTTCAATGTCGTAGAATGGATGTATGAGAACTGATTTGCGATCTCGCACACACAATGTCAGCACATGCAGGCACATACATATCGATGGAGAAAATGCCGTGAGGTACAAAACTGGGCGTACGATACTTTTTTAAATATCAAGCCAACGACTTCGTGACGTCAATCGGCAGTGACTGTCAGAATTTGATAGTGCAGGAACTGAAGATTCGGTCACCAAAGGATTCAAGTGAAAGCACTGTCAGACGTTTCTTGAGTCATATCAGTGGGTGCCCTGCCACCGCGGCAAACCTGAGGACGAAAGTATTTCAGACAGGAGAACTCGCGCGAGCGAGAGAACGGCACGATCTTGACGCGAACGATAGGACCGTGAAGTCGATTCGCGGCTTCGCCGGGAGCCAGCGCAGGTCAGTCAGAAACGGCTGGCGCCAAAGCAGCCGCACTTATGGCGGAAAAATCGGCCACGGAGTGTGCTCAAACCGGAGGCAAGAGAGCCAGGCCAGTCCGCGACTGCTGTCGGCATTTTTGCCGGGCAGTCGTGGTAGGCGACAGCGATCGGCGGCATGTCAGCGGTCCGAAGGGCGACCGGAAACAGTTTTGCATCATCCGCGTCGCTGCGCGCGCGTGCGGCGGCTTTTGAACGATGAAAAGAGAACGCGAAGCGAGCGCGACCCTCGCAGTCAGTCAGCGGGAACGGATATGGAGCCCCGAATTGCTGCGCTGCGGTGAGGGCGACGCTTGCGGTACGATTTTACGGATCGGATGGACAGGAGGCGGCGGCGGCGGCGGCGGATTGCCGCTCGGCGATGACAGAGCAACCGATCGACCCCTTCGCTTGCCGACAAGAGGCAGCTGGCAAGTTGTGAGTAAAACGGTAAAAAGAACCTCGAACGCACGATGACGAGGGAGGGACCCGCCGGCAGGGTGCGCAAGCGCGCGCGGGCGCGCGGGCTGTGAATCGCTGCAAAGCGTAAAAACGCGGTCCGCTGCCGAGTAAAACGCTGGGCAGCCTTGCGAGGAGAGTCCGCACGCGCAAGGCAAACGAGCCTCAATCTGACGCGGGTCCGCGAACGCTTACCTACACCTTGCAAGTTCTAGGGTGTAAAAAAAACTTCGAAGGCGAAGCAGTCGGTCACGCTGCCGGCCGACAGCTTGCGCCTGCGACTATCCACGGGCCGCGGCAAGTTCAAGGACAGAGTTGTGGCAATGGGGGCGGGGGGGGAGGGTCAAAGAGGCATTTTTCATTGGCGCTCCGTGAGAGAGGTCGGGCCCTGCGCTCTGATTGGTCCCGGCCTAACAATTCGCATTGTATATGGGGCCGACCAGCGTGGACGTTTTCGGCGAGCGTATTTCTAGCGTGCGCCAATTCTTGTCACCGGGAAGGAGACGGCTTATTCCCACGGCATTTTACAGGAGAGGCTCCAGTTATTTAGCGTATATTCAGCAGCGTCTTCTCCGTACGTGCGTGGATTGGTATGGCCTAGTGGTTACGCTGCTCGCCTGACAGAGTTCTGCCCAAGGTATGGGCTCGAGCCCTGTTGCGTATGTGAAGCGCCTGAATAGAGATTAATTTCTCTCGGGACGCTGAACAAATGAATTATATATATATATATATATATAATTCATTATAAATGAATGTATATATATATATCTATATATATATATATATATATAATTCATTATAAATGAATATATATATATATATATATATATTCATTTATAATGAATTATATATGTGCGTACGCACGTCTGGCAGCTTATTCTCTCTCCGGTCACTGACCACCGCAGCCGTTAAATGGACGCACTTCGCGCCAAAATATGCTCTCACTGGTTGATGCACACGTTCACTAGCGAAGTGTGCAGAGACACGGTGCGAGATCAAGCACGGCCATTTAAGACCGACGCTTCATATCGAGTATTGAACTCATATTCGAAGTCCCTTGATGAACGCCGTCGTAAGAGTGGTCTCGGGAGCTCAGTCGGTTAGAGATAGCGTCGAGGAACGGAAACACGGAAGCGGCTGTACCGTTCCCTGCTGGGCGCGAAGCCATGTCCAGCCGCTCGTTGCCGCGGCCTACGGTCGCTCTGGGAAACCAACTTACATCGGCCTCGATCGCATGCCGATTAAGTTTCCTAGCAGTTTTACTCAGCTTGCAAGAGGACATATAAAGATTTGCAGCTCTCAGGTTAGCCGCGATGCGAGCCTTTTCCTTAGTGGGTTCGACTAGGGCACTTAGTACAGGCGCAGCTTCCTGGTCTACCTAGCTCAGGTTAGAATGAGCTCTTTGCAGGCGATGCGGTTAGGAGATGGACCGACTAAATGTGCTTGCCTTAGTGGGCTCGACTAGGGCACCTAGTACAGGCCCGGCTTCCTGGTCCACCTAGCTCAGGTTAGAATGGAGCTCTGTGCAGGCGATGCGGTTAGGAAAGGGACCGGCTAAGTGTGCTTAGTAGACATAAAGACATAAAGCCAGAGGATGATGTGCTTAGTAGACATAAAGACATAAAGCCAGAGGATGGCAAGCTGGTGCAAGAGCCATCTAGCAGGCTATAGGCGGAAACGAATGAGTCTCAGAACTGATGCCAAAGCGGGGGGGGGGGGGGGGGGGGGGGGGGGGGGGAGGGGGAGGGGAGGGGAGGGCCGAGAAAAGAGCAGCTACGCGCGAGGTCAGGAGTTCAGCTGAGAGAGTGAGAGACAGAGAGGCAGAGAGAGACAGTGAGAGAGGCAGAGAGAGACAGTGAGAGAGGCAGAGAGAGGCAGAGAGAGACAGAGAGAGACACAGAGAGAGGCAGAGAGAGACAGAGAGAGAGGCAGAGAGAGAGACAGAGAGAGAGGCAGAGAGAGACAGAGAGAGACACAGAGAGAGGCAGAGAGAGACAGAGACAGAGGGAGACAGAGAGAGAGACAGAGACAGAGAGAGACGGAGATAGAAAGAGACAGAGATAGAGTGAGAGACAGAGACAGACAGGGAAAGACAGAGAGAGAGACAGAGAAAGTGACAGAGACAGTGATAGAGACAGAGTGTGACAGAGAAAGGCAGAGAGACAGAGGCAGAGAGAGACAGAGAGAGACAGAGAAAGTGACAGATAGAGTGATACAGACAGAGACAGAGAGAGCTACAGAGAAAGAGACAGAAAATAAAGGGGACGACTGACAGAGCTCGGGGCTGCAGCTCTCGTAGTTGATGCGAGAGACTTCGCTTCGAGAGCACGAGAGTCGAACCTGCGGCGAAGTACAGTTAAGTGCAACTTAGGCTGTTAAACTGTTAGACAACTTAGACTGTTAGATCAACTGCAACTTAGTTGTGTATTGACGGCAACTCAGTTAACTGCTCTTACCTTAGGGTGCTGTAGCGGTCCGCCTTCGGGATCGGAACCCCGGCTAGCGACGCAGGGGTTGTGTAGCTTATTGTAGTCGGCCTTCGGGATTACTCTCGCTGCTAACTCCGTCAGTCCAGTGCGAGCCGCGTAAAGCGCTTTCGCCGGCGCATAACCACTACTAACAGGACCAGATGTGCCTCAAGAGGGAAATATCATCCAATCTGGCATTGCTGGTCGAGAGCTCCGACAACTTTTAAGATCGAGACTACCGTGGGAATCTTGGTAAATACGGGCTTTTAAGCGTCGGCTTACAATCACTGGTTTAAGTGCAGGACCAGAATAATCTCGTACTGTGGACTGCCTGCAAGAATGTGCAGCGTTGAAATAACAATTTTTGGACACAGGTGATGCGATCACATATGCCGTCCTTGCCAAAACGTAATTTGATCCGCGAGGACAACTTTTCGACGGCATTAGGAAAGTTTGTCATTTGCTAGTTGCCTCAGCTAATCCTTCATTCGAAGCCAATTATTGTAGTAAATATTTAACTTTAGTCGGGTAGCAAACAACAAGTGCTTCAAGGTTTGGGTTACCTATATGCATGATCTTAACAGTAGAAGGCCAGCAATGTTTGCCATTAGCTTCGATTTAGAAGGCAGCACACTTGGCATTGAGCAGAGAAGCACCATAATCTGAATATGGCTATTACCATCAGCCATCAGGCGCACTTTTTTATCATTAAACTAGAAAGATAGCAACCTGCTATTATTGGGAGCTAGAAGCGTAGCCGTGATTTTTATAAACTTGGAGTAAGAACTTGTTCCTCGGTGTAGATGGAGGCCGATGTCTCCTTCCCAATTGTCTCCATCATTGAGGGTCACCATATTGCTGCAGTTTGCTGCTGTCCAAGATGTCGTAGAGGCTTAATTTCAGACTGCATCTCCAGATAGGACACAATTATTTGGCCAGCAGTTACTCGTCATTTCGGCGTTTCCGGTCTAGTTCGTTAGCGAACGGTTTATTTTTATGATTGGCCGTAAGTGAACTGGCAAGCTACGCTCCCTTCGAGCAGCAAGTAATGGTTTATCAGAGAACCCAAATATTATCGGGATTTATATATGTTTCTCAATCTTGTTATAGCGAATCTATATTCTAGGTCACTTCCTTGGTCAATTAGAAAACTAGCCTAATGTCTAATGCTTCTAAACTTTACTGCTCTGAAGTTTCTCTCTATGGTTTGATCTAGACTATTTCAGTCCATGCCACTGAAGCCAGAGAAAGATAATACACTTCTATGCAGGGCTTTCTAATTGCGAGCGCAAAATTGTGAGTTCACTAAAAACAAAGTGTAGAGCAACGTGCAACTGTAATTAGGGCTGCAAGTGTACGGTTTTCGGTCGTTTTCTTCGGCGGATTCAGGTAGAATAATAATAAGGTTGCATTTTTAGAGACAGTTAAAGAACCTAATCACTTTCTAGGCAATTTACATGTGCTGCAAAGGAAGCATAATCAAACGGTTAGTGGTAGCAAGCTCAACGACAATAAGCATAATGTGGTTAGAGGGGACACGAACGCGGTCAGAATGCAAATGTAATTAGTTGCAGCATGCATAGTCTCAGCGTACGTTAGCACACGAATTACGAATTACATAGATCCACTTAATGCGGTGTTACATGGATTCATTGTTAGCATCTGCTAGTTTATCCCAGTGCTCAAGTGCTCGCCACAATTTAGATCTTGTCGACGTCTTGAGCTCGAGCCCCGAGGCTTTCATGAAGCGCCTGATTATATATTAAGTTCTCTTAGGGCGCAATACAAATTAACTAAATATCTCTTTTTAAATGTCGTCAGTTCAAGGGATGTTGTAACGCCAGTCGGTAGTGCTAAGATTTGGGAGCATACGAACTTTTCTTAAATTAAATAAGGATAAAACCAACTTACTAATTATGGGAAAACCAAATAGTGAATCGGACATTGGAACGGCTGACGCTAAAATTCGGCTCTGCCGGCGTATCTCCTGTTGAATCTGCACGAAATCTAGGTGTCGCGTTCCAAAGTGACCTTTCAGCAGACGACCGCATCAGCTTCACAGTCAAGTCTGCCTACTGCAAGTTACAAAACCTTGCTAAATTTCAGGTTTGTTTAGACAGGGATACCACATATAAATTGATTCATGCATTTGTGACATTCCGTCTTGACTTCTGTCACTCACTGCTTGCTGGTCTACCGGCCTGTGCATTCAGGCGCTTACAACTGCTACAAAACTCTGCAGGTAGGCTTTTCTGTCGTGGGCGTCGCAGTTGCCACATCACACTACTTCTCGGCGACCTGCACTGGCTCCCAGTCAAGTAATGCATCGACTTCAAGGTTTTGTCGCTCACTTTCAGGTCCCTTCATTCTTTGGCTCCAGCCTACCAGCCTATCACATCTACGATAATCCCCACCAGGACAAGCATCGTACCCAACGCTTTTTGTTATAGTACTGTTTACCGATACCACGTACAAACCTCAAGTCCCTTGGAGACCGTGCATTCAGTTCGTATGCTCCCAAACCCTGGAACTCACTCCCGACTTCTGTCACGACACCTCCTGACTTGACCATATTTAAAAAGAACTTAAAAGCCCACTTGTTTAGGACACCTATTTAGGACAGCATTTAGTGGGTCCCTGTTATTCGTCCTTTATGTGTTTAGGCGTGCTGACTCTGTGCATGCTGCAACTAGCCACACTTGCGTGCTGACCCGTCTGCATGTCACCCCTAATTATGTTATTCTTGTTGTTTATCGAGCACGCTACCACTCACTCTTCGATCGCGTTTCCTTTGCAGCAAATGTACAGCGCGTAGGAAGACACGGAGTTCTCTGAGGGTGTCGTATCAAATTTATTATTATTATTATAAGTGTCTGATACGATGCCTAGCCTGGTTGGAGAGTTGCTCTGATAACTAAGAAGGAGCCCGAAAATGGAGGGACTTGGAAGTGTCTGTGATGGAACTTTGAAATCGACGAGCTGCTTTATTGGAAGCCAGTGCAGGTCCGAGATGAGATGTGATGCGGCAACTGCGACACTTACGACAGACAAGCCTAGGTGCAGAGTTGTACACCAATTGTAAATGCCCAATTTTACAAGCCGGAAGACCAGCAAACATTGAGTCACAGAAGTCGAGGGATATCACAAATGCATGAATCAATTTTCACATACTATCCTTTTCATAACCCATTTTTCACAAGCAACGTATTGCAAGCGCAACTGAATGCTGTTTTTCTCGGGCGGAAGGAATCTCCAGCTAAGGTAATGTAATGTAATGTGTAGTTCGCATGTATGTATGTATTGCATGCCGGCTCCTGACTTGTGACCTTAAGGTCCCTTTTAGGTCCCTTCATTCTATGGCTCCAGCCTATCCCTCCGACATACTCCTCCATCAGGCCAAGCATCGTACCACCCGCTTTTCGGAATCCAACAGTCTACAAATACCTCGTACAAACCTTAAATCCTTTGGAGACCGTGCATTTAGTTCGTATGCTCCCAAAGCCTGGAACTCCCTCCCGACCTGCGTCAGAATATCCCCTGACCTGACCACATGTAAAAGAACTTTAAAACACACCTATTTAGGACAGCATTTAGTGGGTCCCTGCGATTCGTCCTTGACGTGCATATGCGTGCTGGCACTGTGCGTGCTGCCACTAACCACATTTGCATGCTGACCCTGTGCATGTCACCCCCTGTTATTGTTTTTTTGTTTGTTTTTCAAGCATGAATTTACTTACCATTCAATTGCATTTCCCTTTGCAGCAAATGTAAAGCGCCTGGAAAGAGATTAAGTTCTCTGAGGGCGCTTTATCACGTACATTATTATTATTATTATTATTATTAAGGTCAAGGGGGCGTGTAGTTCGTACGTATGTATTGTATGCAGGCTCCTCTGATAAGCCACTGGTGAGCTGTTAGAAGCACCATCGAGAGGGGCCGTTGCACAGCTGTGGTCCGCCTGTGATGTGGTATGGACACAGGCCGGTCACCCGCTGGTGGGGAGATGGTGGACGGGAGAGTGCAGGAGTAGGGAGTCGAGTGAGAGTAGGGGCCGAAGGGAGCCGTGCGCTCTTCAGCTCTGCGCCTTGTGCAATAAACTGTTGGTGTTGGGCACCGGCTGGCTCTCTGCTGTGCGAACAAACCACAATTTATCTCCGTCTGTAACTCCACAAAGTCATAGTGACCATGTGGGTGTTATGCAGGAGAGTTTTGTGTAGCGCACTCACAGCCTAAGCGGCTTTCGGTACGCATTCGGTAGCCAACAGACTTCGTCTCACGCAACAAAGAGAAAGTGGGAAACATAGCAGAGTCAGGAGAGCAGTTGAGATAGTGAGTAGCATGGAAGTAGCAGCCTAGGACCGCTGAAAAGGATGTGCCATAGTCGGCAGTAGGAGAGTAGTTGTCGTTGCGTAAGAATTGTGGAAGCGAGTTCCACAGTCTAGGACCTGCAGAGCTAAAGCTTCTGTCGCCAACGGTCTTTAAGTGGAGGAATAGACCAGCTAATTTATTGTCCACACAGGATCTGAGGGCGTGAAGGGGCTGAAACTGGTGCAGCAGTTCAGCTAGGTACGAAGGAGCCAAGCCCTAGCGGAAGGTGACTTTTCTGGCCAGGTCTTGTACCTCGGAGAAATCTTTTGCCGTACAAACCGGGCGGGTAATCCGTCTCCCTCCCAGACGGTCTCCATTCTTTGTGATAAAGCATTCGGTTTCGTAGCTCC
Source organism: Cristatella mucedo (assembly GCA_009760855.2). Classification (NCBI taxonomy): domain Eukaryota; kingdom Metazoa; phylum Bryozoa; class Phylactolaemata; family Cristatellidae; genus Cristatella; species Cristatella mucedo. Next base: position 1,067,147 of record WPIO01000099.1, on the reverse strand, counting down.
ATTCGGAGGTTTTTGTTTGTGCTAGCCTCATCCGACCTCTGCCTTGCAATGGAGCATTGCTAACACACTCTTGGCTAAATTTAGCGCTCAATAAATTGTGATGCTTTCCGGATTTGTTGTTTAAAACTCATGACAGCTGATCCATTTAAAAGCTTGATCACGCCTAAATACTTGGTAAGTTCCTACACTGGGTTAAATTTGGAACACGTAATCGGGTTTGTAACCCGTCATTTTTTCGCCAGCCCGGGTGTTCGTAATTCAAATTATTCTTTACTTGGGGAGTTTGCTAACCAGAATCAGACTGTGTATTTTTTGCAGAAACCTGGATTTAACGCATAGCTTAATGCTGATAATAATAATAATAATAATAATAACAATAATAATAATACTGTGGCCATAGGACCCGCTGCCGAGTCCGGCACAGGCGGCTAGCAAATGAGTGCATCTATGCAAATGCTACAGCAGCGGAAGCTTAGGCAGGGGGCGCTAGAGCTCCGCCCATCCGTCAAGGCAGTCAAACGAAGAGTCCCGACGGCCGTAACTGCAGCTACCCAGAAAGACGCTCCTGCAGCTGACCCTGCGGTCCCATAAACTAGCTGCCGCGGGCTGCTTCCGGTGAAGGTACCGCGCGATGCTTTGCCGCGCCGCAAGCTGAAGCAGTGAGCTTCGCGAATGTATAATGAGATGATAGCGACACTGGCCATTGAGTGTGCTTCGCTTGCGCCGGTTTGGAGACGCCGCTCTAGTGGCTACTGCTTTTCGAGAAGATGTTAATAATAACGATACGTTTGTATAGCGCTGTCAAAGAACCGGATCTCTCTCTGGACACGTTGCACACGGTGCAAAGATAGCATGTCGGGATGCTTATTGATAACGGGCTCAGGCAGCACACGCAAACATGCAAAGTATGTTGCTTTACAGTCATTCAACATGAGAGCATTTGCACTGAGCCCTGCAAAAGCCAAGCGTCGTTCTTGGTACTCTTCACGAACTAAAAAGAAAGCGTATAAACTAGTAAAACTATGCAATTAACCAGCTCATGCGTAGTGTCGTCCTCCGGCTAGAGCAGGCGTTGTAGCACCCTAATTACCAGCCCCACGTGTGTAACAGCTCCCTTAGATCAGCCATCACGCCGAGCTGGTTTGGTCCAGCGGCTAAGGTGCTCGCCCCGACCAAGGTCTGGCTGAGGTCGTGGGCTCGAGCCACGAGGCATATGTGAAGCGCTTGAATAGAGATTAAGTTCTCTTCGGGCGCTATACAAATAAATTATATTTATCACAGGTGTGATAGCCAATTCGGATCAGCCACCGCTGGTATAGTAGCAACCCGTGAACTCAACACAGGTGTAGCATGGAAGTAGCAGCTCGGGACTAAGGTGTAGTGGCACTCAAAGATTAGCAGGGGCAGAGGACATAGGTTGAAGTTAAGATGTCCAACGGCTAGGCTGCAGCAGTGCCGAAGCCTTGGGTTTAATCTGCCCGTGTGACTCTATTGGTTTGCTCCGGTCGTACGGTGAAAGAGCTCAGCTACTGTACTCAGTGCTAGTCTCCTGCTGCCGACTATGGCACATCATCTTTGCCAGCCGTCCTGAGCTGCTACTTCCATGTTAACGACAACTACTCTCCTGCTGCCGACTGTGGCTCATCCTTTCAAGTGGTCCTAAGTTGCTACTTCCTAATGTAATGTATCTCGGTCTGTAACTCCACAAAGTCATAGTGACCATGTGGGTGTTATGCAGGAGAGTTTTGTGTAGCGCACTCACAGCCTAAGCGGCTTTCGGTATGCATTCGGTAGCCAACAGACTTCGTCTCATGCAACAAAGAGAAAGTGGGAAACATAGCAGAGTCAGGAGAGCAGTTGAGGTAGTGAGTAGCATGGAAGTAGCAGCTCAGGACCGCTGAAAAGGATGTGCCATAGTCGGCAGTAGGAGAGTAGTTGTCGTTGCGTAAGAATTGTGTAAGCAATTTCCACAGTCTAGGACCTGCAGAGCTAAATCTTCTGTCGCCAACGGTCTTTAAGTGGAGGAATAGACCAGCTAATTTATTGTCCACACAGGATCTGAGGGCGTGAAGGGGCTGAAACTGATGCAGCAGTTTAGCCAGGTACGAAGGAGCTAAGCCGTGGTGGGCATTGTGAGTCAGCGTAAGAACCTTGCTCTGCATCCGTTGGTCAACCGGCATCCATCTTAGCTCTTTTAGCAAAGGAGATGAATGCTCAAACTTCTGGGACTTGAAAACTAGCCTCGTAGCCATATTCATAGTCAGCTGCAGTGGCTTAATGGCTTTCTTTGGCAGCCACTGCCTCAACTGCTCTCCTGACTCTGCTATGCTTCCCACTTTCTCTTTGTTGCATGAGATAAAGACTGTTGGCTACCGAATGCGTACCAAGAGCCGCTTAGGCTGTGAGTGTGCCATGCAAAACTCTTTATAAGTACTGTGAAGCAGCCCTCAGTGCAACTGTGCTACACCTGCTGAGAATTACCGGACCGCTTTTACACTGGAGCATGGTCTATAACTAGTGAGTGTGGCCATAACTGCTTCCTGCCGCTACTATATGACTGCACTTATAATAAGATCAAGACATGGGACTGCACAGGATGCTCTTAGCAGCTGAGATTCTGTTTTTATCAATCCCTTCGGTAATGAAACTTATCAACAAGGCCCTGAGTGTCTATATTGTCTACACTCATACACACACACACACACACACACACACACACACACACACACACACACACACACACACACACACACACACACACACACACACACACACACACACACACACGTGTGTGTGTGTATATATGTATATATATGCATATATACATATATATATATATAAAGTAAATGGATATATATATATATTTATGTATAATTCGTCGAGAAGATTAAGAAAACTAAATCTCTTTGCAGCTGCGTGCATGGCCGCAGGCTCGAGCCCACGACCTCGATCGGATAAGGCTAGCACCTTATCCCTATATGTCGTTCTAAGTACATTAGGTTATTCAATAGCCTAATGGAGATATCTGTAGATAAAAGCTAGAAGTGTTCGGCCTGCTTGCAGCGGGCATTAATGAATTGACTGCTAAAAGGCACCTACTTTAAAAAAGAAATATCGTATGAGTACTGAACTGCATGGGCAAAGCAGCAATCTGCCCAAGCTATAGCCGATGCTTTGCTGGATGCTATGCTCAGTATTGTATCTTATCGCAGTCCTCTCTCCCACAACAAGGCTTTAAATTAGCGTCGGCTGTCGACAATCTGAGCAGTAAATGTTTCCAACTTTGTAATAGTTGAAAAAATTGTTCAGCTTAAATTTGAGTCGTTTGAATGTGTGCCGCTACATCTGGTTTTAGCTTTAGCAGCAACTACACTTTCTTCGTGAGTTTACCTTGGTGTGCCTGTGGCTCGGGTCATACAAATGACCCAGTGGTTACGGTCATGGTCAAATGGTCATGCACCACTGAGTGACCAAACTAGCACTGCCATGCATCACAGATCACAGGTTTCTTCGTATTCAACAGCTCAAATATCCAAGCTCAAAGGTTATGCATCCTAATTCTTACAGCAACAAGCTTGTGACCCTTAGTGCATGTGGAATATCATTATAGTCTCTCTCTCTCTCTCTCTCTCTCTCTCTCTCTCTCTCTCTCTCTCTCTCTCTCTCTCTCTCTCTCTCTGTCTCTCTCTCCTTCTCTCTCCCTCTCTCCCCTTCTCTCCTTCTCTCTCTCACTCTCTCTCCTTCTCTCTCTCACTCCCTCTCTCCTCTTTCTCTCCCCGTCTCTGTCTCTCTCTCCCTCTCCCTCTCTCTCTCTCTCTCTCTCTCTCTCTCTCTCTCTCTCTCTCTCTCTCTCTCTCTCTCTCTCTCTCTCTCTCTCTCTCTCTCTCTCTCTCTCTCTCTCTCTCTCTCTCTCTCTCTCTCTCTCTCTGTTGCAGGCTACTGTACCATGATCGCTACATCAGCAGAGGTCTTTTATGACGCCCTATATCACTTTGGCACTGCTTTCCTGCTCTTCAAGATATCGAAGCTTTTGTACCGGACCTTGTTGCTACTGACGACCTACTTCGTCTTTGGCGATAGCTTTCATTTTAGGAGCTATGGCTCCTGGGCCGTGGTAACTGGTGCTACCGACGGGATAGGTAAGGCATGGTCGCATGCTCTGGACATCTGCTGCCGTCACGCTGCATCCGCTGCCGGACCACTGTTGTTTGCCTCCTCAGCTTCTTTGCTTGGCTCTGGCGTCGTGCTATGGCTACCGGCTTGTGCCTTTGACTTCTAGGGCTTTCCAAGACTGCCGAGAGCTCCTAGTCATCCAACCACACCCGTCCGTGCAGGCTCCTGCCGTCCAGGCTGTGGCCTCGCACGGGAACTTTTTCCGGGGACTTTCAGGCCATCCATTTTTGTACAGGCACTCCTTCCTTGTTACTGTATTCTCCTTCCTCGTCCTGCTCGCCCTCTTCCTGCTGCTGCTGTTAGAAAGTTTTTCGAGTCACGTGATCTCACGATCTCTTGCTTGTGTACTTTCATCGAATCGGCACGTTCTAGAAAAAAAACTACCATTCATCATAACTTGGATATTGATGGTTGATTTACTACTCAGCCATAGCTGATTCTAGTGATTCAGCTTTCATGTCGACTCGCCATCCATGAGTTGGTCATGCCTTTCATCAAAACAGCTGCCTGTCAAAGAACTTAGCTATGAATTATCTTCGCTGTATAATCTGTGCCTTAGCTGAACGGCTGAGCACGCTGGAAATGCTCAGCCTTAATCTGGTGTGGCTGTATCGAGAACCACGCTGGCTTCGTCCCATTCCGTAGCCCTAGGGAACACGTGGCTGTCCTCGGGTGCCTCTTTAGACTTTGTTAGCTTGTTCGCTGAAGGTTAGTGTGGGTTTTTTTACTGAAACTTCGGCATGTCCTCTCTCAACATTGCATGCCTGAGATGTCGGCATTCATGCTAGTAATCAAAGCAGTCAGTAATAATAATAATAATACACTTGGTAAAGCACCCTCAGAGAACTCAATCTCTTTCTAGGTGCTTTGCATTTGCTGCATTGATGTATTTGCTAGTCACATAGGCAACCTTCGGTTTCAATCTGTACAGTCACATCAACCCACACCTGCGACCACAACGTGGACTTGGCAAATCGTATAGACACGAGCACGTCTCACATCGTTCTGTTGGTTAGAATGGGACCCGTAGACACATGCCTTCCTTGTATGCTGATGTCTGTGACTCCACAGAAGATTTCTGAAGATTTGCACCCTCAGCTCTGCTGACAATCCCGGCAACCCTGTGCTTATTTGAAGAGAGAAAACTCTGCGAACGTCGTATGGTCTTCATTCGTGCCTTTAGGTGCCCAGCTGTTCAACCAGCCCTAGTTAGCTTCCGGTTCTACTAGCATGTTAAGCTGGGCATATTTATGCTTGAGTTGTATCCTGCTGTGCGTGGCCGCATACAAATCAGGTCCAGGCGTTTTATTCATTGAGTTCAAAAAGCTCAAATAAGTTTTGCAGTGTCTTCGAAATTGGGCTTCCTGATTTGCACCCATAATCCTTTCTCTGATTTATCAGAAGCTTTTATCGATGACATAAAATAAAAACTCGAGCAGTTAAAGTAATGTGGCTCTTCTGCATGCAAAAGTCACGTCACACCGAGTTGCTAACAAATAGATGGGCTTTACTCGTAGCTCCCAAAATTAACTTGACAAATGCATTTCTCTTATTGCTGGATGCCAAGAAAATATGTCAAATTGTCATTCCCACACGAGACGTGCATAATTAATGCGGAGGCTTTGATGTTTGTAGAGGCAAAGTGGTGCCAAAAACATCTTGCTAGAATTAAAAGACCTCGACAAACAAGTAAAATCTTTTGAATATTAAAGCATTCGTTTTGCTTTGTTTCTGTCCTTCTTTAGACTAGCAAATTGTTCCCTCCTTGGGATTTACCACTAGCTGAACATAATCTTTCCTGTGCCACTTTAAAAGTTGGACAAGTCCTGCCCCTGTGTTGCACCTCTTGTAGCTGGTGGTGCAGGAAATGAATGAGTCACACCCAGTCACCTTGCTAGCTAAATGTAGCATGGTTTGTCTCAAATGACGTTTAGCCTACCACAAATTATCAGTGGCTTGCTGACCTAGCCCTCTCCAAAATAAAGATCTTAAGACTCAGACCGGCGACCAATATTTCATAGCTGTAAATTGATGCCTTGGTCGAGCTGTAAAATCCGAAGCAGCTAAGGTAGGGGTGATGTTCGGTATACGATACTTTTACTTTTTGTGCTTTGACGATTGAACTCAGCTTTCCTTGGGATAGTAGTAGCTGCCTCGATCTCCGATCAACTTCAGTTTGGCTCCTCCTACATCAGCCTAGCTGAACTACTGCACCAGTTCCAGCCTCCTCATGCCATTAGGTCCTGTATGAACAATTCCATTCCCATGCAAAAAAAACATTGGCTACAGTAGTTTTTGCACCTCAAGTCCTAGACTGTAGAACTCACTTTCACGATTCTTATGCAACCACGTTTATTCTCCTGCTGCCGACTACGACACATCCTTTCAAGCCGTCCTGAGCTGCTACTTCCATGTTATTCACTTCCTCAACTGATCTCCTGACTCAGCTATGCTTCTCACTTTTTCTTTGTTTGTGAGATGAAGTCGGTTGGCTACCGAATACGTACCGAAAGCCTCCTAGGCTGTGTGTATAACAGCCACATAGTTTTTGTGGTTTTGTGAAGCTACCAGCTGAGACACATACATACATACATACATACATACATACATACATACATACATACATACATACATACATACATACATGCATGCATGCATGCATGCATACATACATACATACATACAACTTGACTCTCCATGAACCGCCAATTCTGTCAGCCGGTTGTCTGCTGCATACAGCCAAAAGACTCGTATGCTCAATGTGCTTTTACTTAGCTATCCAGTTTAGCAACTACCTTTATCGTATTAGCCACTGATATTTTTAGGGTTTGTCTGCTCTTGGGTCTGTGCTGGGCATTGTCTCTAGTTAGTCTTTATGACTTTGTGGAGTTACAGACAGAGATACATTACATTAGGTTAGAGCTTTGCAATTCAATATCTGTGATCAAGCCAGGTTATGGGTCTCTCCCTGTATCTATATGTTGCTCTCTATCTATTTATCTATCAATCTGTATTATATTGCACATCTGGAAAAAGGCGAAATGTGTGTACCGTTTAATTCTGGCATTCTTCTGAGGCTTCCCTGCTTATCTGCTAATAATTAATAATTGTTTTGTTTAGTGGAGTTCCACAGTGTTATCTTTCTTACCAAATTTTTGATGGTCTGCTATAGGCCGACAATATGCAGAACAGCTTGCTGCAAAGGGTCTGAACATCGTGCTGATCAGCAGGACACCGTCCAAGCTAGCAGAGGTTGCTGCGTTTATTGCCGGCAAGTACAAGGTCGAAACCAAGGTCATTCAGGCTGACTTCACTCGAGGCCCTGAGCTCTACTCACTTATTGAGCAGCAGCTAATCAACATCGACGTCGGCATTCTTGTTAACAATGTGGGCATGATAGCCCCTCCAGGTGATTTCCTGGATGTTCCTGACAGGTAAAACTCTTAAGCATGATCTATGGGAACATAACCACATGCTGTTGGCCGTCGGGGATGTGCCCAAGCGCATAGAAGACGTAGTAGTATTTTAAGTTATGACTGCTGTCATCGATTATTCACAGTGCTCGCCTCCTTCTGTTTTTATTTGACCTACACATGCGATGTTCTTCATAAAAAATAGAAATATAGAAGATTTTGCTGAAGAAAATTCTTCTGCCATGTCTAGGGGTTGGTACACAGTCATTTCAGAGAGAAACACAAACACAGCTGATCTGTTTCTACTTTGATGCCAACATTTGGCTTTCAGTCGATAGGCTGTCCTAAAACAGATCTTTTGGGCTTCCACTTGCATTTGTTTCTCAAATCTGCAAAACATGGTTTTAGCTATGATTGGTAGAGGCACCAGCTATCACTGCTGCCACGGATGTCATCGTCTCACAGAATTTACAATCAGTCAGCATTTGAGCTTTTCACTGAAGGCACTTGCCTCCTGCTTGCTTTGTAGCTCAATGGGAAGCCATAGAACACACTACGACCAGTCTCCACTCCAAGTAGTTAAGAGTTCAAGATGTCATTTGACGATTCTCTAACTTTTAGGAGTAAGCTCAGAGTAAATTGTCAGAACTTTCTTTTACTGTCGTCCACTTAGTGTGGGTCGGATGCAACCCGACGAATGTGACTAAACCTGAAGGTGTAAAGAGAGGGGCACAAACGTAAGGCCAAGCCTAGGACGCTCTGCTTAATTCATGGGCCTCTTCAGTGCCAGCTTGGACCCTCGTTTTGCGTTTGTCGTACAAAGACTTACGATATTCTTCCGTTCGACAAGGCTTGCGAGTCGACAGAGTAATGTTTACTAGCTATCTGCTTTGTTCATCCTATGCAGCCTCTCTGAGAAAGTTGTGGCTGTTGGCACTGTTTGCTAAGGCGTCTCGAGATTCCATGATCAAAGGCCTTCAGAATAAAAAAAAAGCGCTTATATAGGCCTCAGCGGTTCTGGACTCAAAGACTGAGAGCTAACGGTGTAGGACTTTTGAACTAATTCTGGGCTCTCTTTGCCTTTTGCTCTATCTGCCTTCTTCAAAAAGCACAGTAGCAGCACAGTTTTCTTGCAGCTTTTGGCTATGAGATGTTTGGCATGTGCAAATTAGCAACTCTGTCTTCTGTTTCCTCTTGACAGGGAGAGGTTATATCCTTTGATTCTGAACTGCAAGCAATCTTCTGTTTCCTCTTGACAGGGAGAGGTTATATCCTTTGATGCTCAACTGCAATGCTTTAGCCACGCTCTCGATGACCAGCATCTTGCTTCCAAAAATGGTTTCGAAAGAAAAAGGCGCCATCATCAACGTAAGCTCGTTTCTTGGTGAAGGGCACCAAACGTACCCGGCTTCGGTTTACTCGTCTACCAAGAGCTTTGTGTCGTCCCTCTCGAGATCACTGCATATCGAATATGTTTCTCGAGGTGAGCCCCAGTAACATGGCAAATGAATTGGAGAAATGTTTTCGGGCGTCACTCTGCCGTCTTTGCGAACGTTTCAACGTCCAAATAATTTACTTGAATCTTTATCTGTAACTCCAAAAATCCACAAATACTGTTATAATAATAATGCACTTGATAAGGCACCCTCAGAGAACTCAATAACTTTCTAGGCGCTTTACATTTGCTGCAAAGGGAAACACGATTGAATGGTGAGTGGTATCATGCTAGATAAATAACACGAATAACATGACTAGGGGTGACATGCACAGGGTCAGCATGCAAGTATTGTTAGTAGCAGCATGCACGGTGTCAGCACGCATAAGCACATAAAGGACAAATCACAGGGACACACTAAATGCTGTTCTATACAGGTACGTTTTAAAGTTCTTTTTAAAAATGGTCAAGTCAGGGGATGTTGTGACGCAAGTCGAGAGGCAGTTCCAGGCTTTGGGAGCATCCGAACTAAATGCACAGTCTCCAAAGGATTTGAAGTTTGTACGAGGTATAGGTAAACAGGAAGATTCCAAAAAGCAGGTGGTGCTGTGCTTGGCCTGGTGGGGGAGTAGATCTGATAGGTAGGCTGGAGCCAAAGAATAGAGGGACCTAAAAGTGAGCCAAAACCTTGAAGTCGACCCGTTGCTTGGCTGGTAGCCAGTGCAGGTCGGCAAGAAGTGGTGTGATGTGGCAACTTTGAAGCTTACGACAGACAAGACTAGTTGCAGAGTTTTGCACCAGCTGTAATCGACAGATTGCACATGCCGGTAGGCCAGCAAGCAGTGAGTGACAGATGTCAAGACGGGATGTCACAAATGCATGGACCAACTTAGACGTGGTATCCTTTTCTATACAAGCCCGAATTTTAGCAATGTTATATAGCTGAAAGTAGGCAGACTTGATTGTAGAGCTGATGTGGTCGTCTAACGAGAGGTCACTTTGGAACATGACACCTAGATTTCGTGCAGATTCAACAGGAGATATGCTGGCAGAGCCAATTTTGAGCGTCAGCCTTTACAATTTCTGAATCACACTTGGTTTGCCCATAACTAGTAATTTAGTTTTATCATCATTTAAATTAAGAAAATTTGCATCCTTCGATTTGTGGATGTCATCAATACATGCAGCAAGGAAGTTGAGAGAGTTCTAGGCATGACAGGACAAAATGTCCCGACCCAAAATGTCCCGGTCACAATGTCCCTGACAAAATGTCCCCATACAAAAATGTCCCAGACAAAATGTCCCCACATGTGATATAAGATTAGTAATATTAATGTTATTTTGAACAGATTTTATTAAAAGCAAGAGGGAAATAAATATAAAAGAGTAGGAAGTTATCTCCAGTTATTTGGAGACAGTCTCTTCTCATACAACATCAATTCTAAGGATTCTAGAAATGTCAGTAAGATACTGCATTCTGACACGGTTGTAGTAATCAGAAACCACGGTGAACAAGGCTTCATCTACTTGCTTGTACGTCTTGCGTTTTTTTCTCTGTGGTTGTCCAAGTTTCAGTTGTCTGCGAAACAGTGCCATGCTGTGTTGTTCCATTTTGATTTTCTTTGATAAGGCAATCGCAGTTGGATGTGTAATTCCAACTGAGTTGTTGAAGCTGTTATGCCATCCTTCGACTGCATTATTGCTACGATGTATTTTATTAAGGACGCGGTCGTATTGGTTCCACAGCGTAAGTTCAAACCTTGGTGGAGTTCTTCTGTTTCGCCTCTGTCTCCCGACAAAATTGTCCTCAACGTAGTCCAGAATGACATCCATATTACGATAATCATCATCATCTGTAAGCTCCTCAAAAACTGCATTATTCAGAATATGAATTCGCACACCATTTTGTTTCGGTCCTCGCAACGCCACATTTATTTTCCATCTGCACCATTTCTATGCTTCGTGAATAAGAATCCTCCAACTACAAGCTTCCTTGTTCCCTTCTGTGGCGTTATGAATTTCAGCATCTTCCTTAATTATTTTTTTTGAGTTTTATTAAACATTCGAATTACATTTACAGTTATATAAATACTAATCACCTCGAAATCCTGTAAATTATTTATTACACTGCACATCTATCACCTACTATAACTAACAGTTTTTAGTAAGATAACCTTCACTGTAACCTCCACATATTTATACGTTTACAGTGAATCAGAAGCCATTCATTAGTAAATATAACTGTAAACTTTGATATCTTATCGTTCAAGTTTGCTTGATTAATAAGACTATGGCACATGGCTTCATTTAAAGAGGCCTTTGATTAACTAAAGATGACTTCATTTAAAGAGGCCTTTGATTAACTGCACATGTATATGTCGAGTCTGATGATCACAAGTAATCTCTCTTTATTCTTCATTAAATATTAAAACTTTACATGCTACATTTTATTGGTGAAATATCAAATCCTATTAATTATTATATATTTAAAATAACATGAATATGATTAATTTATTGTAACGTGTGGGGACATTTTGTCCCGGACGTTTTTGTATGGGGACATTTTGTCCTGGGACATTTAGTCAGGGACATTATGTCCGGGGACATTTCGTCCTAGTACCGTTCGAGGTGCTCGAAGGCTGGGAGGGATCAAAGCAAAGGTAGAACTGAGTGTCATCTGTGTAGAAGTGAAAGCCTAGATAGATTGTGCTTGGCAATCACATCAGTAAGAGGGAGAGTATAAACCGTGAAAAGAACCGGACCTAGCACAGAGCCCTGAGATACCCCATATTTCAGAGGTAATAATAATACACTTGATAAAGCGCCCTCAGAGAACTTAATCTCTTTCTAGGCGCTTTACATTTGCTGCAAAGGTACCTCGGATGATCTTTGTCCGTTCACATCATTACTCTGTAGACTCCCACTGAGATATGATCTGAACCATTGCAGAGCAGTGCTAGTGATGCCTAGGCGAGACGAGAGGCGCTCTAGAAGAACTTTGTGATTGATAGTATCGAAAGCTGCCGAAAGATCGAGCAAAACAAGCAGACACTCTACCTATGTCTGCATTCCGAAGTAGGTCATTGTACACCCTAAGCAATACTGACTCTGTGTAGTGATTAGCTCTAAAGCCAGACTGGAACTTATTAGCAAGGTTTGAAGTTTCAATATATGAGTTCAGCAGGTCCGCCACGACCCGTTCCAGTGTCTTCGATAGGAATGGTAGAAGGGAAACTGGGCGGTAGTTGCTTAAGTTCTCTTGGTCTAGTGATGCTTTTTTGAGAAATGGCCTGACTACAGCTTTTTTTGAAAGATGCTTGGACATGACCTGAGGCTAATGACATATTAATTATGTTAGTTGGGCAGGGCAGCAGCAGATTAATGAAACGTAGGAGCAGGACAGTGGGAATAAACTGTTTGGGTAAGAGAGTTTTGTATAGAGCACTCACAGCCTAAGCGGCTTTCGGTACGCATTCGTAGCCAATACACTTCATCTCACACAACAAAGAGGAAGTGAGAACCTAGGCTTGGCTACCATCCTACATCAAAACATCAAAATTCCTGCCGTGCCAAGCTCACTGCCAAGGCAAATAACCAGACGGCAGAGCTGGCAGCTCGATCTATGAAAACGTTCCACCATTCTAGATCTATCTACTACAAGTTTTGATTTTACTCAGAATACAGCTTTACCACCACCCGATTGGCTTCAGCCGTGGAAACTGAGGCAATGCTAGCATTGGTCAAAAGAGCACTAACTTTGACCGAATGGGCACATGCTAAAGCTGGTGTGTTTCCATTGGCCCAGGCTGTTGTAATAGCACCTCTCTAGTCAATCTACTTTTGTAAGAGCTGAATTATTCATCGGTGCTCACCCAAGGCTACCTGCTGGCAACCTGCTGAGCATTAACAGTGCGTGTGCATGCATATAAGCACGCACACACGTGTGTGTGTGTGTGTATGTGTGTGTCAGTATGTGTTCATGTGTATGTGTGTTTGGCAGTGCGTGTGTGTGTGTGTATGTGTTTTAATCCATGCTGTAGTATTATCCATTTAAGAGGATTAGCATGTACTTGTGATTAGTGTACTAGAGCTCAGCAGAAGTAAGCCATTTCAAGTATTGGTCTTTCGACTTTGCATTAGCAGCACATTCGAGCTGAATGCATTGCACCTCGACATTAACTGGACGTCACGACATCCCCTTACTTGGACCATTTTTTTAAAGAAGCTAAAAACGTACCTGTTTATCACAGCATTTAGGGGGTCCTTGTGATTCGTCCTTCAGTGGGTTTATTCGTGCTAACACTGTGAATGCTACCATTAACCATATTTTACATGTTGACACTATGTATGTCACCTCTAACCACAGTATGTTTGTTGACATTGTGCAAGCTACCACCAATCGTTTGATCATGCTTGCTGCACATCATATATGTAAAGTGCTTATGAAGAGATTAAGTTTCATGAGGTTGCTATGTGAATGTGTTATAATAATTATTAAATATAGATCAATTTAATTGTAGCACTATGTAAAAGACTTAGTAATATTAAAAATACTACTGTCGTATGGGTCCCAAACTGGTACTATATCAGTTTAGCAGTGTGTACTAGCATCCAGATACATACAGTTTTAAGGCTGCCTTATAGTGGCCTCATTTTATTCAGTATATGCATAGGACATAATTAGTTTCTTGGTCGTTGACTGTTCTTGCAGGGTTCTTGGTAAAACTTTAATACTCAAGAACAGCAGTTCGCTTAGTGGATTTTGAGATACTGCTGCAGTGTGAACTTTTTCTGTTGCTGCAAATCTGTTCCGTTCCAAATGGACGGCAAGTGTTTCTCAATGTCCTTCTACTATAATTAATGTTGCAAATTCCTTTTTAGGCATTGTCATCCAGACTCTCACAACAGGCATTGTCTCATCCAGCATGTCGAGTCCTGTGCAAAACAGAAGCCAGTTAGGGGCACCTTCGGCTGCAACCTACGTCCGGTCTGCTCTTGGTACTCTGGGAACGGCCGACGACACCTGTGGATATTTCTGGCATCAGATTATGCTGGAGATTGCGAATGCTTTGCCAGAACCAGTCCTGCGATTCATCACAGCGTGGTCACGCAGCTTAATGAAAGCAGTAAATTAGTAAATGTTTCTGCTCTCATTCCATATTAAACTAGCATTAATCAAAATTAGATATGTGCTGAGCTGCATAGCAGTTGCCTAAACTCGTGACATTGTATTGCTCAAATAACCTTCGTCGCAAGAGGAATCGATTTTGTAAATGGATTCAGGTTTATTTTTTCCAGTCTTAATGTCAATTTGGTTATTAATAGTTTATATCAAATGTCTGGGAATTATCCCAGTGCTTTCAGCTGATATAAATATATATGTGTATATATTGCTTTGTTTATCTATCCATATAAATATATATAGTATACATATACAATATTCATGTATAGTGTTGGCCAGAGAACTCAATGCACACTTTGGGAATCAACTCTAATCTCACATATTGCAGAGTTTACCAAATCAAGGCTACCTCGAATCAGGATAGCGACACTAGACCAAGAGAACTTTAGCAACTACCGCCCAATCTCCCTTCTAACCATTCCTATCAAAGACACTGGTGAACGGGTCGTGGCAGACCAGATGAACTCATATTGAAACTTCGAACCTTGCTAGTCAGTTCCAGCCTGGCTTTAGAGCTAATCACTCCACAGAGTCAGCATTGCTTAGGGTATACAACGACCTACTTAGGAATGCAGACATGGGGAGAGTGTCTCTGCTTGTTTTGCTCGATCTTTCGGCGGCTTCTGATACCATCGATCACAAAGTTCTTCTAGAGCGCCTCTCATCTCGCCTGGGCATCACTGGCACTGCTCTGCAGTGGTTCAGGTCCTATCTCAGTGGGAGACTCCAGAGTATTGACGTGAATGGACAAAGATCATCTGAAGTACCTCCGAAATACGGAGTACCTCAGGGCTCCGTGCTAGGTTCGGTTCTTTTCACGGTTTATACTCTCCTTCTTGCTGATGTGATTGCCAAGCACAATCTAGGCTTTCATTTCTTTGCCGATGACACTCAGTTGTACCTTTGCTTTGATCCCTCCCAGCCTTCGAGCACCTCAAATTCTCTCAACTCACTTGCTGCATGCATTGATGATATCTGCACATAGATGGCAGCAAATTTTCTAAAACTAAATGATGATAAAATTAACTTACTAGTTATGGGCAAACCAAGTGTGATTCAGAAATTGGAAAGGCTAACGCTCAAAATTGGGTCTGCCAGCATATCTCCTGTTGGATCAGCTCGAAATCTATGTGTCTTGTTCCAAAGTGACCTCTCGTTAGACGACCACATCAGCTCCACAGTCAAGTCTCCCTACTTTCAGTTATATAACATTGCTAAAATTTGGGCTTGTTTATATAAGGGTACCACGCCTAAGTTGGTCCATGCATTTGTGACATCCCATCTTGACTTCTGTAACTCACTGCCTGCTGGCCTACCGGCATGTGCAATCAGGCGATTACAGCTGGTGCAAAACTCTGCAGCTAGTCTTGTCTGTCGTGAGCGTCACTGTTGCTACATAATAATAGTAATAATAATGCACTTGATAAAGCGCCCTCGGAGAACTTAATCTCTCTGGGCGCTTTACATTTGCGGCAAAGGGAAATGCAATTGAATGGTAAGTAAAATCATGCTTGATAAACAAACATAATGAATAATATGGTTAGGGGTGACATACACAGGGTCATCATGCAAATGTGGTTAGTGGCAGCATGCACAGTGTCAGCATGCATAAGCACATCAAGGATGAATCAAAGGGACCCACTAAATGCTGTCCTAAATAGGTGTTTTTAAGTTTCTTTTGAATGTGGTCAGGTCAGGGGATGTTCTGACGCAGGTTGGGAGGGAGTTCCAGGCTTTGGAAGCATACTAACTAAATGCACGGTCTCCAAAGGATTTAAGGTTTGTACGAGGTATTTGTAGACTGTTGGATTCCGAAAAGCGGGCGGTACGATGCTTGGCCTGATGGGGGAGTATATCTGAGAGATAGGCTGGAGCCATAGAATGAAGGGATCTAAAAGTGAGCGACAAAACCTTGAAGTCAATCCGTTGCTTGACTGGTAGCCAGTGCAGGTCGGCGAGAAGTGGAGTAATGTGGCCACTGCGACGCTCACGACAGACATGCCTAGCTGCAGAGTTTTGCACCAGCTGCAATCGCCTGATTGCACATGCTGGTAGGCCAGTAAGCAGTGAGTTGCAGAAGTCGAGACGGGATGTCACAAATGCATGGACCAACTTGGACGTGGTATCCTAATATAAACAAGCCCAAATTTTAGCAATGTTATGAAGCTGAAAATAGGCAGATTTGACTGTGGAGCTGATATGGTCGTCTAACGAGAGGTCGCTTTGGAATATGACACCTAGATTGCGAGCTGATTCAACAGGAGATATGCTGGCAGACCCAATTTTGAGAGTCTCTGAATCACACTCGGTTTGCCCATAACTAGTAAGTTAATTTTATCATCATTTAGTTTTAGAAAATTTGCTGCCATCCATGTGCAGATGTCATCAATGCATGCAGCAAGTGAGTTGAGAGAATTTGAGGTGCTCGAAGGCTGGGAGGGATCAAAGCAAAGGTGCAACTGAGTGTCATCGGCAAAGAAGTGAAAGCCTAGATTGTGCTTGGCAATCACATCAGCAAGAGGGAGAGTATAAACCGTGAAAAGAACCGGACCCAGCACGGAGCCCTGAGGTACTCCGTATTTCGGAGGTACTTCAGACGATCTTTGTCCATTCACGTCAATACTCTGGAGTCTCCCACTGAGATAGGACCTGAACCACTGCAGAGCAGTGCCAGTCGAGATGAGAGGCGCTCTAGAAGAACTTTGTGATCGGTGGTATCAAAAGCTGCCGAAAGATCAAGCAAAACAAGAAGAGACACTCTACCCATGTCTGCATTCCTAAGTAGGTCGTTGTATACCCGAAGCAATGCAGGCTCTGTGGAGTGATTAGCTCTAAAGCCAGACTGGAACTTACTAGCAAGGTGTGAGGTTTCGATATACGAGTTCATCTGGTCAGCCACGACCCGTTCCAGTGTCTTTGATAGGAATGGTAGAAGGGAGACTGGGTGGCAGCTGCTAAAGTTCTCTTCGTCTAGTGTCGCTTTCTTGAGAAGTGGCCTGACTACAGCTTTTTTGAAAGGTACTGGGACATGACCTGAGGCTAATGACATAATAATGATGTTAGTTATGCATGGCAGCAGCAGATCAATGCAATGTAGGAACAGGACAGTGCGAATAGGGTCCAGAGGACTTGTTGTCTTCTTTTATTGAGATACGAACTTTAGGACTAGATCGTTTTAGTGATTTTTAGTGTGTTTTAGGACTAGATCGATTTAGTGATCTGCTTAAATACAGACATTGAGGTGCAGCCAGGAACCGAGGAACAGCATTTTAGTGGGGAGGTTGTCATCGCAGGGATGGATTCCCTGATCTTGTCTATCTTCTGCACACAGAATCGAGAGAAGCGATCGGCTAGACCATCACAAGGATCATCAGGTAAGGAGCTAATCTGGGAACGGTTGAGGAGATGGTTTATTGTCGACATCATCATTTTTGGATTGTGAATCTGTGATTCAACAATGTTTCGATAAAAGCTAGACTTGGCCTTTGCTAGGATCGATTGGTACGACTTACAGTAGTCTTCATATGCCTGCCGATGGACAGTTAGTCCGGATCTTTCCACTTCTCGCCGACCTACTCTGGCTACCAGTCAAGCAACGGATCCACTTCAAAGTTGCGTCGCTCACTTTTAGGTCACTTCATTCTTTGGCTCCAGCCTATCTCTCAGATGTACTGCCCCACAAGGCCAAGCATCGTACCAACCGCTTTCGGAATCCAACAGTCTACAAATACCTCGTATAAACCTTATATCCTTTGGAAAACGTGCATTTAGTTCGTATGTTCCCAAAGCCTGGAACTCCCTCCCGACCTGCGTCAGAACATCCCCTGACCTGACCACATTTAAAAGGAAC
This sequence comes from Cristatella mucedo, assembly GCA_009760855.2. Classification (NCBI taxonomy): domain Eukaryota; kingdom Metazoa; phylum Bryozoa; class Phylactolaemata; family Cristatellidae; genus Cristatella; species Cristatella mucedo. The sequence goes on along the minus strand of WPIO01000099.1, from coordinate 1,049,094 downwards.
TTAAAAACACCTATTTAGGACAGCATATAGTGGGTCCCTGTGATTCGTCCTTGATGTGCGTTTGCGTGCTGGCACTGTGCATGCTGCCACTAACCACATTTGCATGCTGACCCTGTGCATGTCACCCCTAACCATATTATTCATTTTGTTTGTTTTTCAAGCATGATTTTACTCACCATTCAATTGCATTTTCCTTTGCAGCAAATGTAAAGCGCCTAGAAAGAGATTGAGTTCTCTGAGGACGCTCTATCAAGTGCATTAATATTATTATTATTATTATTATTATTATTATTATTATAACCCAGACCCTCCGGATGGAGCTTCTACACAGTGGTGCTAATTCAACTGTAATACATTCATTTTAAAGTTATTCTTAAATGCCAAGAAAGCGTCAGACATTGGGTTTGTGTAGCTGCGAACGTCGATATTCAAGATTTAATATATATATATTTAATTAATTTGTATAGCGCCCCAAGAGAACTTAATCTCTATTCAGGCGCTTCACATATGCCTCCAGGCTCGAGTCCATTGGGTTTGTGTAGCTGCGAAATTCGATATTCAAGATTTAATAGAAAAAGACCGTACAATTTATCAGTCGGTAGATTGAAAGCAAGCACTTTAATATAAGGAAAATCCTTCCGGGCTTCCTGAGACTCTAAATAATTCTTTTTCTGTGCATTCTTCAAGTTAAATGTACTTTAAATTCGTGCAGCGTCTATTACAACCAGACCTGTCTCTCATGTCCATTTGAGTTACTAACGCGAATCTTAAACAGATGACGATGCAACAGAAAATTGCCTTTATTTCACCTCAAGTTATCTGGTATTTAATCGAGCCACGTTCTTGACCAGCGTAGTGAATCCGCTCAAAGGCTTCGCTTGCGTATAGCATTGACCTCGGAGCAAGGAACCAATTTGAGTGCTCCATTATCAAGCGCCTTCTCCGAGTAGTTGCAAAACTCGATGCTGCAAAAAAGGCGTCCTGAGCAAGCGGCCGTGAGAATGCTGCGCCTGATGTCACGAATCATGCCGGTTAGTCACTCGCTGGTCCAAGCAGTCACGGCTGTGCAATGGCTGCGTGCACTACGCGGAGAAACAGCGAGCGAAACAGCAGCTGCAAATTTGAGCACAGCTGCCGAGACTCGAAAGCACGAGGCAGATGAATCGGCACAATGTCAAAGGTTACAACCGCTGAACTCGTTCGTGGCGAAGTTCGCCATGATTATACTTGCTTTCCAAATCCCAGAAACTCTATAAAATTATTATTATTGTTATTATTATTATTATTAATACTGCCACAGCAGATCCGACAGTTGATTCGCAGCCGTGTTTAAATACTGCATATTTACTCGCGCAGGTTCCCAAGATCATCGCTCGAAAGTTTTTTTCTTCAAGTGGGCTCTTCTAAGCAACAATAAAATGACATAATTAATCGTCCTGCACGGTAAATTACATAATCGTATGACCAGCTGTGATTTTGATCTCTATATACTAAGGCACCATTAAGATAATTAATTTAATCACGTGATTCAATTCACTGTTATGCAAATAAATTATATGTATATATATATGTGTCTGCGTGTGTATGTGTGTGTGCATGTAGCCACAAATTATAATGATTATTAATTATTATTATTATTGAATTATATATATATATATATATATAATGGTCAGTATTAGCATAATGGGTTAATGTTTTTAAGCTACGTCGCTGTACAACTCGACATTACTCTACATACAACGGAGAAACAACAGTAAACGAGACCGAACAATGATCCGAGATGATCAGCGGGCACACCACATGTTCATTGGAGCAAACACCCTTAATTGACATGCTGCTTTTCCAATATATTCAAAGCGCCTAGAGAGAGATTTTTATTTCTCTTAGGACTTTACGCAAATTTAATAAACTGCTATCGGTATTATTATTATTGTGTTTGTGGTCATTATAAGCCAAGCCGAAGGCTCCTCCATCTCCGATTGACCAGCCCTAAACAAAATCTAATGGTACACTCTAAATGCTGCTGAATCATGGATCCTTCTGCTTTGTTGGACACTCAGGTCTCACAATTTGCACCAATCGCCGTCACAGTACGTGAGTTTTAAAACACCGTCTGTCGTCCCAAGACAAATCTTAATAATCGTGTATCCTTGTGATGGATTATATTATTTATATCATATTATTATTATTTTATAGCACCGTTTTATAATGTATACATATATATATATATATATATCTACATATTGTATATTATATTAATGTTCACCCTTGATTTCACGTTGGTGGTGCTTACCTTTCTTCTGCATCGTTTGTAAGCTTTAGTTGTTTCACGACCAGTTCGACGTGGTTTCCTCGACAATGCTTTTCCTCAGAGTTTTTGCACAGCCACACGTTGACCGACGCCAGCACGCCCTGATCATCAGGTCCCGTGATGACGTATTTATAGGCATAGTCGTGTCGTATCAGTTCGGCTCTACAAGAGGTCGCTCTAGCCTTTTAGGAACAGCCTGTCTAAGTAGCATTAGTTTCAAGACTGCGATCAACTGACAACTTTAAATGTAAGTTGTTCGTTTTAATTTTAATTTATTAGATACTTTAATGCTTACACCACTGTAGAGATATCGACGGACCTTATGTATCAATATATTATGGCGCGTACTAATCCAATTTTTTTCTCAGAAATATTGTTTTCAACCAAGCGTGAGGTCACCCTTAAAGTATATTTTTCACGGAGCCATATTAACAATAATAATGCACTTGATAAAGCGCCCTCAGAGAACTCAATCTCTTTCTAGGCGCTTTACATTTGCTGCAAAGGGAAATGCAATTGAAGGGTGAGTTATATCATACTTGATAAACAAACAACATGAATAACATGATTAGGGGTGACATGCACAGGGTCAGCATGCAAATGTGGTTAGTGGCAGCATGCACAGTGTCAGCACGCATAAGCACGTGAAGGATAAATCACGGGGACCCACTAAATGTTGTCCTAAATAGGTGTTTTTAAGTTAATATTAATGCTAAAGATTGAGTCAACCCGGCATTTTTTTCACAGCGAACTTACCCGGCCAAGTGGGTGAGGTGCAGCTGACCTGACGAGAAGTCGCCAATCAGATCAATCCGGAACTCACCGGTGAGCCGGTCAAAGCTATGCGACACCTTTAAAGTCAGCAGGTGGCTGATGCCTGGAAGTGGATGTTCGTAAATGTCCACAAGCAACATTTGCCTGCGCAGTCACGATGGCTTCATGGGATGCGTTCGCAGTCACGATGGCTTCATGGGATGCCTGCGCAGTCACGATGGCTTCATGGGCCCCGGTTACCAAATAACCCCTGGCGAAAGAAAAAATGAAAACGGCAAAACTTTTGAGAGCTCACCACAGTAAGGGCGTTTGACCGTGGTTCCTAAGAAGAAGGTCGCGTTTTGCACCGTCGGCTTTAGCGAGTGGAGGCCCATCACGTTGCAGCTCGCCGACGGACACTTTGTAGAGCACTTGGCTTCCAGGAAAGACCTGTAGTCCCGACAGATGAAGCTGTGAAATTGACAGCGATTGATAGATTCGGTAAAATAGGACACAGCTCTTGAGTGATCGCAGGTCGCATAACCACCTTTCAGGCTTTCTGAGTCTAAAAAAAGATCAATATTATGCTCGTCGAGTGCTTTTACTCTAAAATTGGGTCTTCACTTTTCAGCGACGCCGCATTGCTTCGCCGCCGAATCGCGTTAATTCAACGAATAAAAAAAATAAAAACAATAATTATTTTTTTTTATATCACCTTAAGAGCACTGAATCTTTTTTATAGGCACTTTACATTTGCTTTACTGGAAGCACGATCAAATATTTATTGGTAGCTTGCACAGTGTCAACAAACATAACATGGTTAGAAGTGACATGCATAATGCCAGCATGCTAACTATGATTAGTGGCAGTATGCACAGTGTCAGCACGCATCAGAATACTGTAATCAACATATGCGTTGTTGGCTCCTTTTTAAATGACATCAAGTCAGAGAACTGCTGTGACGTCAGTCGGGAGAGAGCTCCCAGCTTTGGGACTTTACGACCTAAAGGCACGTCTCGAGCGGTCGCATAAGCCCGTTGGTTTACCTCTAGTGTGACCACTGACGCTCGTGTGGCAGCCTGGTTGCTGAAATCCTCCATTCGGAAAGAAGTCGGCGTGTCCAATCAAAAATGCAGTGCCGCTTTCTGCAATGGATCAAGGCCAAGGATGAAAAGAAAAGCACTCGCAGCTTTTAGAAAGCTCACAATCGGTTACAAAATGCCACCGACAACGTAAGTGAGCGATTAGGCACTGGCTCGTTTATAGTGTTTTGTTTTATTACGCTCTACGCAAATCTAATTCGATTCATGCATCAATTCAAATGGTTTCGTGAAGAAGCTAGGCCGGCGAGTAGTTCGTGTGCAGCAAAAATTTAAACCGACCGCTCAAATAGTACCAGAGTGTGTATGTATCACGTCAACAAACGATGCGTCGGCCTTGTCAAGGCGCACGTGCGCTGAATATCCTTTGAATAGAGCCTCAGACGGGTCTAGCCCTAAAATGAAACGTGACCAATTACTAAATCGGACTCCTTGCATCACTTTGCTTACTAATTCAAGTCATCCCACAACTCGCTTCAAGTGTTGACTTGTGACATTTGTTGATTTGGTGCACGAGCGGAGAGCAACAACTTGCAACATTCGTCTCTAAAAACCCAGAAAATGCATCAAAACTTCGTTTGAATACGGAGTCAGTCTTTACGTAAATTCAATAGTTTGCAGCTTAGCGTTATAAAACACCATCATCAATATAACATAATGAGCATATTTACAAAAGTAATGCAAGAAGTATGGAAGTTGCCGTGGTTATCGCTCTTTTTTTATTACTGAATTTCACTGAATCGACTTTCAGCTTCTAGGTAAAAATGAATAGGATTGTTGGGTAACTGGAAAATTAAAACTAAAAATTCTCCGCTCAAGCTTGGAGCTAATGCCATTTATTGAATAGCACTGAATCGTGACCTAGCATTTATCAGCTGACCCCAGGCTGCCACACGATTTACAGAACTTGACATGGTCCATTTAAATAAAGCCTCCTTCGTCCAAACATACATGTGAAGTACTGTATAATACTTGCACAAAAACTGGACTCCTAATACCAAGACGTTTTTACAGCGCCCCTAAGAGAACTAAATCTCTTTCTGGGCATTTTACATATGCTGTAATGCTGCAAGGGATTCGTGTTAATAATGCTCGTGCTCACATGCACATGCACGTGCTCACGTGCACTGCTTCGATACGCATAAGCACACAAATGTCTACATTCAAGGAGGCCACTAGTGACCTCGTCCTGAAGTTCATATCCCAATCAAAGAAGACTACTAGTTTTTTGGAACCTATTCCCACTGGCCTGCTTCTACGGTGCACTGTGCTTCTACGGTGCTGCTGCCATGCATAACTAACATTATAAGTGTGTCATTAACCTCAGGTTATGACCCAGCACCTTTAAAAAGGCTGTAGTTAGGCCAATATTCAAAAAAGCAACGCTAGACCAAGATAACTGGAGTACCTTCCAACCAGTCTCTCTCCCCTCTCTCTCTCTCTCCTCTCCTTTCTCACCTCTCTCTCTTTCTCTCTCTCTCTCTCTCTCTCTCTCTCTCTCTCTCTCTCTCTCTCTCTCTCTCTCTTCTACCGTTCCTATCAAAGACACTAGAGCGAGTTGTGGCAGACCATCTGAACTCCTATATTGAGAACTCAAACCCAGCAAGTAAGTTCCAGTCTGTGCTTATAGCTAACCACTTCCCTGAGTCAGCATTGCTTCGGACTTATGAAGACTTTCTTAGGAATGCAGACAAGGGTAGAGTATCTCTGCTAGTTTTGCTCGATCTATCGGCCGTTTTTTATACGTCCTTGAGTGCCTCTCATCTCGCCTGAGCAGCAATGGTACTGCGCTGCCTAGGAAAATTTAGGAGCCTAGGCAAATTTGTAGCCTAGGCCCGGCCTAGCCTGGCCTTGGCGCGAATGACGTCCGCACATTGATAGCAGCAAACATTCTTAAATTGAATGATAATCAAACAAACTAACTAGTTTTGGGTGAACTACGTTTTATACAGAAATTGCAAAGGCCGACGCTCAAGATCGGCTCTGTCAGCTATCTCCTATTGAATGTGCAGGAAATCTGGGTGCCCTGTTCCTAAGTGACTTTTCATTAGACGACCATTTTAGCTCCGAAGTCAATTCTGAATACTTTCAGCTACATAAAATTGCTAAGATTCGGGCTTGCTTAGACAGGGATACCACATCTAAATTGGTCCATGCATTTGTGACATCCCGTCTTGACTTCAGTAACTCAATGCTTGCTTGCCTACCGGCTTGTGCAATCAGCCACTTACAGCTGGTACTAAACTCCGAAGCTAGGCTTGTCTGTCTTGAGCGTCGCAGTTGCCACATCACTCCACTTCTTGTTGACCTGAACTGGCTCCCAGTCGAGCAGCAAATTGCCTTCAAGGTTCTGTCAGCCAATTTTAGGTTCCTTTATTCTTTGAATTCAGCCTTCTTATCAGATCTACTCCTCGACCCGGCTAAGCATCGTACCACCCGCCTTTTGGGATCTAATCATTTACCTGTACCTTGTGCGAACCTCAAGTTTTTTGGAGACCGTGCCTTTAGTTCGCATGCTTCCAATGCCTGAAGCTCACTTTCGACTGGCGTAAAGTCACGGCTGTCCGACTCAGCTAAGGCGGCACAGCGAGGAATACAGTAGAGTAAGAAGTTTGTAAGTGATTTAAAATCGGAATAATCAAGTTTCATTCACTCGCTTAAATAAAGGCACCAAGAGACCAAGCAGTGACCAACCTTTAAGGACCTTTAGATAAGTCTAGTCCAAGTCTCCACCTTTTGACTCATTGTGGTGGCCATTTAACCTCCTTTTTAAGCTGGTTCCGCATAACACGGAAGTTTAGTAACGTCAAAGCAGTCTGGCTGCGTAATAACCTTTACTCTGTAACCTTTAACATAACAACCTTTGCTCAGTTGGTAATAACCTGCTGTTTCGCCGCTGCGACACTTTTTCTCAGAAAAATCTCTGTAATCTGAGGATTAATTCGCAGTTTCATGCAAATTTTTTCTGCATTTATAAGAAATATTGGATCTTTCGGACAAGAATTAATTGGCAAATTGCCCCATTGCAATTTTTCGTCGTCTTTGTCGTTTTATTTTGTTATAACTGTCGCCATCTTCATTATCATTGGTGATTAAGAGCAGCGATAAAATCTTTAGCCGAAATCTGTAAAACAACATCTTCTATGTTATAATATTGTTGAAGACTCGCTCACGAGGGCATTTAAAAAAAATAGGCGCCATATCTTACTCGTAGCTGCTGTGAATTCAAGCAAAATGTCATTACAACTTTTAGCATTTTAGGCCGCGACTACTCAATTTTTTTCACATCTAGCTACCATCACATGACTGCGGTTTTCAATCGATAGAAATCAGTTTGTGTGTCATATAAAGTCAACTCGTGAGCACATAAACCAGAAAAGAGACTACCTAAAAAAAAATTTTTTTAGTAAAAAGTGTAGCACATCTTCAGGCACTAAAATGTAAAGGACTTTCGTTATTCAAATGCAAAAAGATCCGCAATCAGCAAGGACAGCTGACACGTTCGTCTGGCTGGTATAGCGCTAGCCGCGGACCTGTTATCCTGCCAAGATGGTGGATCCGCTTGCCGGCGTACCCGGCAGCGTGCGCTCCGAGGCCGTGTCCAATGATGTGGATCTTGTCGGGATCCGTGGACGTCGCTTTCTGTAGCTCGGCGACCATTAGCCAAATCTCCGCTCCGACGACCCGAGCGTCTGCCACTGCCTGTGCGTACGTGCCCTCTTTCCCATCCCAGCCCTTCCACTTGACCAAGATCACGTTCACTGCGTTTCGGTACAGAAGCATGAGCTCTTCGCTCAATAGCTGCAACGCAGAAGCAGCATTTTGGCATCGTCTTCTATGCGACCAGCTTGCTCGCTGGTTCACCGTGTTCTTTTGACGCTACATGAGAAGACGGTGAAATGATAGCGTTAATCGACGCGCATGTGCGCGCGGTGCTCTACGAGAACCGAGTCTGTGAGTGGGCACTCTACGAAGCTTGGAGGGGAAACCGATTCACGGATTTTATATCGACATGAAAAATTGCAATACCAAATAAAATCACGGAGGAAGAATCAAGATAAAAATTTTGTGTAAAATAATGTATCTCCGTCCGTAACTCAACAAAGTCACAAAGATTATGTGAGTACTCGCAGGAGAATTATCTATAGCACGATCAAAGATTCAGCGGCTTGCGGTGCCCATTGCGGTTTGTGGTGGCCAACGGACTTCACAACACGAAACAACGAAAAGGTGAAAAGCTGAGTCAGCAGGGCAGTCGAGGAAGGGAGTTGCATGGAAGTAGCAGCTCGCGATGGCTGTAAAGGATGCTCCAACTGCTCTCCTGACTCTCCTATGCTTCTCACTTTCTCTTGTTTCGCGAGACGAAGTCTGTTGGCTACCGACTGCGTCCTGAAAGCCGCTTGGGCTGTGAGTTCGCTACACAAAACTCTCCTGCGGCGTAACGCCCACATAGTCTTTGTGGCTTTGTGGAGTTACAGACGGAGATACATTACATTACATAGTCGGCAGAAGGAGAGTGAATTTCATTGCGTAAGAATTGTGGAAGTAAGTTCCAAAGCCTGCATAGCATAAAGCTTCTGTCGCCGCCTAAGGGTCATTAAGCCTAGGAATGGAATAGCTAATTTATTGTCAACATCCGAGGATCCTGAAGGGCGCGAGGAGGAGGCTGAAACCGGCACAGCAGTTCAGATAGGCGCGACAGAGCCGAAAAAGCAGGCGCCTTGTGGGTCAGCGTAACAACTTTATTCTCTATCCCAGTTATCAACCAGGAGCTATCGCTGCGTATGGCGATTTCGATGCTATTTTGCTATTTGCGGCTCTCGTAAAGCAGCCGACATACCACCGGTCGTTTTCTGCATGTGCATCGAGGGGGGGGGTGACTCTACGAAATTGGAGCAATACGAAGCTCCCACAAATAATAATAATACGCTTGATAAAGCGCCCTCAGAGAACTCAATCTCTTTCTAGGTGCTCTACATTTGCTGCAAAGGGAAACGCGATGGAATATTGAGTAATATCATGCTTGATAAATATCATGAATAACATGGTTAGGGGCGAAATGAACAGAGTCAGCATGCAAATGTGGTTAGTGGCAGAATGCGCAGTGTCAGCCCGCATAAGCACATGCCGGACGAATCACAGGGACCCACTAAATGCTGTCATAAATAGGTGTGTTTTTAAGTTCTTTTTAAATGTGGTCAAGTCAGGGGATGTTCTGATGCAAGTCGGGAGGGAGTTCCAGGCTTTGGGAGCATACGAACTAAATGCATGGTCTCCAAAGGATTTGAGGTTTGTATACAACGACCTACTTAGGAATGCAGACATGGGTAGAGTGTATCTGCTTGTTTTGCTTGATCGTTCGGCAGCTTTTGATACTATCGATCACAAAGTTCTTCTAGAGCGCCTCTCATCTCGCCTGGGCATCACTGGCACTGCTCTGCAGTGGTTCAGGTCCTATCTCAGTGGGAGACTCCAGAGTATTGACGTGAATGGACAAAGATCATCTGAAGTACCTCTGAAATATGGAGTACCTCAGGGCCCAGTGCTAGGTCCGGTTCTTTTCACGGTTTATACTCTGCCTCTTGCTGATGTGATTGCCAAGCACAATCTAGGCTTTCACTTCTTTGCCGATGACACTCAGTTGTACCTTTGCTATGATCCCTCCCAGCCTTCGAGCACCTCAAATTCTCTCAACTCACTAGCTGCTTGCATTGATGACATCCGCACATGGATGGCAGCAAATTTTCTAAACCATATCAGCTCCACAGTCAAATCCGCCTATTTTCAGCTTCATTATATTGCTAAAATTCGGGCTTGCTTAGATAAAGATACCACGTCCAAGTTGGTCCATGCATTCGTGACATCCCGTCTCGACTTCTGCAACTCACTGCTTACTGGCCTACCAGCATGTGCGATCAGGCGATTGCAGCTGGTGCAAAACTCTGCAGCCAGGCTTGTCTGTCGTGAGCATCGCAGTTGCCACATTACCCCACTTCTCGCCGACTTGCACTGGCTACCAGTCAAGCAACGGATTGACTTCAAAGTTTTGTCGCTCACTTTTAGGTCCCTTCATTCTATGGCTCCAGCCTATCTCTCAGATATACTCCCCCATCAGGCTAAGCATCGTACCGCCCGCTTTTCGGAATCCAACAGTCTAGAAATACCTCATACAAACCTTAAATCCTTTGGAGACCGTGGATTTAGTTCGTATGCTCCCAAAGCCTGGAACTTCCTCCCGACCTGCGTCAGAACATGCCCTGGCCTGACCACATTTAAAAGGAACCTAAAAACACACCTATTTAGGACAGCATTTAGTGGGTCCCTTTGATTCGTCCTTGATGTGCTTATGTGTGCTGACACTGTGCATGCTGCCACTAACCACATTTGCATGCTGACCCTGTGCATGTCACCCCTAACCATATTATTCATTTCGCTTGTTTTTCAAGCATGATTTCACTTACCATTTCATTGCATTTCATTTTACAGCAAATGTAAAGCGCCTAGAGAGAGATTAAGTTCTTTGAGGGCGCTTTGTCATGTGAATTATTATTATTATTATTACGAGGTATTGGTAAACTGTTGGATTCCGAAAAGCGGGTGGTACGATGCTTGGCCTGGTGGGGCAGTACATCTGAGAGATAGGCTAGAGCCAAAGAATGAAGTGACCTAAAAGTGAGCAACATAACCTTGAAGTGGATCCGTTGGTTGACTGGTAGCCAGTGCAGGTCGGCGAGAAGTGGTGTGATGTGGCAACTATGCGTGCTGCCACTAACCATATTTGCATGCTTACCATGTGCATGTAACCTCCATGATGAGCTTGATTTGTTTGATAAACAACATGAATAATATGGTAAGGGGTGCACAGCGTCAGCATGCAAGTATGGTTAGAGGCAGCATGCAACAGTGTCAGACGCATAAGCACATGAAGGAAGAATCACAGGGACTCACTAAATGCTGTCATAATAGGTGTTTTTAAAGTTCTTTTTAAATGTGGTCAAGTCAGAAAATTTTGTGACATCAAAGCACCAGATTTAAATCCGTTTTAAGCAGTTCCGAAAGACATTTTCCTGTGAATAAGCTAGCAGTAAGTAAATGTTGTAAACGTATCTCCGACGGGACAGTAGACAGTGCTTGTCGCTCACAGGAGGACTTCCGTCACACTGAGGAGCAGCACTAGGCAGATTTAGTACTTTCCCTATTGCCATATTCCATATTGCAGCGCTATGCATGCACGTGCAAGCCGTACTCACGTCCATCCATGCAGACGCTGCGCTAGGGGTATGACCATGTACTATGATCTTTGTAAGGCTGTCTGCCCTGAAGTTGGAGTGAACGATAGTTCTCTGGTCGCTCGGCTTGAGCTGCTGTGGCAGTAACTGGTTGCGATAGGTCAGCAGCTGGAAGACGGTGTTTATCTCCTCTCGGCCACTGGGTAGGTAGTTGCTGCGAGCTGAGGCCGGTCGCTGGAAGTCGCCGTCGTTCCTGAAGCAGCCCAACTCTCCGAAGCACACCTCCCGCTCATCTGTTCGTCCTGAAATAGTTGCCCGAAATACACTTAAGGATGCCATGCACTCGGGGCCACCACATCACACCACTTCTCCTGCACTCGACCTGCACTGGCTACCGGTCAGGCAACGCGTCGACTTCAAGGTTTTGTCGTTCACTTTTAGGTTCCTTCATTGTTTGGCTCCAGCCTACCTATCAGATCTACTCACCACCAGGCGAAGCATCGTACCAATCCACTTTGCGGAATCTAACTGTTTACCTATACCTCCTAGAAACCTCAAATCTTTTGGAGACCGTGCCTTTAGTTCGTATGCTCCCAAGTCTGGAACTCACTCCCGCCTTTCGTCACGACAACCCCTGACTTGGACCACATTTAAAAAGAAATTAAAAACACACCTATTTAGGACAGCATTTAGTGGGTCCCTGTGATTCGTCCTTGATGTGCTTATGCGTGCTGACACTGCATGCTGCCACTAACCACACTTGCATGTTGACCCTGCCCATGTCACCCCTAACCATGTTATTCTTGTTGTTTATTGAGCATGCTTCCACTAACCATTTGATCGTGCATCCTTTGCAGAAATTGTAAAGTGCCTAGAAAGAGATTGAGTTCTCTGAGGGTGCTGTATCAAATGTATTATTATTATTTTTACTACCTTGAATGCAACATTGGATGATCACTGATACCGTAATTTGCAATAATGTCTGAAACTGACTCGAAGTCCCGTCTAACCGCTTAAAACAGTCGGGTAAGAAAAATTATTGATGGCTACTTGCAATAGTGTGCACGTTTTGCAGCATGAGTAATTATATACAAAACGATTCGTATAAATGACAATAAGTATTTTTCATAGCGCCCTAAGAAAACCGAATTTCTATCGACGTGCTCCAAAACAAGGTATCGTGCCTTTGTAAGCTTGTAAAATCCGAAACGTATAATAATAATAATAATACACTTGTATTGCACCTCTAGATAACTGTATCTCTTTCTAGGCATTTTGTGGTGCTGTAATAAAGCATGATCGAATGGTGAGTGCTTTCATACTCAATGTCAACAAGCTTTATATGGTTAACGGTGACATGTGCAGGGTCAGCATGCAAATATGGTTAGTGGCAGCGTGCACAGTGCCAGCACGCATAAGCACACAAAGGACGAATCACGAGGACCCCCTAAATGCTGCGATAAACACGTTCGCTTTTTAGCATCTTTTTTTAGTTTTTTCAAGTCAGGGGATGTCGTGACGTCAGTTGGAAGTGAGTACCGGGATTTGGGAGCATACGATTTAAAGGCACGGCCTCCAAAGGATTTGAGCTTCATACGAGATGTGGCTAAACAATTTTATTCAGAAACGCACGTGATCAATCGACAGGTGGCCGTCGATATGTCATCTGGACGTCGGGGCCAACAACTGCCATGAGCGCGACCAGGTTAGACGATTGTGACTGCCTTAATTATATGCTAAAACGGACGCGTGAAGTGATCTTCGAAGAGTGCGATGCCTAGCCCGGTGTGGAAGTAGATCGTATAGGTATGGTGGAGCCAAAGGATGAAGGAACCTAAAAGTGAGCGACAGGTGCCCTTAAAGTCGATGCCCTGCTTGGCTTGGTACTTGCTGCTGATCGAAAGACAAACCGACCGAGTTTTTGTTGCCGAGTTTTGCACCAACTCTAAACGCCTGAATGCACAGGCCGGTAGACCAGCAAGCAGTGAGTTACAGAAGTCGAGACAAGATGTCAAAAATGCATGGACCAATCTAGATATGGTATCTCTGTCTAAGCAAGCCCGAAATTTTAGCAATGCTATGTAGCTGAAAGTAGGCATGCTTGACTGTACAGCTGATGTGGTCGTCTAATGAAAGATCACTGTGGAACAGGACACCTAGACTTCGTGCATATTCAACAGGAAATATGCTGGCAGAGCCAATTTTGAGAGGTATTATTCCAATTTCTGAATCACAGCTGGTTGCCCATGACTAGTAAGTTGGTTTTATCATACTTCAGTTTTGGAAAGTTTGCTGCCACCTATGTGCAAATGTCATCAATACAAGCAGCAAGGGAGTTGAAAGAATTTGAATTGCTGGAGGTGTGGGAGGAACCAAGGCAAATGTACAACTGAGTGTCATCTGCATGGAAGTGAAAGCCTGAATGGTGCCTGGCAATCACATCGTCAAGAAAGAGAGCATAAACCGTGAAAATAACCGGACCAAGCATCTAGCCCTGAGGTACACAGTACTTCAGTGATCCTTCGGCAAATCTTTGTCCGCTCACATCAATACTCTGGAGTCTCTGTCTAAGGTAGGACCTGAACCATTGTAGTGCGTTGCCAGAGATGCACAGGCAAGATGAGAGGCGCCCGAGAAGGACTTGGTGATCGATAATATTTAAAGCTGCCGAAAGATCGATAACGCTTTGACTAGAATGCAAAAAAGTGCATGGGGACAGACATCGCAGACAGACGCACGACATGTTTAGCTGGAAATCTGGTTAGTAAATTGTACTGGGCATAGAAGCACTCAAAGCCAGAATGAAAATTTTAAAAAAGTAGAGTCCGGGTTTTTGCACTTAAAGCATAGCAATCTATATCGATATATCAATAGTACTAAGTCACGACGTGCGCTATTTCGTAACGCGCAAAGCATACAAAGCCAATTCACAAGATAGAGCAACGGCTATGAAGAACACATAAGCTAGCCTTATGCTAGGAGCGGTTTTAATCATAATTATAACGATGCAATTGTATATAGACCTCAGAGAACTGGGAGAGACATGCGGTTGTTTAGCTTCATCAAAACATTCCTCAAGTCAGACGGCCCAACGAGACGTCGGTCAGAATTTGAACGTATAGATATAAAATCGCGACCTGTCTAATAATAACAAAAGGAATAATAATAATAATAATGCAATTGTGTAGCATCTCAGAGAACCTAGTCTCTATCTAGGAAATTTACAAATGCTGTCAGCCCACTATCACACCATTTGGCGATTGAGACATGCGGCGGCGGTAGCGGCGATCGTGGATCAAATTTGTCATGCTCGTCGTTGTTGGCACTAATCGATCTCCGCTTCGATCTGCATCGATCATCCTGCATTGATCGCACCTCCGCGTCATCGATCTGCCCGCGAGTGCCGCTCGATTTTCTCTGCACGCAGAGCTCTCGAGAATACCTCTTTTTCACTCAACAAGGAAACGGTGGCACAGTTTAATCAGCTAGCAACTTTTCGGTACCCTGGTCGCTTTTGGCCATTAAGGAAAGAACGAATGCGATATTCCAATTAATTCATTCCAGCGTGAGTCTTGCTTAAATTCCGAATGGATCAAAGCTAGCGCGAACATAGCGAGCGCATCAAGATCCTCACTGCACCTCACTTCTTCGCCGTTAACTGGCTGGAGCGCGCTTGCTGGAGAGCCTTTCATGTCTCCGACTGTCGTGTCCTCGTACAGGAAGTTTTCGCTGACGACGCGCTTTTTGGTTACAGTAGCCTGTCGCGTGCATCGGACGACGCACGTGCCCATGCTTATGCTCGGGCGCATGGGCGGGAGGGGCTTCTGGCTAGAAGCAGAGGCCAGTGAGCCCTGGGGCAACGTTGGGCCGAAATTTAGCAAATCTATTTAGAAGCTCGGCGAAACGAGATATTTATTACTTTGCTTTAAATCTACTTTTTCAATTGCGCTTTTCATCAAACTTGAGCTAAGATTGCTACTAAAGTTCTCTTGCTCTAATGTTGCATTCTAACAGCAGACAGACAGACTGACTGACGGACGGAAAACCGACCGCGCCTTTAGCTAGCAGCTCTTGGGGTTTGTCTGGCTGTTCTGGCTCCGCTGACGGGAACGCTGATTCGACGCCCTTCTCCAAAAGAGGCGACCACTTTTTTTCGACGAGCCTAGGACGGTTGCCAGAGCGTCGCCCCTTCACGTGCCCGGGAACGATTTCCTGGAGGGGGCCAGTCATTGTCCTCGGGACTTAGCACAGGGCTGACGCGTTAGCGCCTCGCGACCCATGTCGCGGGTTCGAGTCCTGCAGCAGGCAATCCTTTCTTGCCCTGGGGGTGACTGCCGCTAAGGCTCGTCAGCAGCTACATCAATAAGGCTGTTCTATCAGCTGGACTTTATTCCATTTCTATAGGAATAGCCATCGTTTAAGAATAGTTTAGCAATACATTCCTTTGCACTGTGCGGCCCCAACGTCACTCCAAAAAGCCACAGTGACTCAGTCAGTACAACGACACTGAAGACTTTTTTTTCTATTGCATTCTCGTATTCCAAGCGGCTTGAGTGCTCTTGCGGTAGCCAACCGACACTTCGTCTCGTCCTAAATAGAGAAATTGAGACGCATAACCGAGTCGGAAGGCTTGTATTTAGTCGGGCAATTAGTTGGCTTGAAACTGGCAAAGAAATGGAGCAGCGAAAAGAAACGACGAGCGCAGCATCCGGCGGCAGACGAGCGGCACACGTGCGGTCCACTTTCTCCGAAGACGCCACTCTCCGAGAATCTTTCTACATCCATCAACTAGAGCCCTAGCCCTTGTCTCTTAAAGGCGTTGAGTGGATCGAGACTGGTTTGCTGTCACGTCTACTTTCTGGCCGAAGACTCTCAGCGATCAAGTTTCCATAGCTACTACTGCAATTTGCTAACACAATTATAACGATAATCCATTAGTGCTAACATAGCGGTAATGATAACTAATGCTTACAGTAAAAATGATATCATGATTTTAGCAGTAACTTGTTTTCAAAAATGTGGCAATTATTTTTCATAATTATAACAATACGTTTCGTAATTATAACAGTAAGTCGTTTGCTCTTTACAATTCGCTGCCAGAGAATCGATGGCCAAGGAATTTTGGCATGCAGCGTTCATTCAACTTACTCCAGCGTGCATAACCTTAGGCTTTAGGCACGCTAGTGCAAACAGGAATGTACAGGAGAGTGCTCACTGGGGCCCGGGGTCGGGGCAATGCTTGGTTGGTTAGTAAAATGCTCCGAGTCACTCACAGGTCATGGTGCAAAGCGCACAGCAACAAAACGTGAAACTTTATCGCTATGGCTCCGGGAATAATAATGTAATTCATTTGTATAGCACCGAAAGAGAAGTTAATCTCTATTCAGGCGCTTCACATATGCCCTGGGGCTCGAGCCCACGACCTCGATCAGACCTTGGTCCGGGAGGGGGGCGAGCACCTTGCTGAGCAGAGTAAATGCGTCTTTAGATTAGACCTAAATGGCGCACAGTCATTTTAGAGGGCGACTCAAGTCGGAAGCAAGCCTTTCGGACCTTCGGTGCGTACAAACTAAATGCTCTTTCACCGAAAGATTTCAGTACCATCGCTGCTATATGACAAAGACGAAATTCCAAGTGATAATTGCAGCTTTTGATGTTGCATGTGCTACTAAATCGAAACATGTTACCACGTCAGCAAGCTCATCTACTTGGAGTGACTGCGGATGCCTGGTCAGATTGCAATAGTAATCAAATCAATACATGTTCATGCCTGCTAGAGAACTAAATCTCTGTCTAAGAACTTTTTGAAATTACGCCGAAAAGGAAGCGTACCAGCATGGATATGAACGCAAAGACTCGTGCGCACTTAAAAGACACTGTGAGGAACGGATGAGTTTTTAGCTTCTTTTAAACCGTAAATTCGGGGGCTATCTTTGCATTAGTTGAAAATGAGTCTAATTATTTTGTTCAACCGCAACTAATGGCATAGCGACATAATGACTAACGGCGTTTTGAATGTGCCTCAATCAGTAGCGTTCTCTCCTGCTGCTGCCGACTGCGCCGCATCCTTTCAAACCATCATGAGCTGCTACTTTCATGCTGCTTCCTACCTCGACTGTTCTCCTGACTCGTTTATTCTCCTTCCTTTTTCCTTGTTGCGTGAGGTGGAGTCTGCTGGCTACCGAAAGCGTACCGAAAGCCACTTGGGCTTTGAGTGTGCAACGGAAAACTCGTCAGCGTAAAACCCGTTCAGTCCTTGGGAATTTTGCGGAGGTGCAAATTGAGATATATCAAACAGGAAATGACAGCACGCGGCCACCTAGAATTCGATTGGTCATACGCAGACGAGCAGTTTTGGTAAAAAGGTATAGCCTGAACCCTAACTGAAATTGCCAGGGGCGGGGGCGAGGGATGATGTACTACTGAAAGTTAGCGAGTTAGCTGCAGGACATTATTTAAATTCGTCGTACAGAAATTATATAGATTCGCTGACGACAAGCCGCACGTTATTCGACGGCAATAGACCCCTACCTTGGCCTACAGCGACATATCCCCGTGGAGTGCGAAACGTCCTAGAAAATGCCAGAAAGTGAGAGCATTCTCTGGCGAATTAAGATCATAATAATAATAATGCACTTGATAAAGCGCCCTCAGAGAACTCAGTCTCTCTCTCTCTCTCTCTCTCTCTCTCTCTCTCTCTCTCTCTCTCTCTAGGCGCTTTACATTTGCTGCAAAAGGAAATGCAATTGAATGGTGTGAGTAATATCATGCTTGATAAACAAACAACATGAACTAACAACATTCGGTCTACGCTTTGACTGACGCAGCAGATAATAGTATATACAGTCCTTACTTTTGAGTCCCAGATCAAAATTTTCGTTGTCATTAGATGCACCTTCCATTCTTCGTCGGAATTCATTGACTGTTTTAGCAATAACGCACGGCAGGATTAACGAGGCGTGAAAAGCTGCCACAAGCATAGTGACGTTACGCCGCATCCGTTACGCTGCAGCCGCCGCGATGCAGCGTCTGCATTGCTTGAACCACAAAAGCAATGTCCAGAATCAGTCATGGACATCCACAGCGAACATCTTGTTCTCTTAAACAACCCATGGTACGTTAAGGGCAAGCGCTTAGGCTGTCCGTTTTATTTTTGACTTAACGTAGTGGATCGACCCTTTTCTTTTAATAAAGCTACACTAGCTACTATCGCGGATATGGGGCACGAGGCACTCGATTTAAAAACTGCACAAAATAGAATCCTATTCCCAGATCAATTATTCACGCACACCACCTACTAGACCCAATATTCTGCCACCCAGCTAAAAAGGATCCATGCAATCAGTGCCTACTCATCAGAAAAAATTGCCATGAAATCGCTTTCCATCCTTGTTGCCTTGTTGTCAATATATCTACATTTTATATACATGTTATCTACAATATATACTACAAATAATATATCTTATTGTCAATATATTTAATCAACACATTTAATACTACAAATTTAACACATTTAATACTACAAATAATATATCTTATAGTCAATATATTTAGTCAACACATTTAAACTATCTATATTTATATAGAGATTGACATATTTATGTAAATCGTTTAACATGTGCATTTATTTACATCCATGTGAACGGTTTAGCCACTTGTAACTCTGAGCTCTGAGTCGGCTTTTCTCAGTCACCTATTGGTTCCCCTCGCATCGAGCAACGCATATGGATCGCGATAGGTATCAGGGCTTTTTTTCTCTCACTTAGGTTCTGTAACCCAAGTTGGTTTAGGACCGGTCTGGCGTATGTGTGCTGCTAAATATACCCGGATTTGTTCAGCTCTTGTGGAAAAGCCTGCTTTGCTAATGCGGATCCATACTATTGCCAGTAAATAATTCATTCGCTGCCGCATCGGCCCTTCGAACTTATGCAGCAGACATTTGCATCGTTTTAGCGGTGTGGTCTTCCATAGCTGACGATAGTGCTAGAGTAAAAGCATTGTGTAATACTGCTCGTTGTGAAGCTCAATCCGCTAAATCTTCCAAACTTTCAGCATCAAACCAATCCACCCGGAACACGCCGGTATGGCTTTGATGCCACAAATTATCTGATCATCTCGCAATTATCAACTATTAATCAAACTAACTCGGCCGTCATGCAAATTAATGCACTGAGCTATGTAATACACTGGCCTGCTTTTGAGTAATTAGATGACTACTTTTTTCTTGCTGCTTAGCTTTAAAATATTCCTGGCGGCAGCCATCAGTGCCTTCACATTTGCTTTAATATGCTTGCCTAAGCATGATACTTGTTTGCTTTTACATGCTACATACCGTGCATGACACTAACCTCTGGGTACTAATTCTCTTGCGAGGTGTAGTAATGCCCCTGATTAGACATTAACTTTTTCCTATGGCGCTAGATAAACGACCTTGTATTTTTACTACTATTATTATATCCACACGTGTAACTATCTCGCACAATCTAACGCGTTCTCTCTCCATCACGACCTTCGAATCCTTCAGCAACCTTCAACGACCATGAACGTGATGGCTGCCCTGCCGCGTCCAGATGTAAGCTTAGTTGCCTGCCGCAAATTGTCGTCTAGCAGTACTGCTTTCTCCATAGCACCTCTCTGCTCTCCTTATCTTACAGCTCCGAACGCAAACAACTTTTAGAACTTCTCAAGCAAGTCTATCCTGCAGCTTTGTAGGCCCTCTCTATCCCCTCTTTCTCTCTCTCTCAATATATATATATATATATATATATACGTAGCGCACTCACAGCCTAAGCGGCTTTTGGTATGCATTCGGTAGCCAACAGACTTCGTCTCACGCAACAAAGAGAAAGTGGGAAGCATAGCAGAGTCAGGAGAGCAGTTGAGGTAGTGTAAGACCTTAAATGTATGCTATTAATATTATGATATTTTTAACGTCTAATATGTCTTATTTTCCCTCACTCTGACTGATATATTGGTAAATACAAGTGCAATAGTGATTATTTTTGTGTTATTTCCTATCCAGAGGGCTCAAACAGTGCTAAAAACCGTTTGGAGAGCCGTGAACAGATTTTCAATGCTCCAACTACGAAAATATTCGATTTATAAATAGAATCCTACTTCGCGGAAATTCACTTATCGTGGTAGAGCTTGGAACGGATTAACTGAGATAAGTCGACGGTATACCGGACATTCCACAGCGAAGCGTCCGGGTGTTGATTGGCTTAAAAGATTGGGCATGGCGTTCTAGGCGTGGCTCTGTAGTCGCGACTTGTACGCCCGTATAGGTACTTCCTTCAGCCACAAACCAGCTGATCTAGCCTAGTGATATGTATTTATTTACTTATTATTTATTTATCGGTTTAATTTTGTAAGTATTTATACATAAAAGCTGTAATATGACCTTGTACATGAGGTTAGCGACGCCGTAAAACGCCCCACCGGATACGGAACGACCACGCTCAACGCAGCGCTTGCGCACTGCCCATCGGACTCGTCTCCGCGGTGTGCCGCTGCAGCTCTCATCTGTCTGATCACTGCCGGAAAATGACCTGGTGGCGGCAAGCTGGTCTGAAGTACGTACATAATTTAGATTTGAGCTATAGCCAATTTCCTTGTGGTTTTAACTTGCGATTACGCGTCCTGCCCCGCATTTGGCTACTCGCAGCGCCGGTTCGTTCGCGACTAACCGGCGCAAGCCGCCGGCCGCTTGCCGATCCCGCTTCACCTGCTTCAACCGTCTGGTGTTTTTGATTTCAACTGGCAGAGTCAATGCTTCGTCATTTCCTAATGATAAATTTTTTGCATGCTGACCCAGTGCGTTCACTCCTAACCATGATATGCTTGTGGTGGTAATTAAACACGCTACCGCTAGCCTACAGCTAGATCACGCTTCCTTTGCAGCAAATGTAAAGTGCCTAGAAAGAGATTGATTTCTCTGAGGGTGCTATATCAAATGTATTATTATTATTATTATTATTATTGTAACTTGGCCCGAACGGCAACTGTGTCTTCATTTTACCGCTGGTCGTCTTAGGTATTATATCATCTGGGGCCAGCGGAGTCATGCTTGTCTGGTGTGTGCGACAGTCATTCGTGCGTTGCAGCTACATCCAGTTCAGTAACATATGCGCCAACGTCGTGCGGAGGTGCCTGAAGAAGGAACTCCAGGGAGAATTGGCTCGCAAAGCCGTGCCAAGCATTAAGACCACCGTCTGGGAGAACGGCAAGCCCGTCAGTGAGTACGGCCGTCCGGCGCTGCTCGCTTACAGCAAGCGTGAGGCAGTGCGTGGCCGATGTCGATCGCTTGCCGCTTGCGGTTCCTGTTTTTTCCCAAGTATTTGAATCGCTTTGCTTCCTCGAGCTCGCTCTCTTACCACTCTCTCTCTCTCATTCTCTCTCTCTCATTCTCTCTCTCTCTCTCTCTCTCTCTCTCTCTCTCTCTCTCTCTCTCTCTCTCTCTCTCTCTCTCTCTCTCTCTCTCTCTCTCTCTCTCTCATTCTCTCTCTCACTTAGTGTGTTTTGTGTGTGTCCCTTACTGTCACTCTTCTTAATGTTGCTCGGTCTGTCTGTTCGCTCCCTCCTCGCTCCTTCTGCTTGCCATCTGAACACTTCGACTTATACCTGCTGCTTTTCCGTATGCTAACCGCCTTCGCTTAGCTCCCTTCTGGCTTCATCACTCTTCTTGCTTCTGTCTCACCTCCCTGGTTTCTTGTGTATCTGTCTCTGCACTTCGAAAATACTTTCAATAAGCTGAGACGTGAGAAACCATTGCTTGCCTGGTCTCGAACCATTAAGAGAACTTTTATTTGCACAGAATGCAAAAAGAATCAGCAGCTGGCTTTAAAGATCACGGCGCATTCCTTTAGATACGTGTAATGATCATATTATTGGTCGTTTTGGTATAAATTGCATTACATGGAAGCCCATATATCTTATATACCACCATGTCGTCAAGTATTTTGTAATGCGTGTGGGCTCCCAAGTTGGAAGCTAGCTTTGTTGAGGACCATGATCAAGATAAGCTATAACCGTCCTGCTCATTATTATATAAATACCTCAGTGGTGTTGTTGTCACCAGCCAAGTGAGTTATCTCTGCATATATCTGTTGCACTTTTTTCTCCCTCATCGAAAATGAGCTGTCATTAATCTATATGCTACATTTAGTCTACTGGATTACCCTCGAACCCTTGTCAATGCTATAGCATGGTGGGATTACTTGGGTGATATGCAATAGCAGGTATGTGGCGCAAAAAAAGCATATGATGTAAACCCGCTATTTCCAGGTCCGTTTCAAACGAAAGCTTTTGACTATCAGGTATCATAAGTGCCTTGCATCTACTGAGTTTCTCGAGCATTAGGGCTGAGTTGCTGTAATGAGTAGTGATAAAGGGGTGCACTATCTTAATCTCAGGCTCTACGTCTCCCTGTTCTACGGCTCATGTCTGAACTATCCCTCGCTTGGTCTTTAGGATATAACAACATGTTCGAGGCAATTATTTCTCACTTTTTGCCATTAGTCACTCGGTGATCTCAGCCTTTTTACCTCAAGCTGTTGGTGCGGTTTTGGACTTCAAAGCCCTATATGGTTAGTTCGAGAACTGCAGCAACCAATTACTTATTTCACCTTTCAAGACGGGTGAAAGCTCCTTGGGCTGTCCTGCCACAATGTTAGACGAGGCTGTTGAATCAGCGCATTTGTTGTTATTTCTCTATCATTAGCTACCACTTGGGCTTTCTGTCTCACTAAGACTAGCCATACAGTATTGGCGAATGTCGCATAAGCACTGCAGCTATCCTAATAATAATAATAATAATAATGCTTGATAAAGCGCCCTCAGAACTCAATCTCAAACCTCAAATCCTTTGGAGACCGTGCATTTAGTTCGTATGCTCCCAAAGCCTGGAACTCCCTCCCGACCTGCGTCAGAACATCTCCTGACCTGACCACATTTAAAAGGAACTTAAAAACACACCTATTTAGGACAGCATTTAGTGGGTCCCTGTGATTCGTCCTTGATGTGCTTATGCGTGCTGACACTGCATGCTGCCACTAACCACATTTGCATGCTGACACTGTGCACGTCACCCCTAACCATATTATTTATTTTGTTTGTTTTTCAAGCATGATTTTACTTACCATTCAATTGCATTTCACTTTGCAGCAAATGTAAAGCGCCTAGAAAGAGATAAAGTTCTCTGAGGGTGCTTTATCAAGTGCATTATTATTATTATTAATCTCTATTTGCGACAGAAGCCTTAGATCTGCAGGTCCTATACTGTGGAACATGCTTTAACTTTTCTTAAGCAACGACAACGACTCTCCTGGTACCCACTATGGCTCATCCTTTCCAGCAGTCATGAGCTGCTACTTACATGCTACTCACTACCTCAACTGCTCCCCTATAATAATAATAATAATGGTAATGCACTTGATAAAACCCCCTCAGATAACTCAATCTCTCTCTAGGCTCTTTACATTTCCTGCAAAGGGAAATGCAATTGAATGGTGAGTAATATCATGCTTGATAAACAAACAAAATGAAAAACATGGTTAGAGGTAACATGCACAGGGTCAGCATGCAAATGTGGTTAGTGGCAGCATGCACCGTGTCAGCACGCACAAGCACACGAAGGACGAATTACAGGGACCCACTAAATGCTGTCCTAAATAGGTGTGTTTACCATTTATAAAATAAAACAACTTATGCGCTATGCATGTAGACATGTCTGCCCTAAATGTTGTATTAGTGTCGTAGCTCCATTTCTTTCCGAACAGCACTAGCTCTCGTGGAAACACTGCATCAACTGACGCATCACGCCATTCACTTTTAGATCCCTGACACCTTCACCTCTGGCCTACCGATCGGTAGTGTTCGCTAATCAAATTGCTGCTGCAGGAAGGATTCGGTCGCTGAGCCTATCCATTGTTAAGAGCCTGTATAGGTCATGTTCGTCTAGTCCTCAAGTTGAACGGGAACACGAGCCGCAAGTGGTCACGAAGCTCCAAAGCTGAGGATTGGGGCAACTAGCCAAAATGCAATGGTAATAGCCCAGCCTCGACGGAACCATAAAGTTGGTTAGATTTTAGTAAAAACGTACTGACACTCCCTAATCTTAAAAAAGGGATTGACCGTGATGGTTATATGTGGAAGTTTGTGTACACACCCAACGGGACCTTTGGGCCTTACTTGCAGTTCGCACACAGCTCACTTTTAGTGACTTGCCAGTATTAGAGCATGAGTATACGTATACGTTTACCTGTGGCTGAATCGAGATGGGGGTTTTCTCTGCTGCACTGCTCCATTGGATCGCTATCCGAAGCATACGGATCGTTTATTTATTAGTATTTCTTTTAACCCTGAACAGATTTTCTTAAGCTGGAGCTTCCCAGCTCTGAACCCTAAACCCATGTGAAGCAGTAAGGAGGCCGTGGAATCCTGCTACCCAGTTTTGTATGTCACCTGCAGTGGTAGATAATAGGTATACCCACGTCGTAAACTCGATCTTTCATCATCATTCGGCATCGAGATGATTAAACAATGTACGGTTGAATATGCAATAATTTGAACTAACGTCTTATTTTAGAAGTCATAAAGAGAGAATAGGTCGTGTCGTCAAGTAAAAAGGGAATGCTAAATATTTTACATTCCCTGTAAAGACACAGAAGCCTCATTAGTAGTGCTTAACTTGGTTTTGCCATAGATCCTAGTTAAATGCAGAGCGATGAGCCAAATGAAGAAGTTGAGATAGCTCAGCAAAATCGTCTGTGTTGTTGTGTCAAACGAGGGTGAATGACTAAAAAAGTGGGCCTAGCCTCTAGATTGGCTTTGTAGTTTCTCTCGTGGTCACGTCTTGGGCCCAGCATTGATTTCTGTTGCTACCATTGTGTATCCTTCCTAGCTCCACCGTTTGCCTGTTTTGCTCCTGACTGCTTCCTTAAATGTACAGGTGAGTTTTCGTGGTCTTTGTGTATTTGTCCATTTGGTTACTTTTAAGCAGGTCAAACCTAATCCGTTGTGTGTGACTGTGTCAACCTGGGCACTACCATCATTGTCACGGGCATGCGGTGAACGGGTGCTTCGTGTACCAATGGTGAAGCAGTATGTGCTTGAAACTGCTCGGTTGATGCTCACCGGGCTGTAGTTAGCTGCCATGGTATATGTAGATTGGTGCTGCCGCGAGCCGGCTTTGAAGAGGTATGGCCAGCTGATCACCGAAAGGGTTGGTGTGCTGAAGTCATCGTGTGCCCAGCATGGATTGTAATATTAGCAGCCTTTATTGGCCAGCTATTTGTCGTCCAGAGCAATTAGACCACTTGATGGCTGTAGATGGATTGCAGATAAAAAGGCTATGTGCATACAGCTGAGATTGTGATTTTTGTTTACAAGGCAGTAGTGTTTCTCGTAGTTAAGGAAGCAGAACCCATTTCTACTAGGTGGTGGGTGACCAGGCCACCCTGGGTAGACCAGATTCAGTTGTATAAGAATTGCAGGAGTGAGTTACAGAGTCCATGACCTGAAGAACAAAAGCTATTGTGACCGACGGTCTTCAAGTGAACGAATGGAACAGCTCGCCTGGAAAGTGAATGGCGCCATGTATTGCTTGTCAACAAAGAGTGGGACCCGGCAAATGCCGAGTAGAGTATTCTTGCCACTGGTTCTTTGTACATTGGAATAATGCTCACATTTCATGACCTACGTCGTAGATTTGAGTCCTATAGTAGGCAATGCTATATACTCGCCATAACCAGGCTGAAAAAGCCATTGTCAAGCTGTAAAGATGTGTTATATTGATGGGGCTGTTATTTGAATCAGCTGATCGGTCTTTTTCTATTTCAAGAGGACGTTAGCTGGCTGCAGAGTAATTTGGGCTGCCCCCCCCCCCCCCCCCGTACATTTCACTGCTGTGCAAGCCAAAGTCTGCTATGTTCGAACCAACTGCTGCTTAGTTTCTATAATCCTCATTGAGGATTTACCCTGCATCATATGAATGAGCCCATGACTTTGTCAATATTCACCTGCTAAGTAGCAATATCTTGCTCTGTGGTGGATATTTGTGGTTAATTCAACTTTGAGTGTGAAGCTAGATGGGAACCTTTGGGACTGCCTCTCCTGTCTAGGTTAATTTTGGCCAAGGTGGAAATATGAGTGTCTAGCCGTACATCGAACGTCTGCATCTTGTGGAGTCCATATTTAGGTTAAGGTGCTCACCTTTAAGACCAAGGTCGTGGGCTTGAGCAATGCACCATAGTGTGTGTGTGTGTGTGTGTGTGTGTGTGTATGTGTGTGTGTGTATGTGTGTGTGTGTGTGTGTGTGTGTGAGTGCGTGCGTGTTTTGGTTGTGCTTTTACGATTATCGACCTGCAGTATGGTTTTAAAAAAGTCTTAGAATGTGCCTCGTGACTCTGGCGCTAGTTGTGTGTGCTCTGTTGACAGGGCTAACTTCGTTCTTTGCCGCTTGATAGGTACTCTGTTGGCTACCTATTGCTTACCGAGATCTGCTTATGCTTGTTGTAGTGCACTGTGGAGTCCCCCCCCCCCCCACTTGACACGGTGATTCTTGCAGTAGCAGCATGCAATATGGAGTTCATGCATGATTCCTTTACGGGGAATCCTGTGACGGCTAGCTCTGGTATTTAAAGAAAAGTCACATGCTTGCTACGTGCCACGATTATGTCTTCTTTAAAAAAAAAAGCATGCATGCTAAGCCATGTTTGCCTGGTCAGATCATCTGCCAAGACTGCCGTGATGGCACACTAGGTAAGGTGGTTGCTTTCACGACCGAGGTCGTGGGTTCGATTCCTGCGGTGGGCGATTCTTTATCGCCACTGCAAGCGGTGGTGATAGCCATAAAGGCTTTTCTGTCGCTATACAAAAAGAGGCTGTTTAATCAGCTAGGATTTATTTATTTATTTAAGACTGGTAATCGGTTGAGGAAATTTCAAACCGACCAAATGCTGTCTGCTATGGGACTTTGTCCAAAAAAAAATTCTCAGGCAATCAAAGATCCTGTCTACTGCTCCACCGATGTCGCTATTGCCACTGCTGTTGTGCTGCATTGTCTTGAAGTTTTGGCGTGGCTGCCCCTTCTGCCAGGAATTGGGGATTGTTATAGGCATCCGGCAGTGCCTTTACTTTGCTCCGTATCGTTTCTAAGCTAATGTTTAGGCTTCAGTGGCAGGCTGCTGTTGCCTGGAAATGGATCTTGCCTATGCTGCTTTGTTGCGATAGTCTTGCCACCACATCGGATGCATGTCAGCCGACATGCTGTGTGCTTGAACCTAAGGGATGGCCCAGGGGTTAAGGGGCTCACCTATAACGACCAAGGTCGTGATCTCGAGCCCTGCTAAATAAGTTTAACGCCTGGATAGAAAGTAAGGTCGCTTAGATTGCTGTACAAATAATAAAAAAAATACATGTTATTTCCTACTTCTGTGCGCCATTCTTCTACACGTCGCCGGTTTTTTGAAGTGCCCTTTTGATCACGTTGCTTACAGCTGTGTGCTCCTTTCTCTTTGCAGAGAAGGTATAAAGCAGACAGCAGTGAATGGAGCGGCCGACATTCTTCCTCTGCTTCGCTGCTACCTGCACTTAGTTTTGCCACCCACGTGGGCCTTGCGATTGTGTGCTTTCGCGTGCCTAGCTGTAAATATACAGACAGGATGTAGCCGATGGCTTACATTTTATTGGAAAAGCGCTGTACCTATTGCTGACATGTGTGCCGGTAGCATCAGCAAGGCTTAATGATAATGCCTATGACGGCTAGCATGGGTCCCCAATAGGTAAGCTGCCTCCGTATCACTCCGAGCACCACGTTCGTCGTAGAATGGAGCAGATGTGGCAGCCGGTAAAGCTGAGGGCCAACTAATCCAGCTTGCAGCCGTGCTCCTTTCTTGAACAGAGCAATCGACGTCAGAGAGTTGAGCACAGAACAGTACATCTCGGTAGTGTGCAGATTGACCAACGAGCAATCTGGCCCCATATGCACTGGGGCAGGTATTCCTCTGTAATAAAGATAATGAGCCACCAATCCCCGATAAATGTCATAAGCTTGATGAAGTGCCTGCATAATAAATATAAAAGGCGCTAGCTGCACCAGTTCGGTAGATGTTTGAGAATGTAAGGCCCGTGATAGCCTAAGAGGTAAGGTGTTCGCCCTTCACGGCCGAGGTCGGGGGTTCAAATCAGGCATTGGGTGATTCTTTACTGCCAACTGAAAGTGGTGGTGATAGCCGTTAAGGTTCTTGTTGCTATACAAATTAGGCTCTTAAATCAGCTAAAATGCAGTTATTCATTTATGTCGTTGTCATCCTTTGGAAAGCTGTAGCAGGTCTCCCTTTTCATGTTTAAAATTATAATAATGGTTTGTTAGTAATGCACCCTAAGATGACTAAATCTGTATCCACATTCACTGCAGCGGAAGCAACAGCCAATGGTTAGTGTAATGTACATTATCAGGCTTACTTAGACAAGCATGCAAAAGCAGACTATTATCATGCTCAGTCAGACCAGCTTGCAAAGGCACACCAGTGACCGAGTCTTCAAGTCCCTCTGGATCATGTGTGCTTCCTCGCCAAGCTGGTATATGCAGAAAATTATTACTAAAAACAAATATATTAGCTGATTTAACACCCTCTTTTGTTTAGCGACGAAGTCTTTATGGTTATCGCCATCGCTTGCAGCTGAAATAAAGGATCGCCCACCGTAGGATTCGAACCTCGGGACCGAGGTTGTGATAAGCAACTGCCTTACCTAGTGTGCCATCACCGCTCAATCAGTAGTTGTTGGAATGCGTGAAGCCTCACCACTTATGTTAATTCATTAGAATTATTATATTCATTTCAATTTGCATGCGTCACGGAAAACAATATAGTTCCTTTGCTATCACTACATCAGCAGATATAATAATATTAGTCAAATGGCGCCCCCCAGATAATTTAATCCCTTCAAGCGCTTGATAACTCGTTGCAAGAGAAACAGTAGCCTGCAGTTAACGAAAAGCAATGTAAACTGCTTAGGGCAAGCATGCAAAAGCACAATTGTCGTATAAGACACGATGGTAAAAGCTCATACCGGCCTCGCCGGGGGCAGGCTTGTAAGGCCGGGCTTATTGGCACTCACTCAATCATGCACAGGTCGGCAAAGCAAACAGGAAAAGGGGCGTGCTGACTAGGGCACTACAAAGCAGGTCACCATTGCCTTTAGTCAGCGCGTGCACTCTTGTTGCTAACAACCACGTGAAAGACAATTTACTAGGACAGAGCAGAGGCGTTGAGGAGCACGTAGGTTTTCAGCTTCTTTTTTTAAAGTCGTCAAGTGAAGAGATGACGTGGTGTCAGTCTGTAGTGAGTTACAAACTTGGGGAGCGTAGCAATTCGTGGCAGCTAGGGATTTGATGTTAGTAGTGGGCATGGGCAATCATGAGCTGCAGCGCGTACGGCGAGAGGTAGTGAACGTGGGCTGCCTAGTTAGAGGCTCAGTCTGCGAACGTGGCTGCGATTAACCACCATCAACATGCACGTGCAAAAAAACCTCTATCGCTATTATCACCAGCCAAATGAATAACTTCTGCGTATATACTGCAGGGCTCCTTCAAAATTACAATTTAAGCTGCAAGTAATACATATGTTGACACTTAAAACTGGTGTCTCTAGCTGTCTAGAGTGCATGCCAAGTTCGTGAACTTAGCAGAAAAGACTGTAAATCGCCACCGACGGTTTAGCATCACTGCAATTTGCATGCATACTTAAATGTATTGCACACCGAAAAAATTTTTAGCTGATTTAACAGCCTCATTTTAATAGCACTAGAGGAGCCTTAAAGTCTATATCACCGCCATTTGCAGTTGGCAATAAAGGATTACCCACTGCAGGATTCGAACCCACGACTTCGTCGTGGAAGAGAGAGCATCTTTTTGTTAAGACGAAGATCAGCTGATGAAAATATTCTGGCCAGATGAGGACCACCAGTCCCTCTCTTCACCCGACAATCGAGCGTCGTCTCAATTTCAAGCTCGTGCGTATAACGTACGCTCCGGTTACTCCAAGGCGTGGCAGCACTAGAGCGGAATTGTTCGGCGTGCAGTTCTGCAAGCCCTCGACGTGGGCGAGCAGCTCAGGCTCATTTTTTCACCTCCTTTGAAACCGCGCGCTCGAGGGGCACTCTGTGAGAGCCTCGCCGGAGCCTCTCACGCCGAGCTGCAGCATTAGCGAGCCGCCACCGCCCAGCTCCCCAGCCATCTCGTCCGTCCCCTCTACCCGGCCATCTCGTCCGCTACTCACTGACAGGGCTCGGCGGCATTAGCTCGGCGGCCGTGCAGGCGGAGGCGACACCGGGCAGGCTTAGGGATCGGTCGAGGCTTATCTGCTACGAGTGTCGAAACTGCCACATTTCACCACTCCTGACCGATCTATGCTGGCTTCCCGTAAAGCATCGCCGCCTCCCTCAAGGTCATGGTCACTCATTCTGCGCTTTCGTGCCCTTGCGCCAGCCCCGCCCATCATGCCATCGCTTCACAGCTGTTCCTCGAGCTTGCTGGCTTCTCTGCATCTCGCGAACCTGCTCCACCTCTGACGAATCAACCTCCTCTCTGACAATTCTCGCGGGGCTGAAACGGGCTAACAATGAAAAACAAGGGCAGTCGGTAGAAATCACAAGGATAAATCAGAATGACTCACCAAATGAATGCTGCGAGAAACGTGTTAAGAGGCGACTGGCTGACCACTAAGATAGACTCTCATCGCTCCGACTCACTTTCGCCTTGCAGATTTGCTAGCCTCTTTCCGGCCGGCCCCCACTGCAGTATCGCCCAAGGAGTATCTATTAAATGATTGCTCGGCGGAAATGACTTCGGGCCCTCGGCAGCTTAACCGGTAGC
Source organism: Cristatella mucedo (assembly GCA_009760855.2). NCBI lineage: Eukaryota > Metazoa > Bryozoa > Phylactolaemata > Cristatellidae > Cristatella > Cristatella mucedo. Next base: position 1,017,825 of record WPIO01000099.1, on the reverse strand, counting down.
AGCAGCACCTTAGCGGTAGTCCAGTTGAGCGAAATTCCCCGTTCGAAGCGAAATTATTTGGCGTGCAGTACCGTTGCAAGCCTGGCCATTGGGCGACCAGCTAGGGCTCATTAGTTCGCCCCCCCCCCGCGAAACCGCTCGCTCGAAGGAACGACGGACGGTTGCATCCATCGCAGCGATTATATATTATCTTATATATTATTTATTATATCTCTTATATATATACATATACATATTGACTATATATATATATATATATATATATATATATATATATATATATATATATATATATATATATATATATATATATATATATATATATATAGTCAAGATATGATATATTATCTCGCTGCGCTGCTTCGCACTTCGTATAATAAAAATAATAATAACAAAAATACATTTATTGTAGCGTCCTCAGATAACTAAATCTCTTTCTAAGCACTTTGCAATTGCTGAAAAGGAAGAACGATCGAATGGTTAGCGGTAGCATGCTCAATGAACAAGCATAACATGGTTAGAGGTAGCATGCTCAATGAACAAGCATAACATGGTTAGAGGTAACATGCACAGGGTCAGCATGCCAGTTTGGTTAGTGGCCGTATGAGCCTCGCTTCAGCATTAGCAAGCCGCCGCCGCCGCTGCAGCGCCGCCCCCTGCCATCTATCTCGTCCGACTCGCCCTGACGAAGCTCGGTGGCATTTGGTCGGCGCCGGAGGCGGACCGACGGCTTAGGGATCAGTTGAGCTGCCGAACCGCCGACTATCGCGAGCAACGCCCACTTTCAGTTTGCACGGTTAGACGCGTTCGACGCCTCTTTGCCACTCGTCGTGCGCCGTCGTTTCGCAGTGCTCGAATAGTTTCTTTTGCGGTCGCAGAAGCGATCGGCGCCCTACCTATAAGATACCTCGGCTCAAACAGCCGCGCAGGGTTGTTGAATTGCGGGCGCGTCGCACTTTAACTAACTAACTCAAGTCTTTCTCCCGCTCGCGGCCGCCGGCTCCGGAGTGAGTAATGGCCGCAGATAACGAACGACGCGCAGGTGCACCGAGCCCCATACCTTAGACGGCAATGGGCGATGCTACCGGAACCGGCTGCGCTGCGGCAGCCAACCAACCAGGTGAGCGAAGTTTTTCCCCACGAGCCAATCAAAATCCGCAGTTCCATCGGTCGCGTATCGTCACGTCCCGTCATTTCGTGCCCTCCTTGGCAGTGCGAGCACCGGCGCCGTATCGCTTTCGTTCCTACCGGAAATGAGGGAAATCGTGCACCTCCAGGCTGGCCAGTGCGGCAACCAGATCGGCGCAAAGGTACGCTCGCTGTGCCGCAGGCGATCGGCCCATGCATTCCGCCACCCTCCCTGCGGAGGGAGGCGGTCGTTGGCCGTGTGCCCGATCGAGTATTTGCTCAGTGCGCTCTTCCATTGTGACCCTGCGGCCATTGTGATCCCATTCAATGGGCGCCAAGAAGTCGAACGACCTTAGATTGAATAGCGCCACCCCCGAGACGCGTAGCCGACGGCGCTTTTGAGTGCGCGCGCCCGCGGCGAAAGCGCCGGCCTGTTCCCGTAGAGCGCGCCGCGTGGCGTCTTCCGCAGTTCTGGGAGGTCATTTCGGACGAGCATGGCATCGACCCGACGGGCATGTACCACGGCGACTCGGACCTGCAGCTGGAGCGCATCAATGTCTACTACAACGTGGCCTCCGGTAGGTGATTCGTCAAGTTACTGCCACCATACGGAATCGGGAAAGTAAGGCGATTCGTCGGCCATTGTGCTGTATTCTTCCGGGTTGGCATTCCTTCCTCCGTTCTTCCAGCACTAGATCGCCTTGCGTCAGCTGTTCGAATACACGCGCCCCCATCCCAAAAGACCATTTATGTCCGACGAGACTTGATTTCTGGCCCGTGTTTCCCGTAGAAACCTAGTGAGAATTGTAAGAAGAACGCTGGCTGAAGTGAACCGTAGGCCGCATCCTAGTCATGCTGCTGCAATTAAAAGATGCAAATCGACTAATCAGCCCTCATGCCGCTGTCGCTCTGCCCTGTAGGTCACCAATTTTATATAGTACTAAAAGAAAACGTTAGTTTAGCAACGCCGAGAGAACTAATTCACTTATCTTTCTAGGTGCATTGCACATGCTGGAAAGGAAGTGCGTCAATTAAGTAGTTATTGCGTGCAGTGTCAGCACCCGAAAGCAAACAAAGGACAATGAGACCGAAGGACAACAACTGGAAGGAGCGCTCGGTTTATTTCTGCAGTTGTGCACTCTCACATATTTCCGCGTTCCGTGCTCTGTGAAGTCTAGAAATTATATTCGCTTTATTATCATTACGTCTGCTGGGCGGCTCTCAGCCACGAACACTGTGCCAGACACCCACCGCCTCCACACGGCCGTCGGACCAGCGGCCGAATGCATAGGTGCTTGACCTTGCTTGCAGGCGGGAAGTACGTGCCGCGCGCCGTCCTCGTCGACCTCGAGCCGGGCACGATGGACTCGGTGCGATCGGGCCCGTTCGGCCAGATCTTCCGGCCCGACAACTTCGTGTTCGGCCAGAGCGGCGCAGGAAACAACTGGGCCAAGGGGCACTACACGGAGGGCGCCGAGCTCGTCGACTCGGTGCTCGACGTCGTGCGCAAGGAGGCTGAGAACTGCGACTGCCTGCAGGGCTTCCAGCTGACGCACTCGCTCGGCGGAGGCACCGGGTCGGGCATGGGCACGCTGCTGATATCGAAGATTCGCGAAGAGTACCCCGATCGAATCATGAACACGTACTCTGTCGTGCCGTCGCCGAAGGTAGGCGCGAGCCTCCGCATCGCGGGAGCGTTGCCGAGTTCTTGAATGCAAGTCCTTCTTGAGTGATCCGTCCTTCCATTGCAGCATATGCAAAGTGCGTTTGCACAGAGGTACAGTTCTCTTAGGGGGCTATGCAATTGACGTTATTATTGTTGTTGTTTATTTTATTTGTGTATTGTTGTTATTATTGTTCTCGTTGGCAATACATGCTAGCACACAGACGAAGCATGGATGAATGAGTTCCATAGTTGAAGGTGAAGGCTACGCGTGCCATCGGAAGCGATGTACATGCATGCCCTTGCCTAGAGCCGATTTATGAATGTGCTTGCGTTCTCTGTCACATTTCTTCGTGCTCGTGCCTTGGCCAAATGTGTCGCATTGAAGCTTGTCGTTGTATGGGTGCATTGATGCAACGGTCCACACTGGGTGGCTTGGCATGGGGGCTGAGTTCTGTTCCCCCCTCCGATCTTTGTGAAACCAGCCCCAAATGTGGCCACCGGCAGTGGTGGGCGTCGTTGCTCGTCCCGAGAGATTTTTTCAATAACAATGACTACTATAATAATTTCTGAAGCTTGTTATTGCAGAAAGTGGAACCTATGTCCAAATAACCATTCCTTGCTGCAGCAGCAGTCCCTTTAAGAAAAAGCTCCTGGAAGTAGGACTTCCTGTTCGAAGCAAGGGACGCGTTGAAGCCGGTGCCATCTAGTGCAAGTGCAGTGTATGTGTCTCTTCTGTACTTTTGCAACAAGAAGAGGCTGCCATAAGTTGATTGTATCGACGCTTTGTTTAGAAATCCGAGTGTGTTCCACCTTTACGGCCGGCTCTCAAATAGTCGTCTTTGGAGTGCCAAGGTATTTGTAACTCTCACTACGGACCGTTTCTTCTGTGTTTCCATTGTTACAAGGCGGTGTTGGGCGCCACGTCTGACCGACCTGCACTGGCTCCCATCAAATAGGATGTCAACTTCCAGGCAATACGTAGTACAGTGTTATGGTCCCTTTGTGCTCCCTTCGTTCCCTCCTAACTATCGGAATGACTTCCTGCCGGCATTGCATCGTACGAGCTTCTCCTCACACTCGACTGACTTAGCTGAGCCTTCTAACCAATCAGAGTCTTCTAACCAATCTCACATCTTTTGGAGACCGTTGCTCTTCCAGTTCATATACTCACAACGAAAGTACTCCCTGAGGACGTCCCGACATACCCATTAGTTCACATTTAAAGAAGCTAAAACCAGCCTATTTCTCACTGCATATGCTGTTTCCGTGTGGATTGTCCTTCTTTACCTTATGCCAGCGTGCTTTTACCAAACAATTAACACACAGCAAATGTGAAGCCCCTAGAAAGAGATTGAGTTCTCTGAGGGCGCTTTATCAAGTGCATTATTATTATTATTATTAACATGTAACCTTTCTTGCACAGACTTGGTTATCTTGGAATGCTTACAAATGTAATAATAATAATAATAATAAGGCACTTGATAAAGCACCCTCAGATAACTCAATCTCTCTCTAGGCGCTTTACATTTTCGGCAAAGGAAATGTGTTAATAATTGTTAAATTAATAAATTAAATTAATAATAGCTGATTTAACAGCATCTTTTATATAGCGACAGAAGAGCCTTTACGGCTATCACCACAGCTTGCAGTGGCGATAGAGGGTCGCCCACCGCAGGATTCGAACCCACGACCTCGGGACGAAAAGCAACCGCCTTACCTAGCGTGCCATCGCGGCTGTATCAAACAAGCCAATTTTGTCACGTGGTTACAATAATGCATTTGATATAGCGCCCTCAGAGAACTCGATCTCTTTCTAGACACTTTATATTTGCTGCTAAGGAAGCACGATCGAATGATTAGTGGTAGCATGCTCAATGAACAACAAGAATAGCATAGGGGCGACATGCACAGGGTCAGAGTGCAAGCAAGTATGGTTAGTGGCAGCATGTACCGCGGTAAATTGAGCAGAAGGAAAGGCTACAGTATCAGATGACATCAATCTGATGACGTGTGAGGGTAGGAGGAGAGCAAACTCGGCTCTCCTGACATCCACCTGCAGCACGAGGAACAGCAAGCACGTGACCGTGGCTCGACAAGCAAGGAGGATGAAGAATGCCGATAAGCGGCTACGTTAATGAAGAAACTAAGGGCAGAGACACTAGACAATAAGACTACAGCTCGAAAAGGATTGTGTCTTTCACTCGTTGGCAAGCTGCTGCTGCTGCCACGGTTAGTATTACGTAATGCCATACAGTGCAGAAGCGGAAGCTGCCAGCCCCCCCCCCCCGACAGCTTCAGCCTACAACAGCATGCAGCACCTTCATCCTCCGAGCAATGACAGGTCTGTCCGATTAAGGTCAAGGTTATGCTGCCTCCACGTCGCAGCCAAGGATCAGAGACCAGTCTCCCTGCTGGTTCATGCCTCCGCCCGCCCGCCCACGGACAGTGTGATGCTCAGTGCAGCTAAGCTAAACGTACGAGCTGACAGCTGAAGCCGGTGACTGAAGTATGGTGGGTTCAGCAAGCAACGCGCGGTCGAGCCGTCTGCGGCTGAAAATGTACTCCTTCCTTCTCGGCTGCAGCTTCAAATCCAATCGATGCTTGGGCTCTATCGGCCTTGACCGTAGCGCTTACTCACATTGCATGCCACAACTGCCGCGGCCGCTAATAATGACGATACTTCCAAACTGCCGAGACACCATGTCGGGGCCCAGTAAAAGGGGGAAAGCTGCAAATGTTAGCCGATTCAGCTCGAGTCTCATGTACATAGCAGTGTACACAGCTTGCTTGGCTTGCATCCGATCAGCTTGCTGCTGGCAGCACAGGAAACCTGCCTGCTGCTGCACGGCTCGATGACGCGATCTTGGTCGCGATGTACAGGATTCCTTGCTCCTGAGCTGAGACGTTGGCAACAGAAGCTTATGGTCTGCTGTAGTCCCCGGCTGCAGATTTCCCTATTAGAAGTGCACGGATCGCTTAAAAAACGCCTGCTGACGTAATGACCTCGGCTTTATTGCTCCAGAGGCTGGAAGGGCTATTGCATCACTTGCAAAAAGATGCAGCTGGCAATAAAAGAGCACTTGCTTTATTGCGCAGACACAGCAGAGCACTCACTATATTGCAGGACTGGGGCCCGAATCGATTAGTTTAGCACTGTTAAGAAATTTAAGTGCTCAGAGCAGAGCTCAGGGCCTTCAATGCTTTTCATCGATAACCCCTTAGTCATTAATTTTGGATCCAGGAGCTGAGGAGTTTCGGCTTAGTAATTACGGCCAAGCTAGGTCAACCTGTCAGATCAACAATTTATGAATAAATAAATACCTAAAAATAGCTGGTTTTAACAGCCTCATTTTTATGGTACCAGAAGAGCCTTAACAGCCATCACCGACACTTGCAGTGGGCAATAAAGGATCGTTTTGCAGAGCAAGTGCCTTACCTACTGGGCAAGGGGGGGGGGCAAATGGTAGCAGGAATGCGTAATAGTAGAACCAAAACTGGAATCTTAGCCACACTTGCGTCGTTTTTGCTGTGCCAGGCTCCAAAGGAAGTCGCGTTTCATGTCTGTTTCTCTTCAAAGTAGGAGACAGTAGAGCTGTTTGATCCCATACCTTTTACATCCTAACTGAGGCTTGCTGTTATGAGATGTCATATAATACTTGATAAGACTGCACGCTTGCGATTGCAAAAGGGACTAACTTGGCCTCGCAGAATTCTAAATTTGATCCAAGCCTTTTGCTTATACGATTCTAGTTAGGGTACAGCGTAAGGTGGCATCCTCACCTTGGCATGCAGGGTTCTGCTTTGGCTCTAGAAGAACTCGGCATCCCGGTTTGTTGATTTTTTATTCCTTGAGTGCTGCCATGGTGATCTCTCCTAATTCCAGTAATGTAGATCCCACGTATCGGCATCAACATGTGTCTGAGTGGATTCACATACCTTCTGCCACATTAGATGTCACTTACCTTGTGCCAAAAAATCCACTTATGGCAGATCAGATGCCACCGAGCTTGTGTGCAGTGTAACCTGCATCAACATACTTGTACTGTAAACAAGATGAAATAATTGCCAAACTGTCAGTTGAGTTAGCCCTTGTACGACTGCAAAGAAAGTGGAAAAAAATATTGGCCACGTCCTGTGGAGTCAAGCCCTCAATCTCCAAACCCGGAGGTGAGAGAGAAATCTTACCAACCATCTATTCATTTAATGGTATATTAGCCCAAGTATTAGCATATATCAGCACGTAAAAGTGGAGTTCTGCCAGGTTTGGCTCCCAAGTTGTGCAAAGCTCGACTGCCATTCTGATAAGGTTTGTAAGTTCTCTCTGTACGTGTATTATGGAGGAACTCCTTAATAGTAATAATAATAGTAATGCACTTGATAAAGCGCCCTCAGAGAACTCAATCTCTCTCTGGGCGCTTTACATTTGCTGCAAAGGGAAATGCAATTGAATGGTGAGTAATATCATGCTTGATAAACAAAAATAAAAAGTTATAATTCATTTGTATAGCGCCCTAAGAGAACTTAATCTCTGCTCAGGCGCTTCAAGTATGCCAAGTATGGGCACGAGCCCACAACCTCAGCCAGACCTTGGTCGGTGCGAGCACCTTAACCGCTGGGCTAAACCAGCTCATTGCTGTGTTCTGTAAAAGATTTAGTTGCTGAAAACGTAGTGTTAGCGCATAAGCCATTATTCTGCCTTGCCCAGTAACTTGTCTCCACCAACCTGAATACCTGCGAGATCTAGTCACCTGGTGATGAAGCAGCGCTCTGACCACTCGGCGATTAGGATGGCATCAGGCAACTAGCTATCTTTGAGGGAGCTCATGCTGATCGTAGAGAAAACCGACACGAAAACCGATGGCGAATTGTGTCAAACCGATTCTGATCGGCCTGCTTCTAAGTACGCTTCCTATGCCGTGGAATCCAGCAGTATGATTCTCGGTGATCAGCAGCCGAGAATGCTGGAGTGAATCGCGGTAAGGCATGCAGTGGTACGAGGAACTGCTGCCCAAAATATAAGCCGTGCCGTAGATATGAGGGCGAGTGGCAGGAAGTAAGATGACATCAGCCGATGGAAATGCTCGGCTGCCTATTGGCTGCAGTCAGCATAAGAGTCAGCATTCTGTGCAGTAAAGCAAGCTTGATCGGTCTACTAATAATATTGTGTTGAGAGTATAACCGTCTATGTAGAAATTTGGTTATTGTGTATTTCCATCTAATTTAATTTGACGTCTAATCAAAGTAAATAATTAAGTCTCCACGAACAGAAACTCTTTCCGGTGGCAACCGGCCGGTTTGACGTTGTCTTCACATCGAACGTATTGGCAGTAATCGCATTCACGGACGTGCACTAACCTAACGTGCGAATGGAATCCCTGTAGTGGTATTAGCCGTCCCCGTGGCCTCCTGCCTGCCTGTCCCGTTCAAACGATGGCTGTTGGAGGGAACTGCCTTTCTGCACGTAGCTCGGCACCGAGGAGTAAGTCTTGAGACTAAGACTTTTCTGTCGCTATGTAAGAGAAGCTGTTAAATCTGCTCTTCTTTTAATTCCATGCAGTGAGTGCGACCTTGCTCGAATTGAGCTCATTAGTCCGTTGTCTTCCCAAGCAGACTTTTCTTACCCCCAATTGTCCTCCGTGTGTTCTAGCACTTGGTCCTCCAGATGGGTTGGTGCCCTTGCTATTTTCTGGTGCTTCCGGTCAGCTGCTGCTGCTAGTTTAACGGTACGTAGTTCAACGCAGCATCGCTGGCTGCAGGAGCAGGATGCCCCGAGAATGTAGTCAATCGGGAAGCAGAATCATCGCCCTGATATTGTGCCACTTGCCTGCGAGTGAAGCTGCGGGAACTGCTTTTTACAGTATGCACGAGACACGTCTAGCTGTTTATAAAATAAATTAATTTTATAGCGCCCCAAGAGAACTTCAATATCTATTCAGGCGCTTTACAAATGCCTCTGGGCTCGAGCCCACGACCTCAGCCAGACCTCGTTCGGGGTGAGCACCTTAACTGCGGGACAAAACCAAAGCCTTTCTAGACCTCTCTGCCGACCAGCATCCCCCGGTTGCGTAGGATGAGGGATGCACACATGGATTTATGTCCCCTTGTCATGTCTGCGAAGCTGAAGCAAGAAAGGAAGGGAAAGCTTCTCGTACGGTCGCAGAGGTCGTTTGCACCAGTGTTCAATTTGTGTGATTCGTAGTGCGACGTTCTTTTGTTTGTTACCACGACATTGCACCCCCTCCCAAATCATGCAGGCTAGATCTTCATCTGTCCTACACTGAGATAAACATCAGCCACTGTGCAATCTTATTGCGTATTTTGTTATATAATTTTTTGGGTATAATTTTATTTTAATTTTTGTGTTTGTAATATACTCAATTTTTATTTTTTGTTTCTAACCGAATTGCATATTTTAGCTGATTCTTCAAAATCTGCTGGCAAGAAAGTTGAAGCTGCTCGGGCAATAGGCTGCCCGCTGGTCTGATTTATTGGTTCCCTTTCGGGCATCCTGGCATCGTCGGCTGGGGCCGTATCCGAGTGCTCGCGAGGCTGTGCAGCGTCCAAATCGTTGTGTCCAGTTTGGTGAGATTCTGCTTCTCGCTGCAGGTATCGGACACGGTCGTGGAGCCGTACAACGCCACGCTGTCCGTTCACCAGCTGGTCGAAAACACCGACGAGACCTACTGCATCGACAACGAGGCTCTGTACGACATATGCTTTCGCACGCTCAAGCTCACCACGCCCACTTACGGTGACCTCAACCATCTGGTATCGTCCACCATGTCCGGCGTGACCACGTGCCTTCGCTTCCCCGGCCAGCTGAACGCCGACCTGCGAAAGCTGGCCGTCAACATGGTGCCGTTCCCGCGTCTGCACTTCTTCATGCCCGGCTTTGCTCCGCTGACGTCGCGAGGCAGCCAGCAGTACCGAGCGCTCACGGTGCCCGAGCTCACGCAGCAGATGTTCGACGCCAAGAACATGATGGCCGCGTGCGACCCGCGACACGGCCGCTACCTCACCGTGGCCGCCATATTCCGTGGTCGCATGTCCATGAAGGATGTGGACGAGCAGATGCTCAACGTGCAGAACAAGAACAGCAGCTACTTCGTCGAGTGGATCCCGAACAACGTCAAGACGGCAGTGTGTGACATCCCGCCTCGTGGCCTCAAGATGTCGGGCACGTTCATCGGCAACAGCACGGCGATACAAGAGCTGTTCAAGCGCATCTCGGAGCAGTTCACGGCCATGTTCAGGCGCAAGGCGTTCCTCCACTGGTACACGGGCGAGGGCATGGACGAGATGGAATTCACCGAGGCTGAGAGCAACATGAACGACCTCGTGTCCGAGTACCAGCAGTACCAGGACGCGACGGCCGAGGAAGAGGGCGAGTTTGACGGCGAGGAGGAGGGCGCCGAAGAGGATGCAGCCTAAGCGAGTGTACTCGTATCTCTCTAGCTGTAGCTCTGCGCTTCGGCGGCGTCGGTTCCGTCGAAGCCGAAGGCTCGGGCGGGGTGCTGGCGGTGTCGGCGAGTGGTGGGCGGTTGCACAATGCCCACCCAGCGTGGTGCTTGGTAGTTCGTACTGGACTGTCTAGGTCTATTTGCAGAGTTCTCTCGTTCTCTCTCCCCTCTCCAAGGCTTGCTGGCTATACCTTGAATGGGTTGGGCGTGAATGTGGCAGCAGATATGCGAACCTGAAATGATGAGTTCCGAACAAAGTGAACCGTGCATGATCGAATTAAAGAGTAGGGTGTGAGAGCTAGAGGCTCCAGCTGTTGAAGTCGTTCTTGATGCGCTCGGAGCGAATTCTTTCTCGTTGCTTGCTGACGCGAATCTCTGCGGCCTCAAGAGCGACTTTTGCTGTGTGCTGTTCCTCCCTAATGATTCCGATGAAATGCAGTCTTCCCAGAACTCGGTGCTGCTCTCGTGTGCCACTCACGTGCCTTCACTCTGCAGTGTGTGTGTGGGGGGGGGCAGCAAGAGCTGCTGCCACACGGCTGCACCTCTCCTCCTCCAGTAACCACTCGCCCTTCTCATCTCCTCCCTCTGCCCATCTACCCCCCCCCCCCCCCGATGCCCAAACATCTCCAGGTGCCCATATCTGTCCGTCTTGCCCACCTTTTCCCCCTGCCCACATCTACCCCCTGCCCATCTATCCACCTGCCAGTCCTTGTGTTGCTGCTTGCTGCTCGGAAATCTTGGTAAGTCTTGTGACGAAATGAGTAAACCAAGACTCCACGAACCAGCAAGCACAAGAATAAAACGAGACAAGTGACCGACGATTCGTGGGATCAATCCTGTTTAGTAAAATGAACGTGTGACCTCACAGGTAAGTACAAAAAGAGCACCAAGGAAAAAGACAGGCTCGCTTGGAAGGCTCTACAAACTGGTATGGCTCTTGCTCTTAATCGCACTGTGAACCATTTCAGAAGACAAAGGACGATTCTCCCGGAAGGGGCACAAGTATATCTATGGTTTTAGCTTGTTTTAAGCGTTGCCAAAGCAGGGTGAATTACGATGAGTGTCATACGTGCAGTAAGTTGGTAGTGATTTTCGGGCTTCGGGAGCTTAGTAACAGACGGTATGGTCTTTAGGGAGATTTGAAATTAGGGGTACAACCAATCAACCCGTAGCTGGTGCAACTGGATGCATGCCACGAAGCTAAGCAAGTTAGTTTAATGCACGATATCAAGCATGCAAAAGCAGATGTAGATCAGCTTAGGCCAGTGCAGAAGCAAATATGAAGACATCCATGGCCACCGGTTAGTGAGACCTGTGGCTTATAAGGTGCACTATATCATGCACGGACACCTGCTCCTAGCACATCCGGACAAAATAATGAGGTCAGTTCACTATTGAGTCAGGAAACCTTACAGAACCAGATGCGTCTTGAACTGTATGTGTATAGCGCCATAAGAGAACTTTATCTCTATTCAGGCACTTCCCATATGCCACGGAGCTCAGACCCACTACCTCAACCATGCTCGATCGGTCCGAGCACCTTAACCACTGCCAAACCAGTTCGGAGCTTGGGAGAATGCAGTGTCATTGCAAGCAGTGACCGTACCCAAAGAGGCAAGTTTCAGACTGGCGGTGCAAGCTAGCTGGAGCGGCTCGATCGCCAGAAGACATCAAATTAGTTTGAGGGAAGTTGAAGCGACCAGAGATGCTGAGGAGCCGGCGGCATCCGTGCTCGTCGGGAGATGGTAAGCCTATAAATAGATAAGCGACCGCGCTGGCGATTAGAGCGACCTGTGAGAGCCAGGGCTCTGCAAATCGATTCGATGCGTCGATCGTTAAGTGAGCAAGCGAAGCTCAGACACAAGTAGTTCGCGCTGCAGACGCAGCTACGACGCTCGACCGGAGAGCGAGCTGCCTCAGTTCTGCACCCGTCGCAGACTATTGAGGCACAAGCCGAGAATCCCGAATAAAGAGAGCTGCTATAAAATAGACGAGATGCAGAAATTTAAAGCGTCTAGAAAGAGATTGACTTACCTTCGGGCGCTTTATCCAGTGCTATTACTATTATCATGATGCCAATGTTCTTATTATCATAACTCGCCTACACGCGTATGGTCACTGCCAGCAATGACCTTGAACACTTTAAATGTCAGCTCAAGATGCATACTGTTCGCTGTTCCTGGCGGCTGTTCGTACTCGGGAGAAAACTTAATTTTTTTTTCGTTCGTTGTGGTTGGCGCTCGCGACCGGTGCACGATCTTGCAAACGTTGAGCCGTAATGGCTCACTAGGTAAGGCGGTTGCTTTTCACAACCTCGGCCCCGAGGTCGTGGGTTCAAATCCTGTGGTGGGCGATCCTTTATCGCAAGCGGTGGTGATAGCCGTCAAGGCTCTTCTGTCGCTATACAAAGAGAGGCTGTTAAATCAGCAAGTATTATTATAATGAAACGTTACTAGCCGAAGGTCCTTCAAGCCATGAGTGTCTACTCGTACGCTCCAGCATGCCTCGCTCTAAGCACGGTACGTCGTTGCTTTTGCCTGCTCGATACCGCGCACGTCACGAACCGTTGGCTACTGATTGTCTTACGGCGATTTGTCAAGCGCCGGCATAGAGATTTGGACATCTTAGGGTACTACACAAACGACATATTATGATATTACATTACCATTATCTTCACGACGGCGGGCTCTGGCAGCCGCACCGCGGCGCGAGCACCAGCCACACCGATGTGGCTGGTGGCTGCAGCGACTTCCGAAAGAGTGGGGGTGGGGCAGCCCTGAGGAGTCGCCGGAACTCTGCGGGCGCCGCCGCACCGGACGCCTTGCTCGGCCTAGGAGCGCTAGGCGGCGGCGAACGCGGCGCGGCACGCGACCTCGCAGCGACCCCGAGCGCGGTGCTGGCATTGCGACGTACGAGCATAAATGGTTACTGTTGCGCTCTTCTGCCGCAAATTAGACGGGTTGGTGCGTCATTCTGCGAAAGGATATAGATTCCGGAAGTTGGAATGTCGTGAATGTAAGACATGTGAGACAGTCTCGCGTCGAAAGACGTATCGACGCCGCCGTATTGTAGCCCCTGCCGAGCCGGGGCAGTGCGTGCCTCCACGGTACCGTGGAGCGAGCTGCTGCCGTCCGCGGGAAGCTGCCGTTTGCAGCGACGGACGGTTGCCGCCAGTGGCCGAGTTGCGAGCGTTATCGCGATTCGTCTTTCGCGTGCATGCACCTGCTTACTTGCTCGCGCCTGCTGCTTGGTGTGCCTGCTGCTTGCGGATGTTCCCACCGAATATTTGGTATAGCTTTATATGCAGCGTGCGTAAAGTGGAGAGAAAGAGAGAGAGAGAGATATAGTTCTCTGAGGGCGCTTTATCGGTGTATTGTCATTATTAAGAGAACGAGGAGACCTAAAAGAGAGTGACGAAATCTTAGAGTCGAAACGCTGCTTGGCGGGGAGTCGGTGCAGGTCGGTGAAAAGAGGCGTAATGCTGCAATTGCGACATACATGACAGACAAGGCCAGCTGCGCGGTGTATTTATTGGAGCAATAAGCGGCCGCTGCCGTTAGCCGGCAGTCGGCAGCCCTGCGTACGTGCTACCCTGGCAATCAGCCTGGCGGCGATCGATAGCATCCTAGCCAGGCACTCGCACGAATAAGACGCCGTCTGCAGGCTGTGCGGCACATTCTCGTCAGACGTGCTCTCCGATTGTCCGCCAGTAAAAGGAAAACTGTTTTGGGAGCTTCCACTCGCTCGCTTGCTCCGCTCGCTGTGCGGAGTCACGAGCACCGACTGCGAACGTTCTCAGCCGAATTCCAGCGCAAGCTGGTTGACCCAAGAGTAACATCCCAAAGAGAGCCCGCCAATGAGGAGCTGCCTTTGCTTCCCCCCCCCCCACCCCCCGCTCCCTGCGAAGCGGCGGCCTAGTCGACTGGGGTTTGCGGGTGGCCTGCTGAGGCAGCGGCGCCGCTGGCGGCCGACGCTTCCGCCTGCCAGTTCTGCGCGTCCGGCCTTCGCCCGGAGACGCCCGGAGACGCTGAGCGCGAGCGACGTCGACGTCGCGTTTCTGCGGACGCAGGCGCCAGAGGCAGGCGCCTGCGTCCGCCTTTTCCTTCTGCGCTGGATGGCCGGCGGCCTAGGGCTTAGCTCTCGGCTAGGCGGTAGCGGGGCGATTGTCGCGGCGGCGCGCGCGGCGCGCGAACCTGTCCTCCTGGCCGTCGGGGCTCCGCGCCTGAGGGAGGATCTGAGCCGACGCAGCTCCTCGGTCGGCCGCGAGTGAACTCACGCGGCGCGCGCGCACGCCGCCGCCGCCTCGAGCCGTACGAGCTTATTCGCGCGGCTACTTTTCGCGCCCGCACTCGCCGCTCAGCGGCCGTTCGCTCTTCCGCTTCCGGCCCAGCCTCAAGCCACTCTCGTGTGAGGGCCCCATGTTCTCTCGGCGCCGCGCTCGGCTACGCGTGCGCGAAAGCCCCCTTCGGAGTCGGAGTCGGCGTTCTCCTGCACCGCCGCCATTCGCTACGTCGTCCGACTCGAGAAGTGGGCCGAGCCGCGCCCTCCTCCCCCTCCAGCCTGCAGGGCAACGATGGCGAGTGTCGCGACTCACGCGAGCGCATCGCGACGCTCGCGTACGCTCGCTTGCCCGTCTCGCGCTTCGTCGCCTCGGCTGCGACTCGGTCGTGGCGACTGCGGTTAACTGTACCAGCGGAAAGGCAGAGACCGCAGAACGGGCGTCGAACGCGTGGGATTGGGGTTTCGTAATGAACAGCCTGCGCTAATAAGTAGATGTTACGATGAAATGCAATCAAATTTTGCCTCGTCGTGCGGGTATCGGTGCTGTCGCCTCGGGTGCTTGCCCCCGTGCTCTGCGCTTCTGCCCCCCCCCCCATTGAGGAGCCACCGCTGAGGCCACTGAGCTCCACCGAACTCGTCTCGTCGTCTCTTCGTCTCTCGCTCCTTTCAGCTGAGGCTGCACATTTCCACTTACGCGCTCGCAAGCTGAGTAGCGGCGCGATGCCGGAGTGCACGCGCGCACGCGCGCGCTAGAGATCGCGCTTTTCTTGTAGCCGGTATCGCGCAGAGGTGGGTGCCGAGCCGCTACCGCCACGCATCGCTGCGGTCGCGCGAGCCGCCGCCGAGCTAGCAGCCGCCTCGGCTGAATTCACGCGATCTGGGCTAATCGGTCGTCGCGCGGCCGTGTAAATCCGCGATCGCTGTAGGTCCGAATTTTGCGCGATAATCTCTCCCGATCCTCTACGGAACTCGGCCAAGATCGGCAAAGTGTACCGCGAGTATCAGAGCAAGTCCGCCTACCCAGCGATATCCCCGAGAGAGCGGTACCTGCGGAAGGCCCGCACCTACTGCTACTGGCAGTGCTTGCGAATGCCACCGCCCCCTTCCCCCCCCCCGTTTAAAGGCCCCTCCCCCCCCCCCCGCATGCCACCGCCCCCCTTTACTTTGCTGGGCAATTGTGCCGCTCCGAGGGTTACACGCTAGCCGATTTAGCAGCCTGCCTCTTTTTGCATAGCGGCAGAAAAGCCCTTAAGGCTATCGCAGCCGCCGCTCGCAGCGGCGATAAAGGATCGCCAACCGTAGGGATTCTAACCGACGACCTCGGGACCGGCCGAGGTCGTGACGAGCAACCACTTTACCTAGTGTGCCGTGGCGGCTACGTGCTCGCATTAAACGGCCAGGGTCGTGGAGTCGAACCCTGCTGCGCATGCGAAACGCCTCAGAGTTAAATTTAAAGTTAAAGTTATTCTCCTAGGGCACTGAACGAATGAAATTTCACTACTCTGACGTATACTCTCCTGCTGCCAACTGCGGCACATCGTTTGCAGCCGTTCTGAGTTGCTACTTCCATGCTACTCACTACCTCAACTGCTCTCCTGACCCACCTATGCTTCTCACTTTCTCTTTGTTGACTACCGAATGCGTACCAAAAGCCACATAGGCTTTGAGTGAGCTATACAAAACTCTCTTGTCTGACACCCACATAATCGTTGTGGCTTTGTGGAGTTATACGCGGAGATACAATACTTTACGTTACGTATTATATGTATAGCTCGCGTTTTAAACTAGTTACGATTTTACAATGCTAGCAAGGCACAAACGTCGCCCGCGCTCGGCTGGCGTGCGAACGTAATCTGGAGAATATCGTAGTCTTAAAAATCTCCATTTAAAAACGGGCAAAGCAGTCGCCATTTGGGATCGGAGTTGGCGGATTAATAAACTAGCGGATGTCGGCGAAGTCGCCCTTCTATGACTGCGCTATAAAGCTGAGCACTAAGTTGTGAATTCCGACGGTCTGTCGTCCTAACGCCGACGCCTACTTGCTGACCACCCACTGCCGCGTCTTGTTCTCGCAAGGGCCGCGTCGTTGCGGGACCTGTTCCCGGCGTCGAGACGATCCAGCATTGCACCTCCTGTGCCTTGCTGTCACGTCATCGTGCTCGTTTTCAGGCGGCACAGCCGCCGTTTGAATGAATACACCAAGCTTCGCGAGGTAGACCACCTGCGGAACGTGCCAAGTTAACTGAGGTGGTAGCAAAACTAAAGTCTGTACATCTGCTTTGAACCGAAAGTCACACATTCTCTCCTTACAGCGACTGCTCTGCAGCTAGGCTTGTCTGTCATGAGCGTGGCACTTGCCACTTCGCACCACTTCTCGTCGACCTGCACTGGCTACCAGTCGAGCAACGCATCGACTTCAAGGTTTTGTCACTAACTTTTAGGTCCCTTTATTCTTTGGCTCCAGCCTACCTATCAGATCTACCTCCCCAGGCTGAGCACCCGCTTTTCGGAATGCAACTGATCACCTCTACCTCGTACAAACTCCAATCCTTTGGCAACCGTGCCTTTAGTTCGTGTGCTCCCAAAGCCTGGAAATCACTCGCTACTTGCTTCATGGCATCTCCTGACTTGAACAAATTTTAAAACAAAAGCTAAAAACGCATCTATTTATCGCAGCATTTAGTGGGTCCCTGCGGTTTGACCCTAATCTGGTTATGCGCACTGACTCTGTGCACGTCGCCCTAACCGTGTTATTTTTTGGTTTCTTATATATACATATATATATATAATTCATTTGTATAGCGCCCCATGAGAACTAAATCTCCATTCAAGCGCTTCACATATACCTCAGCACTCGAGCCCACGACCTCAGCCAGACCTTACGTCGGGGCGAGCACCTTAACCACTGGACCAACCAAGCCCCCTCTTTTTTGAGCAGGCTACCACTAACCAAGCGATCGTGTTTCCTTGGCAGAAAATGTGAAGTGTATAGTAAGAGATTCAGTTCTCCGAGGGCGCTGTATCAAATGTATTATTATTATTATTATTATTATTATTGCTATTACCGCTAGTTTTAGCAGCCAGCCGTCCTACGCCGTCCTGCTGGGACTGCTTCCGATTCCTCGATAACCTGGTAGTTATACTTACCGACTCTATTCTCGGCGGCCGCTCGACCTTGACTCGGACTCTTTGTGGCTCCGCACTCGCGCCCAGTACAATTCTCTCAGGGCGCTATTAAACGAACGAGGACAACGCTGCCGCCTCCGCGCGCAGCGGGGTTCTAAAGCTGCGGGCCCGGTAGCGCGCCCCCACCCACCCCCGGCGGTATTGCGGCGCTCGATAAATCCGGATGTCGGGTCGGCCGCACTTTACTTTTGCCTGAAAGCCGAGGCCTATTTTTGCGAATACCGATAGTCTGTCCTCTCTTACGCGGACGTCTGTTGACTAACGCCCGCCGGCTGCCGCGTCTGGGTCTCGCGCGAGGGCCGCGTCGATGCGAGGCCGGCATTTCGGCCAGGAACTGGGAAAGGAGGAAAAAGCAAATTCCCGACGGCCGCGTAGAGTCGAAGAGGAAGATTTTAGTGTCGCGCAGTCAATGCACCGAGAGCTGTTGCAACAGCTCCGCTCGAGAATTGGATGCCGCACGCGCGACCGGGTCACGGAGACCAACCGAGCGCCCGTTGGCGAGCGCGAAGTGCTCGGTCGCCCGCACGCGCGCGCGCGCGCCCCCGGCCGCGTCGTCTTTTCTTCGCGAGCGTTCCATCTTGTGCCGGCGCGTCTACTGCGCGAGCGTGTGGCGGTCTCGTCGCAACCGAAGCGAGAAGCGGCAGCCCTACTTTGCGATTCGCGTCCGTTTCCTCCTCGCGCTCTCGGAGTGCATGCTTAGCCCAGAGAGGCAATGGAGAGCATCTCTCGCTCGAAGGGGGGGGGGAGGGAGGAGGAGACGCCGGGCTACGTCGGCTTGCCGCCGCCGAGCGTGCGGCAGCAGCCCCGCGCAGGCGTACGTTGGGCGAGCTGCGTTGCCCTTACCTGGCAGCGGCGATCTACGGCCAGTAATCGTTAAGGGATGCGAGCGCACTTACGCGCGCGAATGCCGACGTGGATTCCGTGTGGCCAATGAGTCAGCGGATCTGCAAGCGCACGCGCGCCAGCGGTGGCTCGCGTTCGGTTTTTGATCGGCTGCCTTTAATCGGCAGCCTTGGGTCCTTTAACGTCCCGTACCTTGTAGTGGATTCTTATCAGTGCATAGCCGGGGATATCAATGAAGCACGCTCTCTCTCTCTCTCTCTCTCTCTCTCTCTCTCTCCCTCTCTCTCTCTCTCCCCCTCTCTCTCTCCCCCTCTCTCTCTCTCCCCCTCTCTCTCTCTCTCTCTCTCTCTCTCTCTCTCTCTCTCTCTCTCTCTCTCTCCCCCTCTCTCTCTCCCCCCCCTCTCTCTCTCTCCCCCTCTCTCTCTCTCCCCCTCTCTCTCTCTCCCCCTCTCTCTCTCCCCCTCTCTCTCTCTCTCTCTCTCTCTCTCTCTCTCTCTCTCTCCCCCTCTCTCTCTCTCTCTCTCTCTCTCTCTCTCTCTCTCTCTCTCTCTCTCTCTCTCTCTCTCTCTCTCTCTCTCTCTCTCTCTCTCCCTCTCTCTCTCCCTCTCTCTCTCTCCCTCTCTCTCTCTCTCTCTCTCTCTCTCTCTCTCTCTCTCTCTCTCTCTCTCTCTCTCTCTCTCTCTCTCTCTCCCCCTCTCTCTCTCCCCCTCTCTCTCTCCCCCTCTCTCTCTCCCCCTCTCTCTCTCCCCCTCTCTCTCTCCCTCTCTCTCTCTCTCTCTCTCTCTCTCTCTCTCTCTCTCTCTCTCTCTCTCTCTCTCTCTCTCTCCCTCTCTCTCTCTCTCTCTCTCTCTCTCTCTCTCTCTCTCTCTCTCTCTCTCTCTCTCTCTCTCTCTCTCTCACAGCGTCCCCCAGTTCAATAAACAGCAGCCGCGGGAGGCCGCACTCCATTTCGTCCGGCTAATCGAGCGTGAGCTAGGTTGCCCCCATAGATAGTGGCTCTCGACCGCAAATGAAGCGTGATCTACGAGATGGCGGACTAGGGCACCCGTATACATGTCTATGGGTCACCTCACGGAGCTCCTGGTACTTCCGGAACCGTGTAGGCGGCGGCCAATGGGACGCGGCGGTCTGATCTGATGAGCCAATCAGAAGCGGAGCTCCATTAGCGCCGGCGTACGTCCCGCATTCGCGCCCTCGCATTCAGACCTTTGCGTTCACGGTTTCTGCTTCTGTCCGAAAAATGAGAGAAATCGTGCATCTCCAGGCGGGTCAGTGCGGCAATCAGATCGGCGCTAAGGTACGTGCGCGGTTCAGATGCAGACCGAGCGATTCGCGTACCGCGCAGTTGGATGGCTGCTGGCCGTGAGGTCTCGCGGCCAAATATTGACCGTAGGGCGCCGCCATTGTGATCCTTTTCACGGAGCGCCACAATGTCTTAACAAGAGGGATTTATCTATTGCCAGCGAGCGCCGCCGCGACGTCGTAAACGTTGTTTTGCGCTCGCGGTGCTGCTAGCTGGCAGTACGACAATGTGGAGCGCCGCGCGGTGTCTTCGCAGTTCTGGGAGGTCATTTCGGACGAGCATGGCATCGACCCGACGGGCACGTATCACGGCGACTCGGACCTGCAGCTGGAGCGCATCAACGTCTACTACAACGAGGCCACCGGTACGGCGGCGCGGTGACTCGCGCTCCTGCCGCGACTCGCGTGTTTTTCCCCTCGTCCCAGCTGGCCAGTCAAAAGTCGCGCGCAGCGGGGTTTCGGTGCGGTAGCGGCATAGCTGGCGTCGTGATTTGGCTTGGCGGCGGGAAATCCGCGTCTTTGGCCGCGCTCGGCCGCGCCGCCGCCGTCCCGACATTTTGGGTGACTCACGCGCCGGCGCGGTTCCCCCCAGGCGGCAAGTACGTGCCTCGCGCCGTCCTCGTCGACCTCGAGCCGGGCACGATGGACTCGGTGCGATCGGGCCCGTTCGGCCAGATCTTCCGGCCCGACAACTTCATCTTCGGCCAGAGCGGCGCAGGAAACAACTGGGCCAAGGGGCACTACACGGAGGGCGCCGAGCTCGTCGACTCGGTGCTCGACGTCGTGCGCAAGGAGGCTGAGAACTGCGACTGCCTGCAGGGCTTCCAGCTGACGCACTCGCTCGGCGGCGGCACCGGGTCGGGCATGGGCACGCTGCTGATATCGAAGATTCGCGAAGAGTACCCCGATCGAATCATGAACACGTTCTCCGTCGTCCCGTCGCCGAAGGTGCGTGAGTTCAATCAATTCAAGTCGTTCAGCCGCTTTTCAATCAGGCGTGCCTACGCGTTTTATTATCCTCCTTCAGTGTAGCCTATGCGATTTGCTAGTTAAATGTACAGTGCATCCGTAGGACCGTTCTGCTCAGAGACTCGGACCCATTTGATGGGGTAGGTTGGGATGCAACTGAAATGCTAGCAATTCCTGCCTTCTATCGCACGTGCCTTGATTTTTTCCTGGTGAGTCGGCAATGCTCAGGACAGCTTGTGAACAGCATAGCTAGGAGCAGGCACTGCAACTACAAGGATAATATCTCGGTGTAGCACCATCATTGCTAGCACACTTGATAGTTGTTGTGTAGGAAGCAGCTTTCTTGACCAGTGGTAACATGCCATGTCAAAATACTAGACGAAAGATAATTCACAAGAAGCCTGTAAACGCTTGAGGGGCTGATGTTTTCTACCTCTTGAAATGTCAATTCACGAGAAGGCTTAACGTCAGTAAGAAACAAAGCTTTGAAAGAATATATTTTTGTGACAATGTATTATAGTGTTAAAATGTATTGTTTTGGCTGCTGTAATAATATCAATATATTGTGCTATGTATTATTGCAATACCCGTAGGGCAGTTTGGCTTCAGCAGACCAGTAAATGAGTTAACAGCACTTTCAGAGTAAATAAATAAATAAATACTAGCTGATTTAACAGCCTCTTTTGTATAGCGACAGAAGAGCTTTGACGGCTATCACCACTGCTTGCAGTGGCGATAAAGGATCGCCTACCACAGGATTCGAACCCACGACCTCGGTCCTGAGGTCGTGAAAAGCAACCACCTTATCTAGTGAGCCATTGCGGCTCACAAAGAGTCTCAAGTCTTACCGAATTGTGTGGATCTGCACATTTCATAAGTCCATTTAGCATGTCTGGTAGACAACGTTTTGCTTCCATGACATTGACATACATTGGTATTGTTTACAATGGCAATAACATTATTGTATTGTTTGCTATGACAATGTAAATTTATTTGTTAGCTTTGAAAATCAATAATACGGTAACAGCTATTGTTCCAAGACCGGATCAGAAGTTTGTTCCAGGAGCAGAACAAATGAAAACTCGGTCTCAGGAGGACTACTTTGTTAGAAGAGGTGGTTGCATGCCTACCCATCCTAACTGCCTCCTAAAAAGACTAGGCATAACCTAGCCTTTTTAGGAGGTAGTTACGATAGGTTGGCCTGACTGAACAGGTTTCTAAATAGCGACTAATGGCATTTTTTTTAGAAAGCTCATCTCTATGCAGGTGCTTTGCAACTTACTTCAGAAGCAATAGCTGACGGCTAATTAGAAGCAAAAATATCCTGTTTAGACAATTATGTAAAAAGCACTAACGGCTGCTGGACCGTGCTGAACCTTCAATTGTTATTAGGGTTGCATTTAATCAGCAACTTGACCATTGTCATTTAATTAAAAGAAACGTAAGAATGTCAGCAATACATTCAGCCAGGTAGTTGAGAGTTTGGCATGCTGACACACCGGATAGGCTGTCGACATTTGTGAGAGCTCAAAATAGAACACCATACCATACTCAGGCCTGCACAAGTGTGCTCACATTATGTCCCTATTATTTGGAGGCCGGATGGCCTTTTAACTACATGGACTCCCTAACTGCTACTTGGTGGGGAAGGTGAGGTGAAGGCCGTGCTTGTAGTGCAGTGCCTAGTAGTGTGCTGTCCTTGAAATGACCCGGAGGCTGGTTTTCAGTGGCTAGTCCTGTTGATGCTATCCCACGTGTACCTTCTGCTTAGTAATTAAGGCTAGCAACTGTCTGGCCGTCTTAGCTGCTTGGAAGGACATCGAGGTCACGTCCACATTGTCACAAACAGATTCGTGCTAGCTGTGACAGACCGGCAGGGCTCGACTAAACATGCCAGCAGCTATATTCACCGATCACATACCTAGCAACGAATGCCGGACTTATACGATCAGTTGCTAGCTGCCCAGTCGTCGGCACTCCAGGATCGGGCCGTGATGAGTTCAAGACCTTAAACGGCAGCCGTCTATCCCATCATTCATTGCCAGCTGCTGGCAACAAGCAGCTGGCAATGCTCGTTAGCCTCGAGTGCAGCTGCTGTCAGTGGATCTTCAATTTTTCATCTCAGCCCCGACAGATCGCTTGAGCTCCTTGCTGCACTTTCAGATTAATGATGACAAGAATGAGTCAGGGGATGGGTAGCATGCACTTATCCAGCGTTCGCTTTGCTGGTTCTCTTGCTCGGTAGTTAAGCTGTTCTGTTTATCGTGGCTCCACCGATACGGATGTCTGACTCGACATTTTCCTAGTTTACCACTTCCTTTCCTAAGCAAGTGGCTGCCAAGTGATCCTCTATGACAACTCAGTGAGAGCTGTTGTGGTCAGATTCTGCCAGTGTCCAGTCCATCAATATTTCTAGTCCCTACTATGCCTTAACACTTAATTCCGATTTAGGCTAGCCCTAATTTAATCAAGTTTGCCTGTGTTCACTCGCCTGAGATAGGGCTGTTGGGTCAGCATAAGCAGTGGTAATCCCATTAGCATTGTCGATTTTTAGGACGAGTATGTTGCCATTTCATGGCGCTGAGCCGAGGCAGGATTGTGACCCAAGACGTACTTCTCTTGTCTGTCACCCCAGGTGCACTTCCCGTGCTCTAATATGCAGCACAGGAGGGATTTGCTCACTACCTGATGCACCTACTTCAGTTCTGTGTTCGATAAGCATATCGTGCATCATAAAATGCTGAAATAAGAACATGCAGTACTAACCAAGTGTCATGATTCTTTTTTTGCATGCTTAAAAATGGTCAGAAAGAGATCGTGTCTTACAATGCTACATGTTCTATTATTATTATTATTATTAGAGCTAATGTGTGTCTAATTTTGCTTGACTGTTTCTCGCTGCAGGTATCGGACACGGTCGTGGAGCCGTACAACGCCACGCTGTCCGTTCACCAGCTGGTCGAAAACACCGACGAGACCTACTGCATCGACAACGAGGCTCTGTACGACATATGCTTTCGCACGCTCAAACTCACCACGCCCACTTACGGTGACCTCAACCATCTGGTATCGGCCACCATGTCCGGCGTGACCACGTGCCTTCGCTTCCCCGGCCAGCTGAACGCCGACCTGCGAAAGCTGGCCGTCAACATGGTGCCGTTCCCGCGTCTGCACTTCTTCATGCCCGGCTTTGCTCCGCTGACGTCGCGAGGCAGCCAGCAGTACCGAGCGCTCACGGTGCCCGAGCTCACGCAGCAGATGTTCGACGCCAAGAACATGATGGCCGCGTGCGACCCGCGACACGGCCGCTACCTCACCGTGGCCGCCATATTCCGTGGTCGCATGTCCATGAAGGAGGTCGACGAGCAGATGCTCAACGTGCAGAACAAGAACAGCAGCTACTTCGTCGAGTGGATCCCGAACAACGTCAAGACGGCAGTGTGTGACATCCCGCCTCGTGGCCTCAAGATGTCGGGCACGTTCATCGGCAACAGCACGGCGATACAAGAGCTGTTCAAGCGCATCTCGGAGCAGTTCACGGCCATGTTCAGGCGCAAGGCGTTCCTCCACTGGTACACGGGCGAGGGCATGGACGAGATGGAATTCACCGAGGCAGAGAGCAACATGAATGACCTCGTGTCCGAGTACCAGCAGTACCAGGACGCGACGGCCGAGGAGGAGGGCGAGTTTGACGGCGAGGAGGGCGAAGAGGAGGCAGCCTAAGCGAGCAGCCGAGGTGGAAGCCGGTCGCCGGGCAACAGCGTCGCTGCTTGTGCAACAGCAGCTCGCTGAGGAGCCCTTCGGCAGCACCGGCGACCGAGCAGGGATCTGAGCCGGTCTATTTTCCTCGGCGTGTATACGTGCGTTCCGCAGTCGTCCTGGTCCTCTCAGGGATCTGCTGCCGAGTGCCCTCCTCCTTACTTTACTGTTCGTGCGCTGGATGGAGTGCGTAATTTCGTACGGTGAGCTATTGCCTCTTTGAGAAAAAATATACATCCGTGTATCGTTTGCACCGATCTGGGCGATTTTTTCTAGCTGCCGGCCTCGACGTGAGCTAGCTAGCTAGCATATGCTGCGTTTTTATCTATGGTTTTGGCTGGCCTGATTAGCGATAGAGCAGTGAATGCTAATTGAACAGGACAACTCGATTGTGAGCTAGGTCGGCCTGCGGTTGTATCTTCATCGATTTGGCATCGGGTGGGCTGGTGGCCCTTGGCTGGGAGTGGCTCGGTTGTCTGCTCTTCACAGGAAGCTCATCGTTACGTGGCTCAGGCCCAGGTCCCTAGAGCTTGGGCAGTTACTGCCTGGTATAATTTAAGCTGACGCGAGTGCTTTTCTGCCTCAGCCGTGTACCAATAAGATCGCCATTGGTCGAACGGCCCTTGAGTGTGATCGATTATGACTGGTCAGAGCTGTGATGCACGGTGCTAGGAGCCACTGAGACGTTCGTAGGATGGCGTGTGTAGGTGTGGCTTTCTTACTAAGGTGGTGAATGTGCGAGTGTGCACGGCTTAGCCAAAATACACAAAGCCACTAGCTGAGCAACTCATTTGTCGATCGCACGGCCACGGCCGTCGACAGGCCATATGGCAATTGGCTTTCCAAGTTTTATTCATCACAGGTCCGATGACTGCTGGCCTTGCAGCCATTAAGTGGAGGCAAGCTCTCTGCTGCCGTGCATGTCCCAGTTGCGGTTGGTTGATCTTCAAGCTAGGCAGCGTCTTGTGGTCGACCTTGTCTTTTTCTCAGCAAGACTGAAGATGCAATCGTGGATATACGAAGTAGTCTTGTGCCGAGTAAGCAGCGTCACTGTTCCGTATATCAGGCGACAGAAACAATCCAAAATAAATCCATAAAGGAGCTGGTTCAGTGGCAGTGGATTAACAGATAAGGCAGCAGATTTTACCTCACAACGTGGCGGCAACTAGAATGTGACAGCTTTCTATGATGTTATCCAGGCCGTCTGTGAACTACCTGAATAGCCGGCTGGCTATTCAGTTTTCCCTTCTGACATACGGTTCTGCTGAAATGGTTGGAGAATTGAGAGCCCAAGTAATTATTAATGGATTCTACTAACAACAAGTGGAAATAAAGCTGGGAGCTTTGTTCCCTTGCCAGTTGTTTCACCGCCGGGCAGTACTGCCAGGGTAGGCACGAGGCAAGCTGCCAAGTCGCAGCCTCGTGTTGCCGAATCCGGTCGGTTATCACCTGCACGGGTTGCCCAATAGTCTTTGGCCCGGGAACACGTAGCTGGATTGGACAGCGATCGCATTCCTGCTCCCGGGCGGCCAGGAAACGGCCGCACGTCGTCGCTCCCCGTTGCATTTCATTTTGTGAAGCTCACTTTAACAGTAACAGCTGCATTTTATGGACCTTACGTCGTAGGTTTGAACCATATCGAACAAGCTCTCCGGAGTCACTTTTGACTGCCGGCTGTGTGGTTCTGTCAATGAAGACCGAATCAGCTGATCGTTATCATTTTTGTACTGCTCTTTCCATTATTTATTCTGAGTCAGTTGGTGAGTACCTCCTTTACTCTAGGTTCTTTGCAGCTTTGGATCTGGCTGCTCATGGTATGCACACCATCACAATCCAATACCTATATAATGTTCTTCGTGGTCCTAGATATGTAACCACCTAGTCAGCCTAGTTTTCTGTGACTCGAGTACGAGGGTGTGTGTATGCGTGCATGTGTGCCTGCATGTGTGTGCTTTCATGAGGATGAGTGTGTACGCTTGAAGACGATAGAGTCCCACACGAATATACATTTTACACAGTGCTCAAAAACGAACGGTATCCAAGCGGCCATTCAGCGATCGACGTGATCAAGGTTTCTTTGCTTAGCTGGAAGCTCCCCGATAAGCTAAGGTACCTCGATACTCGTGAGCTATGCATGGGAGTGTGAGTAAGCAACCTTGAAAATTGAAAAACCTGCAATCTAGAGAATTGTGAGATCAGCACGTGAGCATTGTTGCCCGCGTTCGAGCAATGAAAGTGCGTGTGGCAAGCATGAGTAATAGTAATAACAATAGTGACACATTTGTACTGTGGCCTCATAGAACTTAAATCACTTTCTAGGTGCTTCACATTTGCTGCAAAGGAAGCATGATCGAATGATTAGTGGTAGCATGCTCAATGACAACAAGCATAATATGGTTAGAGACAACATGCAGAGGGTCAGCATGCAAATATGGTTAGTGGCAGTATGCACGGTGGCAGCATGCACAGGGTCAGCACCCACAAGCACACAAAGGACGAATCACAGGGTCCTACTAACTAAATGCTGTGATAACTTACTAGTTATGCGTGAACCCAGTGTGATTCACAAATTAGAAAGGCTCAAAACTGGCTCTGCCAGCATATCTCCAGTTGAATCAGCTCAAAATCTAGGTGTCATATTCCAAAGTGACCTCTCGTCAGACGACCATATCAGCTCCACAGTCAAATCTGCCTATTTTCAGCTTCATAACATTGCTAAAATTCGGGCTTGTTTAGATAAGGATACCACATCTAAGTTGGTCCATGCATTCGTGACATCCCGTCTCGACTTCTGCAACTCACTGCTCGCTGGCCTACCGGCATGTGCGATCAGGCGATTGCAGCTGGTGCAAAACTCTGCAGCTAGGCTTGTCTGTCGTGAGCGTCACAGTTGCCACTTTATTCCACTTCTCGCCGACCTGCACTGGCTACCAGTCAAGCAACGGATTGACTTCAAAGTTTTGTCGCTCACTTTTAGGTCCCTTCATTCTATGGCTCCAGCCTATCTCTCCGACATACTCCCCCATCAGGCCAAGCATCGCACCACCCACTTTTCGGATCCAACAGCCTACAAATACCCCGTACAAACCTCAAATCCTTTGGAGACCGTGCATTTAGTTCATATGCTCCCAAAGCCTGGAACTCCCTCCCGACCTGCTTCAGAACATCCCCTGACCTGACCACATTTAAAAAGAATTTAAAAACACCTGTTTGGGACT
This sequence comes from Cristatella mucedo, assembly GCA_009760855.2. Classification (NCBI taxonomy): domain Eukaryota; kingdom Metazoa; phylum Bryozoa; class Phylactolaemata; family Cristatellidae; genus Cristatella; species Cristatella mucedo. Next base: position 990,013 of record WPIO01000099.1, on the reverse strand, counting down.
ACATTTAGTGGGT